>CM067217.1:95680990-96280990 GCA_034190945.1 Octodonta nipae | reverse complement strand
ATTGTGTATATTTGATGTAAATAAAAGTTTTAGATAGTGGTAGTGAATATTAGTTTTTAAATTTTAATTAATTGAACCCACGAAGTAGATAACAATATCTATAAAAGAAAGGTATATGATACTTAATATTGTATAGGATCTGTTCTTCTAAGTCTTCCATCACTAACTGGGCAATAATACTGGAAATAGCCCTAGCATAACCATCGATTTGTTTGTAAAAAGTACCATTATAAGAGAAGTAAGTTGAATTCAACGTTGTATTTATTGAGTTTGAAAACTCGTCTTTAGGTATATCTGTAAACGCACTAATTTTGTCCCATTTTTTTCTATTGATTTTAGAGCTAGTTTATTTGGAATGCTAGTCTATAATGACACAACATCTAAGGATAGAAGTATATAATATATATAAAATTTAAAAATCAAAATAAAATAACAAGGCTTTTGGAAAATCAATTTAATCAAAAAAAAAAAAAGAAAAAACCTTTTATAATCTCACCCAAACTGGATAGAAAATTTAACAAATATGATCTACCTGATAGTTTCTCACAGGTTTTAAGTCTAGTGCCAAATTTTGCCGTAAAAAAAAACAATAGTAAAGAATTAACGACTAACGACATCATATGTAATTTAGAAGTTGGTATAAATATCATCTCCCAGCTAATGAAAAGGACATGTTAAGGGCTAAAGCATGTAATATTTTGACAAATTTCAAATAGAAGCTAAATAATCACAGTAATAATAGTAATAAAACGAATCTGATATCACAAAAAAATATTAAAAAACGAAGCAATTTTGAAACAACATCATGATTTAAAAATTTTGAAAGCAGACAAAACAAATAAAACGGTAGTTATTTACTCAACAGAATATGAACAAAAGATGAATAGTATTTTAACAGATAACAAAGTTTATAAAAAAGTAAAGGTAGATCCAACAAAGACATACCAAAAAAATAATAATGAATTAGTAAAAAGTTGGCGAGAAATTAATTATATTTCTCCAACTTTAGCCAAAACATTAACAATTCATAAAGCGCTACAGCCTAAAATATATGGAGTTTCAAAGTTACATAAATAAAGAAACAGTGCCATTAAGAACAATTGTCTCGTGTATCCAGTCCCCTTTCAATGAACTTGCCAGTTTTCAATAAACAGTACTTAAAAATTTAGCATTTCACAATAAACACTATATTAAGAATTCTTTTGATTTAAAAGATAAAATAAAAAACATTAAAATTCCAAATAATTATATACTTCTATCCTTAGATGTGTATAACGTACACTAGCATAACAAATAAGCTAGCTCTAAATTCTAATTAATAGAAGAAAAATGGGACAAATTTAGTGCGTTTACAGGTATACCTGGGGATGAGTTTTTTAGCTCAATAAATACAACGTTGAATTCAACTTACTTCTCTTATAATGGTACTTTTTACAAACAAATCGATGGTTGTGCCATGGGCGCATCTATTTCAAGTATTGCTACCCAGTTAATGATGGAAGACTTTTTTTGAGGTGACCAAAAAAATCTTACATAAGACCCCCGTTGTTGTTGGGGTAGTGTCAGATTCATACTGACTAAAAAAATAAAAAATATCACCTCCACCATCTCGGAACCGCTTTCGCATTACTTCAGAATATAGGGTGCTTTGCCTTCACCTTTCATCGCTTTCTGTTGTTTTAATTATTTTCCTGATTATGTTATGATGATTTCGAATTTTCTTTGCTCTTTAAGACGTTGCCTAGGAAATTTTGTAATGCAAACTGACAGCCGGTCTCGGCATGAAAAGCTTCCCTGACTGTTTCTCACCCCTCGGCATTGCAGTATAAACAGTGAGGGCTGTCCACAATCTGCCTGTCATACAGGTATTTCCGAAAGCACCAGTGTCCTGATAATACCTCTGTCAAAAAGTATTCCACTTCCCCGTGTTTGCGGTCGAGCCAGCTATTAATTTTGGGGATCAACATATGGGTCCATCTTCCACACTTGTCCTATTCCCATTTCATTTGCCACTTACTTAACATGTTTCTTCTAGCGACTTTTTTATCCCTACTGTGATAGGCTTCGTACCGTTCTTCGATAAGAAGTTCTATTGGGGGAACTCCAGCAATTACCTGTGCGGCAGCTGCTGACACTGTTCTGTATGAACTGCATATTCGAGAGCACATTTTCTTCTGGAGTTAGCTTTCCTACTAATTTGGTGTTAGTTGTAACCGATTTCCAGATGGGTGCGGCGTATAGTAATTGGGATTGTACAACACTCATAACAGTCCTGCGTTTTGAAGATCTAGGTCCTCTTATATTCGGCATTATGCCTGCGAGAGCTGTGATTGTACTTTCTGCTTTTAATATCTTCCGGTTTACATGCTCGTTAAAGTTCAGACCGTTGTCTTCTGGACTGCATCCACTCTGTAACATCAACATCAAGGCAAAATCATCTGCAAAGCCTATTAATTCCACCCCCTGTTGGTAGGTTTATATCAAAGAGAGTCGTAAAGAATATTCCACAGTGTGGGCCCCAGCACTCAACGCTGCGGAACGCCGCTACTAATCCCGATAACTTTCATATCAGTTCCCGCCTGTAGGATTAATGCCCTTTGCGATAGATAAGACCGCATTAGTACGATAACATTTTCGGCGATGTCTCTCGTCCTCATTTCTTCGAGAGTCAGTTGCCAATATGTTAAAGGCATTTTTTGACATTTAGAGTGATAGCCACACATAATATTTTCCTGGATTTGCAATGGGCTGGTTGCTTAGCAAGATTCACAATTCTTTCGATGGCATCAATGGTTTGCCTTTTTTCTCTGAAGTCTTTCAGAGAGTCCCCCCGTTCTTTCAAGCTCTGTTTTGAGTCCAAGAGGCAAACGGGCCGGAACGATGATGGATCGCTCATGGGCTTTTCGCCACCTTTCTCTAGCAATGAAAGCTTTGCACACTTATAAATTTCAGGAAACGTAAGTTTCTTTACTCGTTTGTTATATGAATTTTGAAGTAGCTCACAGTTATTAATGGCTGCTGCCTTAATTATTTCAGAGGGTATGACTCCTGGTCCGGGCGCTCTCTTATTTTTTAATTTTCCAGCTGCTGTCTGAAGTTCTTCTTTGGTAAAGGCTGTAAACTTATTTTTAGTTTCACAGTCAAATATCACAAGTTGGTGCATGGGAAATAGTTGCCCAGCAATTTCTTCAGTGGTGTCCATTGAGAGTCGAAGCTTTGGGGGAAACAGTTTTTCATAGCTATTTTGTATCCATTACCCCAAATATCTGAGTCAATTTCATCACATAGCCTTTTCCAGCTTTCTCTTTTAGCTGCTTTTATACTGTTCCTCAATGCCTTTTTGGTACAATGATATTGATTTCAAGCACTTTCTTGAGGTGACGTTTCAGTCCGCTTAAATTAAATCATTAAATACTGTCCTAGTCTTAACACATTCTCTTCGGAGATTTGCGATTCCGTCGTTCCACCAGTAAGTCGAAGCACGGTTATTTAGGTGGTAAGCATTCCTTTTTAGCATTGTTTTGTTGCATACTTCTGTGAGATATTTAGTTTTTTTACGTTCTGTTTTCTCTTTTTCTTCTGTTTTTTCCGTAACGTGTTGTTGTTGTTTATCATCTACATTGAATATAATGTACTTATGATCACTGAAAGATTTTTGATCGTTAACTTGCCAGCTTGCGATATGCCACGCGATGTTTGGTGTTGCCATAGGCAGGTCAAGAATTGACGTGTAGTTCCTGTGCCGAAAAGTGTGGGAGTTTCCTTGGTTCAAGACAACAAGCTCGTTCGCTGCTATCCAGTCAGTAACGCATTCGCCTCTTTGATCTGTTCTATTCGACCCAAATTCTGGTGACTTCGCATTGAAGTCTCCAGGAATTATCGCCTTCTGTTTATTTATTCGGACATTTCTACTGATTGCCTGAAGAGTGGTATCCAGATCCTCGTTCTCGGCGTTAGAATAGCAATAGCAGCAGTATATAGTAAATTTCTGGAATCTGAGGTATTTGAATCCTGGTCCATTCCCTTGCCTTTCCAATATTAGTTCATGATCCAGGATTTTAATTGCCGTATCTAAGTGTTTGTCATGGAACCAATCTTTTCTGTTCTTTAACAAGTTCTTATTAGGTTCGCTTGTGATTAAAATACAAGCTCCAATATGTTTTGCTGTGGCCAGCGCTAGGTCTTGCGCTGGCCCGCTCCTATTTGTGTTAATTTGAAGTAAAGTTATTTTTTTCATTCAGGGGATTCGATTTCTGTTGTATTTTTGATTTCTACTTTGAGCATCTTTGTTGGCCACCAATCAGGCCAAATAGACAGAATGCTTCATTCTTACTTGTTGCAGCTTTGTGTCCCTCTTTTGTGCATTTCAGACAGCAGTTTTCCCTGTTGGGTCCTGAGCATTTGTCAATATTCCATATTCCCAACATCTGAAGCACTTTGCCATTTTCCTCTCAGTGACTCTACAATATATTCAGCCAATCTTAATTCTTCCAAGTTGGAGTAATTTATCTGCAGCTTTTGCCGGTGCTATCACGGTAACATTTTGGGTATTTATATATGCTGGCCTCAATGCTCTTCAAATAAATATTCTTTTAGCCGTATAGCATTTTAAATTGCTTCTCTGACTTCTTCCACATTTGTAGCTTCATCAATTCCTATTATGTGGATAATTTTATTTTTTACTACGAAAGTTGTCGATACTTCCGGAAGTTTTGTTTTAATTTCCTTAGTCAAAGACGCCAGAATGTTTCTTCTATTATTCACAGTAAGAAGGAGTTCCCCTTTTCGGTTTTCCGAATGCTGGAAATTTCAGCACCAACCTCTGTCTGGTCTACGGTTTCTCTGACCGATCTCAACAAGTCGGCGTATGAAACATTCATTATTTTAATGACGAGTGCATCTTGTTTCCTGGTATCTCTTCCATTCTTTTGAATGTTATCTATTCCTTGATCTTTATTTGTTGCTCTATCCGTGTACTCGTCTTCCTTATACTGTGTTATCTCTATATTCGTATTGTAAAAAAGATATTCCGCGACTCTACTAAATATAGTACCAAGTGCGCCACCCAGTCTTGGAATAGCAAGTTTAGTTTTCGTTGCTTCCACAAGGTAAACCTTGATATTTTGCATTGAGTAAAATATATCTTTGTTCTTGACATTATCTAACTTGTCCTCATTTGTGATTATCGGATAAAGTATGGTTCTGCATCCTAAATGCAATGGAGACAAAAAGTGTACAGATGTTTGTGTAAGATGTCATTCGTTTTTAAAATTTTCTCTTAACTTTGTGTCGTACCATAAAATGTTGACAAATTTTGTAGCATAGTTTGGTTGTGGTGTTGATATACACATGATTGTCTAGTTGGTAAGTTATTGTTAAATTATATGTATTGTAAATTTTAACCTTTTTAGTTATGGCAATATTTTGTTGAAAAAGGACGCATGTGGTCCGAAACGTACAAATGAAATAAAAATACAAACATATCGACCAAAAACCAAGAATTTGATTTTAAATTAAATATATATATATATATATATATATATATATATATATATGTTCTGAGAGGCTTCCGCGGTCATTATTATGAACTAAGCTAGGTTCCGGGTGAGAACCGCGTCTGAATTTATTGAATACTCAACGTTTCGACTCCTGCTTTGGAGCCATTATCAAGAGACAAAAGTGAAAAAGAGTTTCAGAGTCTAGATCGAACTCGGGGCCTCAATCTGCCTACTCCCCAAGAGTCACTAGGTAACTGAACTTAATTTGAGTCTGCTCTGCTTCTTTTATTTATAGTTAGCGCTGGGGTAGAAGAAGATGTCACGTGATGAGGCTGTGTTGTGATTGGTTGGGTATTAGTGGGCGTGTCTGCTTTGTTTAATCTGGCAATTACGGAGGACCAAGCTGTGGGAAGGCGAGTGCTGTCATCGCGTCTATTTAGACAGAGAGGTCTTTTCTCTATTTCGATGGCTTCGCTAATAGTGGATGCCCTAAGAGAATTGAGAGATATGATAGTCCTACTGTCCTCGAAGTTGATAGAGTGTCCTGTTTGGATATGGTGATGCGCGAGAGCTGAAGTCGGATCTTTTTTACGAACTGACAGAGAGTGTTCATATACTCGATGGTTAACGCGCCTGTTGGTACGACCGATGTAGCTTTGTGGGCAATCGCGACATGAAATTTCGTAAACTCCTCGATCCTCGTTAGGTACTTTGTCTTTGGGGTTACCGGTTAAGTTGCCTATAGTTTGAGTGGTGTTGAAAATAGTCTTTATTTGATGTCTTTGTAAAATCCGTGCTATTTTGTCAGTGACTCCTCGAATGTATGGAAGTACGGCTTTTTGATGTTGTTTTCTGTTTCTGACAGGGTTGGTGTGATTGGGGGTTGTTGAGATTGATGAATTATACGCGCAATGTGGTCCGGATGATAACCGTTTTGTCGAAGGATTTGTTGAAGATTATTATCTAGTTCGTTTTGTCTATTGTCAATATCTGTTAAACGAATAGATCTAAGAGTCAAAGACTTTTCATTACAGAACTCAATTGGGCAGGGTGCTGGTGTGATTGGGCATTTAAGTATCGATTGGTATGGGTTGGTTTTCTATAGACGGTATGTGAGAATCTGTCATTGTTGGTTTTTGTTATGAGGACATCAAGAAACGGGAGAGAAGAATCGGACTCGATTTCCATTGTAAATTGTATATTAGAATGTATACCATTGAGGTGTTGTAGGAAGAAGTCTAATGAATCTCTGCCATGAGGCCAAATGACAAAAGTATCATCTACATATCTAAGCCAACAGGAAGGTTTTAAATTAGACGAGTTTAGGCCTGGGTTTCGATTTGTTCCATGAAAATGTTAGCAAGCACTGGAGAAAGAGGTGAACCCATGGGGGCCCCACGGACTCTGTATTGTTTGAACAGAGTGCCTTGAAATGAAAAATAAGTGTTAGAAGAACAGTGTTGTACAAGTTTGATGATGTCAGAAGAGATATTGTGTTTTGTTTTTAGAATATCTAACGTTTCTGAAATGGGGACATTGGTGAAACTAGAGGGCGCTATACAACATCGAAGCTAACTAGGATATCATTTTCTGGGAAATTCTGTAACCACTTAGGATATCTAGGAAGGAAGAGAGTTCTTTACGTACGAGGATGCTTGCTCGGCTAGAGGTTGGAGGGTTTTGGCTAAGTACCGGGCTAATTCTTGGGTCGGGGATTGTACCGAACTGACAATGGGCCTAAGAGGAATGTCCGGCTTATGAATTTTGGGTAGTCCGTAAATTTTCGGAATTTTAGAAGACTTTTCACGAGGAATGATGATCTTTTTGACGTCAAGAGGAAGTTGTGTCCTGTTGATGATTTCCTTAGTTTTTTCTCTAAGTAAGTAGTAGGATTATTGTTCATTATTTCGTAGTCTGCAGTGTGGAGTAGGGAATTCATCTTGTGAACATAGTCCTTAGTATTGAGAAGAACAGTCGCGTTACCTTTGTCGGCAGGAAGAATAGTTATGTCATCGTTGTTACGTAGTTGTTTTAGTGCATGTCTTTCGTTAGAAGTTAGGTTTGATGTTGGTGGCTTTGATGTGCGGAGTACTCTAGCAATGTCTTGACGAGTATCTTCAGCCTCAATATCTGTTAGTTCAACCAAAGCTACCTCAACTTGAGAAATGATTCTATCAGTTGGAATAGTTTTCGGCGTCACTGCGAAATTGAAACCAGGCCCTAAACTCGTCTAATTTAAAACCTTCCTGTTGGCTTAGATATGTAGATGATACTTTTGTCATTTGGCCTCATGGCAGAGATTCATTAGACTTCTTCCTACAACACCTCAATGGTATACATTCTAATATACAATTTACAATGGAAATCGAGTCCGATTCTTCTCTCCCGTTTCTTGATGTCCTCATAGAATTTTCAAAAACCAACAATGACAGATTCTCACATACCGTCTATAGAAAACCAACCCATACCAATCGATACTTAAATGCCCAATCACACCACCACCCTGCCCAATTGAGTTCTGTAATGAAATCTTTGACTCTTAGATCTATTCGTTTAACAGATATTGACAATAGACAAAACGAACTTAATAATCTTCAACAAATCCTTCGACAAAACGGTTATCATCCGGACCACATTGCGCGTATAATTCATCAATCTCATGGATGAGGAACCCCAATCACACCACCCTGTCAGAAACAGAACAACAACATCAAAAGCCGTACTTCCATACATTCGAGGAGTCACTGACAAAATAGCACGGATTTTAGAAAGACATCAAATAAAGACTATTTTCAACACCACTCAAACTATAGGCAACTTAACCGGTAACCCAAAGACAAAGTACCTAACGAGGATCGAGGAGTTTACGAAATCTCATGTCGCGATTGCCCACAAAGCTACATCGGTCGTACCAACAGGCGCGTTAACCATCGAGTATATGAACACTCTCTGTCAGTTCGTAAAAAAGATCCGACTTCAGCTCTCGCGCATCACCATATCCAAACAGGACACTCTATCAACTTCGAGGACAGTAGGACTATCATATCTCTCAATTCTCTTAGGGCATCCACTATTCGCGAAGCCATCGAAATAGAGAAAAGACCTCTCTGTCTAAATAGACGCGATGACAGCACTCGCCTTCCCACAGCTTGGTCCTCCGTAATTGCCAGATTAAACAAAGCAGACACGCCCACCAATACCCAACCAATCACAACACAGCCTCATCACGTGACATCTTCTTCTACCCCAGCGCTAACTATAAATAAAAGACGTGGCAGAGCTGGGACTCAAATTCAGTTCAGTTACCTAGTGACTCTTGGGGTAGGCAGATTGAGGCCCCGAGTTCGATCTAGACTCTGAAACTCTTTTTCACTTTTGTCTCTTGATAATGGCTCCAAAGCAGGAGTCGAAACGTTGAGTATTCAATAAATTCAGACGCGGTTCTCACCCGGAACCTAGCTTAGTTCATATATATATATATATATATATATATATATATATATATATATTGTAACGAAATTTTTATTTTATAAATGTATTTTGAATTGATAGTTAAATAATTTATTTCCTAAACTCTAATCCCTTTTAATTATAAATATACCGCCACAACTTCTTCTTGCTCCGGCTCTTTGAGACTCAACAGCTCTAATGAAAGCTATGATATTCAATATATTTCCCAATGAATAAAAATTTTTTTAACTGTCTATGAGCGCCGTTAACTGCAAAAAACCTTATAACTTTAAGTTTATTTTAAAGCATCAACCATTTTATCCTCTTGACTTGCTTATTAGTGTGGATTGGCTTTTGCTGCACCTTCTGCTGTATCTGATTAATAACTCAAACCGCTCCTCCGTACCTCTGCTTTCTCTAAACTCTCTTTCCAATACCTTGCTAGCTTTCTGCTCCTTTAATCTGCCTATGCCTTACTCTGCCTGCTTCTTTATATATTTACTGCAACCTCGAACCAATACCTGCTTCTATCTGCTGCTTGTATTAACTGCTCTCTTTTAAATTGGCTTCTGCACTGAATACACCTTAACAACTTCTGTGCATACCTGCTTCCTTAAAATCTTCTGGTTGATGGTTACTTTTCAATTATTTGTACTACCAGTTAAAAATTTTAAATTTTGAAAAAATTATTTTTATTTCAAATTTTCTGACAGCTTAAACGTCACTTCTTAACCCCAAACTAAATGTTACATTAACGCTGCTAAAATCTGAATACTTCGTATGTCTGCCCTTTCGTGTATTTATAGTTTTTATATTTTATATATTTTATCAAACTTTTTAATTAAGAACTTTCCAATCTACATTTTTCCAGATGATAATCCACTTGTTCAAATTGCTCTTCACAAATGCTTAATTTTTCAAAATACCACTCCATTTCCGTAAAATCTGCAATTTTCTATCTTCTTGTTGCCTGATATAATTGCCACCTGTACTACAAAAAACAGCCTGCTTGTAGATTTCAAAAATGTTTCCATTATTTACTACTAACAATACGTTCATTCGACTTAGCTATCTATCCTTGTCGGCCTATATAAATTTCAAATAGATTCATTCGTCGGTTATGTCATAATTTAGACCCAAAGTTAAATGGCATGTCAATTATAATTTTTGCCGTTGATGGATGGAAATAATGAATTTTCAAGCACCTATTGCTCCGAAATGTTCCAATTAGACCCCAAAAATGTTACTTATTGCCCTTGCTGTACCAAAGTTATTGAAAATCTGGATTAATGAGTTTATTCAACGTCACTCCCTAAGTTCTTCTTCTTGTTTCTTGTTTCTGTTTCTTAAATATTTTCGATACGATATATAAAACTACTACAATATTGATATATGCTCGTTTAAATTACTACTCGCTTTTTAAGAAATTTTGCTAAAACTGTCAAAGTTCGTTAGATTCCAAAAAATATGTTGTACTAGGTCTATCTATTAAAAATTGGATTAGAAGTTACCAGTTCACGATCTGGTTTTTTTATTTTATAAATTCAATTTGATTACTTACTATATCTATATTTCCATTTGATATTATCATTGTGTTTTTAACATCTAAGAACCACCGTATCATAATTTTCCACTGTTTATTGATATGGGTATTATTGTATTATTTGTAGTATATACTGTAGCCTTAACTTTTTGTTTTTATATTATTATTAATTTATAATTGTTATATAAATGTGATATTTAAGTTACTCTTAAGGTTGCCTATGGGCTGCTCAGATTGGTTCGGTGGGTGTGGCTAAGTACCAAAGCACGATTGATAAAAGGGCGCCAGGCCTAAATAAATGAGATAGGTTTTTACAAATAAATTTATTACAACAAAAAAATCAAACAGATAGGAGCATATACATATAAATTTGTTTTCTTTGAGTGAATAGAGATTGAATACTTGTACACAAGTTCTGACTTTTGGGCTGTTGCTGTGGCTGTAGTAGGTTGTAATACCACGTCCTGTGTGTCGGTAGTTGGTGCTGTTGCTGGGGATGTAGTAGGTTGTAATACCACGTCCTGTTTGTCGATAGTTGGTGCTGTTTCTGTGGATGTAATGGGTTTTGATACTCGGTGACACCCTTATTCAAGAATGGGGCAGTATAGAAGGCCTTTAGTAGTCGTTTTGTTTTTCTCTTCTCATTCGGTGTGATAGGGTTTCACCCTATCTACTCAAGGAACTGCCTTGGATGGTGGTGTTCATAAAATATAGAGAAAAAAACGTATTAGTGTTTATTCATATGGTGATTATACGCCTATTATACCCCTCCCCTTTTTGTTTGCTCTTTTTTTTTTGTTTGGTTGTCAACGGAGGTTCCACACTTGAGCACTATTTGAACGTTCAGAAAGTTTACAGTCTGTTCACTAGGTCACAGTAAGTCTCTTTGTGTACTGATAGTTATTCACTATTTTACAACTACTCCTAATATGAATATAAAAAAAAATACTACTTCTATTGTTGAGTAAAAGAAAAAATAACAACTGATTATTGTATCACAAAATATACACACACAATAAAATAAAAGATGGAAATATCAAAAAAATAAATATATCGATATATTGGTATTGAATTTACTAATTTTATTCTGCTGATTTAATAAAAAATATATATACAGACAGTTATGCTCAAGCTTTCCCACGTGATAGAAGCTCCCACGTTAAACTAGTAACTATTAATCTACACTTTTCTACCCTGCTAGTTTCTTTTGTTCTGTTTTAAAAGCAATAAACAAAATATGAAAATTTATATATACATATTTATATCCACTCAGGTGACTGAACTGGAAGAGTTCAGGTAAACAGAGAGCTAGAGAGGAAAGTAAGTGATTCAACGATAAGATAAAATCAATCACTTACTTTCTCCTCCTTATAGTTGGTAGGGCGGTAGAAATTTCCAGTCCAATCTCCTGGTGAATATGTCCTGATCCCAAAAATATAAGGGCTGTTGTAGGCCATAGGTGGACTTATCAAAAATGTTCCCTTTTTTTTTCCTTTGTTCCTTTTTTTTAGCTGTTAGGTGTGGTTGTAAAAAACCCTAAAATCGTAAAACCAAAACAGTAGCTGTTCTACAAAAAGCAAATTGACAGAAAAAAAGAAATCAAACCGCTTTCCTTGATTTCCTTTGGGAACTCAAGGAAGCCACTCGATTTTATACAAAAAAAATGCAAAATATTGAATATGGTGAAATTGACCAAAACACGCCAAAATTTGAACACTAACTTATTATCGTTTGATATAGAAATTTTCTTTAAAGCCAATAAAATCGATAAGTTACAACTTTAAGTAGTCAAAAAAATTGTGCAACTACAACCTTTTTATATTCAGAAAAAAACTATAAGAAAACAAAACAGCAAAATATAACGAGTGCAGGAAAATTTAATTTAATCGATACAACGATAATCAATTACGGTAACAAAATCAAATATAAATTTCCAATATATGAAAATTCAACTCTGATGGAAAATTATTAAGCAAAATCTAAATACACGTGGTCACATCTAGAACGCCGAAAATCGAGAGAGAAATTTTACCGGTCTTGCTCGGATTACAGACAGATTTTCCCCTCTCTATTTTTATTTAGTGGGGTAAACCTCTAAACGTGAAATGGCGGTAAAACGAAAATTTGCAAATTATTTATTTAGAGAAAATAAAAGACATGTTAAGTCAATTTAAATACGGCATGTTAAAAGCACAAATACTTAGCTAAATTATGAAAGCAAAAATAGCTGTTATTAAAGCATTACATCAATAAACAATCAAATTGAACCTCTCATGCATTTCAAAAATATGTTAAAGCGAAACGGAAAAATAACGATGGGTAGATTCTTCAACTTACGGCAAAAAATCCACAAGGTACACTGAACGAAATTAATATTACACTTCGTTCTTAATAATTTTCTGTCTTTGGAAAATATTTGAATATACACTGAACGAAATTAAGACTACATTTTTAATAATAAATTTTCGGTATTTGAAAATTATTGAATTATGATAAATGTAACGAGCAAAAGTATTTTTGACCGTTACACACTACCCCTGCCCGGAGAAAAAAATTTTGAAAATGCAATTGAAAAATTTTTTTTTCCTAGGTACAAATTTAAAATGACTTAACCAATTAAGATACTGTAATCCTTGAAGAGGAAATAAGCAACAAATTTATTAAAGATAAATAATAACCTGCTCACAGGTTATAAGATAATATTTTAGCAAAAATATATTTACATGTAAGGCAAATGCTATAACGAAAACAGAAAGTTCTTATTTCACCCAGATTTACATACTGAGCTTAAAAATCAAAATAGGATTACTAAACGCTAATCCCAGGTAATATTGTAAGACAACTCCATCCTTGAAGAGTTATACAATAGATTAATAGGTAATTAATTCATGTAAGTTATCATGAATAGGAAAAAAATTTTCTCAACCAAAGGAGAGTTCGGTAACAATTTTCTTAAGACAAATCATTAACACTGTCTTTTAAAACGGTAAATCATAACCAGTGACAAGTTAGCAGAACTAGCCAAAAGACAATCACCCTGTTCATTTAACAGGTAAACTTCATGGTAAACAATGAAACTCTAAAAACTAACAATAACTCACAGAGTTCGATAATCAAAAATCTAAATTCTATACGGTAAACACTATAGGTATTAGGTCCTGTACAAAAATGTAAAAGCCCAGAAATATATACATGTCTCGAGAGATAGCTACAACTAAATTCCCTAAGGTAGATAAAATCGATAGAAAAATGACTCCAGAGGATACTCCCTAATTTGGATTTGTCGGCCACTCCTCCGAAAGGACAACCAATATGACCAAACCAACACCCCCTAATAGGGTCCTATAATAAAAAAAAAACAAAAAATTAAATTCCCTAAGGAAGCTTAGAGATAATAGACCTACCAGGTCAGATACAAAATTCAAAAATCTACGATAAATATATACAAGTGAATCGAGAAAAATATCATCCTAATGTCGCTGTGCTGAAAGAATCAAAACGCTAATACGATAAATTGTTAACAGGTCTCAAAATAAATTCCAATAAACCTCATGACGACGCCACAACAGGTATCAAACAAGGAACTGGCAGTAGAGATCAAATATTGTTCCCTAAGAACATCAAATCATCATAGGATCTCCACCAGATAAGGTAAGACAAATCGGAAAAGTCCAAATTTACCAAATTTTAAACCAGATACTCATGAAACCTAAGAGTAACATCGCTAAAGAAATTTAATACGGTAAGGTAAATTTTAATATCTCATGATTACTAAAATATTGACTTTTATTTATCAAAGAACGGCAACGGTACGCAATCATAATGAAGGTAGAGTAAGCAGCTCTAAAACACTGCTAAAAAATCTTCCATCCTCAAAAAAACTCAAATTTGGGACTGGCAAACGGCAACTTGCCCAAACTCAACGGTACGAGAAGCTCCAGCCTAAACGACAAAAAAAAATTGCAGCCCTATATCACTGCACGAACGCCTGGAGTTCTCCATTTATTGGCTCAGACAAGCCACGATACACTGCCTTAATGCAGCAAACGGTAAGAGGACAGACGAAAGCGGAAAAGGTACGATACGATAAGTTACCTTCATAAATATTGCCTTAAAATTGCAAGTTAAATCAAATTCAAAATATCAGGTACATTAGCGGTAGATCGATATGTCAGTTAAACCAAATACCACCGTATCAGTTGCAAGTCGAGATCTTGGATAGTGGAATCCGAGAAAATTATTCCTTGCAGGAACATCAGATAGACAGGGAAACCATGGCCAAGAATGCATTACTAATCAAACAAGGAAAATCTCTAAATGCATTAAACTCGGTAAACTGATATTCAAAGACACTTAAACGAAATATTAGAAGAGATGGCATTAGATAATTTCAAGAGATAAAAGGTATTACGAGATAAGCACAAAATATAACGACATTGATGTTCGGAAAGGCGATAGTGGCCAATTGAGGAACTTTTACCCTCTTGATGGTGTATGCCCAACCAGGAGCATTCTCAGAGCCCATCCTGGAAACCCAGAGAAAATATACAAAGAACGGTAAGAAAAGGAAAGATAAATATTCGATACGATAAAAGAAAAGTGTACACGAATAATAAAGCAAAACGCGATGGAAATTGTGTATGAAAGGGCCAGTTAGAAGACTTTTACTTCTGCGCTGGTGTCATCCGCCCTAAAGTATTCTCAACAGCCCGTTTAGGAGGCCGATAAAAAAAATAGAAAAAAAAATACAAGATAAGATACACTGTTAATTAGGCAAAACGCGGTGGAAATTGTGTATGAAAGGGCCAGTTAGAAGACTTTTACTTCTGCGCTGGTGTCATCCGCCCTAAAGTATTCTCAACAGCCCGTTTAGGAGGCCGATAAAAAAATAGAGAAAAAAAATACAAGATAAGAGAGATATACGATAACGAAAACAGGTTCGATACGATACGATAAGGAACAACGATAAATATAGATAAAAATGATTTCAAAAATTTGGGGACAAGATAACGAAAAGAAAAGACACGGCACTATTCTACTGCAGAATCATACTCAGAGTCTGACGATTCTTCCTCAGTTTCG
Source organism: Octodonta nipae (assembly GCA_034190945.1). Taxonomy (NCBI): domain Eukaryota; kingdom Metazoa; phylum Arthropoda; class Insecta; order Coleoptera; family Chrysomelidae; genus Octodonta; species Octodonta nipae. The sequence continues at coordinate 96,265,417 of CM067217.1, read as the reverse complement.
GGATCTGAAAGATAAGGTTTTAAGTCCTTAACATGCCAATTGCCAAGATCATTTCCAGACATGTCCTTTAAATGGTATACGAGATTTGACATTTTCCGGAATATGACACAAGGAATAAATTTGGGAGCTAATTTAGCAGCGTAGTCATTAGCTGCCTTCGATAAAGTATAATTTCTTTTCCATACTCTATCTCCAACGTGAAAAGTAACCTCTCTCTTACGGAGATTGTACTGGTTTGCATTTCGAAGGTAAGCTCTATGTCACCTTTGACGGATATCAACAAATAATTTTGGAAGACCCTGTATGTCGTCAGATCTATGTAATTTGTCTGAAATGGAGGGAAAAGTATTATCGTTCTCGGAAATTTTTCCATAATAATCACCTGTCACAGGAATATTCCGACCAAAGACAAGAAACGAAGGAGCGAAATTTGTGACATCATGTTTAGCAAGACGAATGGCTTGAGATATTTTAAAGATATTGACATCCCAGTCTTTATGGTTATCAAAAATAAAACTACGGATGCATGTAACAATAGAGCGGTTTACTCGCTCAGTGTGATTAACTTGGGCATGATACTTTGCGTTGTAAAATATTTTCTGGACATTATAGGTATTCATAAGGGCTTTAAACTCTTTGCTGGTGAATTGAGTACCATTGTCACAACAAAATACTTGAGGAAATCCATATACGAGAAACAATTGATTTTCAATAAATTTTGAAATACCTTTTGAAGTACCTTTAGCCATAGGGTGAACTAAAACATATTTGGTGAACCAATCCACTATTACCAACAAATATTGATTCCTATTTTTCGATTTTGGATAGGGACCTAACAAATCAGCAGATACCATTTGAAAAGGGAAATTAATATTTCGATATGATCCCATTAAACCAGCACGAGGTAAATTCGAGCTTTTACATGAATTGCAAATCTCACACTGACGAACATAACGATAAACATCATGTCTCATCCGAGGCCAATAATATAATTCAAGAATACGGTGTAAAGTTTTTGATATGCCAAAGTGTCCAGCAGTAGCGTCATCATGATACCTACGGAATATTTCCAACCTGTTATTACGAGGTACAACAATTTTTCAATTGGTTGTATTACTAACGATATCATTTTGACCAAAAACATGTTTATAGAGAAGGTTGTTTTCAACCCGGAAAGAAGGGTATTTTTACAAATAAGGGACTTAAGTTATACAATGGACGACAAAAATCTTTGGCTGTTTGTAGCCAAAGCTTCCACTCTCTGCGGGTAGACGAAAGAGATGGTTTTATTGAGGAGTAGACTTTTTGCTTTTCCCTTTGCCTTTTTGTTGGATAACGGAAGCATTTGTAGGGTTGGGTCCTGGACTTTGGGTAGAAGTGCTGGCGACGGCGTCCAGTTTTCCATCTCCATTTTGCTCGTCTTTTGAACCTCTAGACAAGCATCGTTGACAATTGATTTTGGTAACATTTTTAGCACCACAACCAAAACAAAAGATTCTCTTGGGATGATTACAGGCTGAATACCTATGTCCCATAATATTGCAATTCCAACAACGGAGGTCAGATATATTTAAAGTACTCATATTTCTCGAGGAAGAAAATGTAGGGGCAAAACTTTGATTCTGATATATTCGGTTTTGTGAGCGATTAGGCAGAGAACTCGAAAAGATTAAGTCAGGTTCTAATAATTGACTTGAAGGGCTTGGAGGAGGTTTATATCTGTTGGTCCAAGTCATAGACTCCTCTAACTGTCGACAAAGGTCAGATAGTTGATCTACGGTATTTATGGTGTGTAGGGCTAATTGAGAAACAAAATGGGGTGACAAGTTACGTCTGATTTTATTAACAATTGTTTGTTCATCAGGTTTTACGGTTAGACGGTTAAACAATCTTATCATGCAGGCGATGAATAAGGTAACCTTTTCATTAACTCCCTGGGTTCGAGAATTTATTTCCATCAACAAATCTTCATCATAAAAATAAGGTAGGAAGTCACGTTTTAATTTTTCGACAAGTTGATCCCAGTCCCTAACTTTGTTCTTAATACTGCAATACCAGGTTAGAGCAGCTCCCCTAAACAAATCACAAGATGAGAGAAACAATTCTTCTTTAGTAACTCCCCTGGCAACTCTTAATGTCTCAACCTTTTCTAAAAATGAGTGAACTCACTCCTTCTGGTTATGTCCTGTGAAATAAAGGTTCCATTTGTATGTAGCTACAGATTTCACAACAGGGCTAATAGGAGTAAACTGCTGACCAGATGTTCCTTGGGGTGTAGAAGCAGAAGGCACAAGCTTGAAAGCTAAATCCCCCTCTAGAATTAACAACTCCGTCTGCAGGTCGGCTTTTTCCTTTTCCTCATCCTCGGTTTCTTCTACGAGTATGTGAATTCTTCCAGAAAGATGGGTTAAACGAGAAGATAGTCTTTTATCGGCAGGACATGTGGCTGGACCAGAGAAAGAATCAATTTGACCTTTTAAATCTTCAATAGTCTCTTTAATTTCTAAAACATCATCCTTATAAGAAATTGGACTTACTAATACACCTTGTACGAAACTACGATTTGCATCTTCCTGACTCAAAGCTCCTCTTAGTAACTTACGCTTACAATCAACATCACCAATGGGCTTAACCTTCCTAAGTTTTAACTCATAATCCAACTCCTTGACTTTAAGGTGATTTGGCTCCATATTGAAAGATAGAGATAAACAAAGATACGAAAAATTTATAATTTAAGATAACGTAAAAGGAAAACTGACAAAAAGAAAGGGGTAAGTGGACAAGGCACTCAGAAATCGATAACTCCCACACGGTAATCAAACAAAAACTATGAGTGATAAGGAAGCGATAACGGTACGGTAAGATAAGATAGTTCCAGACCACTCAACAACGATATAGTGGGAAGGGTAACTGATTGCAACAGATTCCACAAAGATAATATAATTAACGGTAAATTCGGTAGCAATGTTCTGCAAAAATTTGGGGGCAAGATAATTGAAGGAAAACTAGAAAATTTAGTGATAAAATATAAACGATAATATTCAAATATGTTGTTAACGATAATAAAAATTCAGTAAAAAGAAAATCTAAAGTTTCAGATAAATAGGTAACGATATGTAAAATTTCTACCTCAAATTAAATGCAGATATATATAAACAGAATAAATTCAATAAATTCAAATGAAACGGTATGTCTATCTCACTTATTATAGGCCAAAATTTATAACTCAATCGTGCCTTAGTCGAGCCCCACGTTGGGCGCCACTTTGTAGCCTTAACTTTTTGTTTTTATATTATTATTAATTTATAATTGTTATATAAATGTGATATTTAAGTTACTCTTAAGGTTGCCTATGGGCTGCTCAGATTGGTTCGGTGGGTGTGGCTAAGTACCAAAGCACGATTGATAAAAGGGCGCCAGGCCTAAATAAATGAGATAGGTTTTTACAAATAAATTTATTACAACAAAAAAATCAAACAGATAGGAGCATATACATATAAATTTGTTTTCTTTGAGTGAATAGAGATTGAATACTTGTACACAAGTTCTGACCTTTGGGCTGTTGCTGTGGCTGTAGTAGGTTGTAATACCACGTCCTGTGTGTCGGTAGTTGGTGCTGTTGCTGGGGATGTAGTAGGTTGTAATACCACGTCCTGTTTGTCGGTAGTTGGTGCTGTTGCTGTGGATGTAATGGGTTTTGATACTCGGTGACACCCTTATTCGAGAATGGGGCAGTATAGAAGGCCTTTAGTAGTTGTTTTGTTTTTCTCTTCTCATTCGGTGTGATAGGGTTTCACCCTATCTACTCAAGGAACTACCTTGGATGGTGGTGTTCATAAAATATAGAGAAAAAAACGTATTAGTGTTTATTCATATGGTGATTATACGCCTATTATACCCCTCCCCTTTTTGTCTGCTCTTTTTTTTTTGTTTGGTTGTCAACGGAGGTTCCACACTTGAGCACTATTTGAACGTTCAGAAAGTTTACAGTCTGTTCACTAGGTCACAGTAAGTCTCTTTGTGTACTGATAGTTATTCACTATTTTACAACTACTCCTAATCTGAATATAATAAAAAATACTACTTCTATTGTTGAGTAAAAGAAAAAATAACAACTGATTATTGTATCACAAAATATACACACACAATAAAATAAAAGATGGAAATATCAAAAAAATAAATATATCGATATATTGGTAATGAATTTACTAATCTTATTCTGCTGATTTAATAAAAAATATATATACAGACAGTTATGCTCAAGCTTTCCCACGTGATAGAAGCTCCCACGTTAAACTAGTAACTATTAATCTACACTCTTCTACCCTGCTAGTTTCTTTTGTTCTGTTTTAAAAGCAATAAACAAAATATGAAAATTTATATATACATATTTATATCCACTCAGGTGACTGAACTGGAAGAGTTCAGGTAAACAGAGAGCTAGAGAGGAAAGTAAGTGATTCAACGATAAGATAAATAGATATAATTCAATAAAACAAATTTTGAGTAACAAAAAAAAATCAATCACTTACTTTCTCCTCCTTATAGCTGGTAGGGCGGTAGAAATTTCCAGTCCAATCTCCTGGTGAATATGTCCTGATCGGCTGTTGTAGGCCATAGGTGGACTTATCAAAAATGTTCCCTTTTTTTTTCCTTTGTTCCTTTTTTTTAGCTGTTAGGTCGTGGTTGTAACAACCCTAAAAATCGTAAAACCAAAACAGTAGCTGTTCTACAAAAAGCAAATTGACAGAAAAAAAAAGAAATCAAACCGCTTGCCTTGATTTCCTTTGGGAACTCAAGGAAGCCACTCGATTTTATACAAAAAAATGCAAAAAATTGAATATGGTGAAATTGACCAAAACACGCCAAAATTTGAACACTAACTTATTATCGTTTGATATAGAAATTTTCTTTAAAGCCAATAAAATCGATAAGTTACAACTTTAATAGTCAAAAAAATTGTGCAACTACAACCTTTTTATATTCAGAAAAAAACTATAAGAAAACAAAACAGCAAAATATAACGAGTGCAGGAAAATTTAATTTAATCGATACAACGATAATCAATTACGGTAACATAATCAAATATAAATTTCCAATATATGAAAATTCAACTCTGATGGAAAATTATTAAGCAAAATCTAAATACACGTGGTCACATCTAGAACGCCGAAAATCGAGAGAGAAATTTTACCGGTCTTGCTCGGATTACAGGCAGATTTTCCCCTCTCTATTTTTATTTAGTGGGGTAAACCTCTAAACGTGAAATGGTGGTAAAACGAAAATTTGCAAATTATTTATTTAGAGAAAATAAAAGATATGTTAAGTCAATTTAAATACGGCATGTTAAAAGCACAAATACTTAGCTAAATTATGAAAGCAAAAATAGCTGTTATTAAAGCATTACATCAATAAACAATCCAAATTGAACCTCTCATGCATTTCAAAAATATGTTAAAGCGAAACGGAAAAATAAAGATGGGTAGATTCTTCAACTTACGGCAAAAAATCCACAAGGTACACTGAACGAAATTAATATTACACTTCGTTCTTAATAATTTTCTGTCTTTGGAAAATATTTGAATATACACTGAACGAAATTAAGATTACATTTTTAATAATAAATTTTCGGTATTTGAAAATTCTTGAATTATGATAAATGTAACGAGCAAAAGTATTTTTGACCGTTACAATACTGAATATATAAACTTTAATTATTATATGTGTTTATTTTCATTTCATATATATATATATATATATATATATATATATATATATATATATTGTTACGAAAGCCGACCCTGTGTCATTTCAGCACGACAACAAACGCTTTAAGATAAAAAATACGATTCTCGAAAAGACTCGGCAGCGGAAGGAGCGATGATGAATTTTTACTGGAGAATTCGAGGAGAATTCGACGCTGGTGATATAAAAGAAGCACACCACGATCGCCAGGGGAGATACCGCGACGACTAGCGTATATGAGAATGTATTGTGAATCAGCTGTTTTAAATGTAAATAAAGTTCTAGAAAAGTGAAAGTAAATATTAGTTGTTATAATTTTAAATTGAACCCACGAAGTATATTGCAATTTGGTGTTAGAAGTGAAGGATTAAGTGCAGTTATTATCCTAATTTGATTTATGGAAACCCGTAGTATGGATGAAACTACCAAAAAAAAAATAGTCAAGCAGGTTACAGAGGGACTGGACGAAAAAATTGCACAAATTCTAGAAAAACATGTCAAGAAGGAAAAACAACATCAAGAAGAAATTCAACAAAGGTTAGCAAAATCTTTTGATGAAAAACGTAAAGTAGAATTAGAAAATCTTGTCACTACAATGGAAGAAAAACAACAAAATCTTGTTTCCACTATGGAAGAAAAACAACATAATTTCAATTCAATTCAATTCAATTCAATTTATTAGCAAAAAAAATACAATTATAGTTGTTACAATAAGATTGTCACTAACATTATTACCAAGGTAACAGTAATAAGTAAAAATATCAAACATTATTGTTAGAATGGTAAATAAGAGAGAAAAAAAATGAACACCTAAGCATGAGCTTGTGTTGTGTCCAAGAGAACATTCAAGTATGTTTAAGTTAGTGCTAAATTCATTATTTATTAATCATTAATTAATATATGCTACTTTACTAACCAAGACATTCATATATACTCGTACCTATATACATAAACATATACTCATATATACACACAGACAGATATACTCATACTAACCCATACATACCCTTAATTAATATATATTTATAATATTCCATTTTACTAGTCACTGTTACATACCCTTAAATAATACATATTTATAATATTCTATTTTACTAGTCACTGAGAATAAAATAATTACAATAATACAAAACAACAAAATATAACTAAAATATAACTACTAAAGTATAACTAATCATGAATTAGAAATAGAGATATGTAAATACGGGTACTGTTCTATAAATAAAGTAATTTATTTTTAGTGTTTTGATTATACCAGAAGGGCTAATAAGCTATCATAGTTCTGGGCTATGTATAATTTAATTTTTTTATTGAACTGTTTCTTGGTTAGTTTTTTGAAAATTAATGGAATCACATTGTATACTTTTATACCGTTATATAGTATGCATTTTTGACATACAGTTTTATTCATTCGCTCAGATTTGAGCAACTGTTTATCCTTTTGTCTGGTGTTATGTGGATGGTTTGTTCAAATGAGGTTATTCTCTGAATGTATCGTCTTTAGCAATTCATTAATGTAAAGACCTCGCACGTTCAATATTGTCTGTGTAATATAAATATGTTTGACACTTTGACGATTATTTAACCTAAAGATTATTCTAAGTATGTAATTTTGACATACTTCTATTTTTTTAAGTGCGTGTTATATGCCGCACCCCAAACGCATATACCATACCTTATTATGGAATCGACTAGACTATTATACACTATAAGTAAAACTTTTTATTTAGTAAATTACGGAGAGTGTAGAATTTATAGGTAAGCTTTTTAACTCTTTTGACAAGGTGTTCGATATGTGTTTTCCACTTTAAGTTTTCATCAATCAACATACCTAAGTATTTTATTGATGATACTTGTTTAACGCTTTCCAGGGCTCCATTAATTGTTAGAGGTGATAGAGCCGCTCTTCCTACCTTTGTTGGTGTAAATCCTACATATTTAGTTTTAGATACGTTTAAATTCAGGCTGTTTACATCTAACCAATTTTTGACATAAAGAGATTGCATTTTGCGCTTTATTCCAGGCTTCTTCCCATGTTGTCCCATTACATATTAGTACAGTATCATCGGCATAAGAGACTATACTACATCTTTCATAAGATAGCAAATTATTAACAAAAATTAAAAATAATGTAGGACCTAAGACTGTGCCTTGTGGGATTCCGGTTTTCACAAATCTTTTATTACTAATGTCATCTCCTATTCGTACTTGTTGCGATCTTTCTGACAAGTAATTATTAAAAAGTTGCAGTATGGGTCCCCGTATGCCAATCTCATTTAGTTTGCTTAATAAAATTTTATGTGATACCGTATCGAAGGCTTTTTGGAGATCAAGAAATACTGCAATTGTTTTTTTTATTTTCATTAAAATTCTTCAGTATACTTGTCGTTAGTTTTTGTAAAGGTTGCTCTATCCCTACACCTTTTTGAAATCCATATTGATTTGTGGATATTATTTTATTTTTGTCTAGGAAAGACCATATTCTTTTGTTCAGACATTTTTCAAAGATTTTTCCAAAGTTGTTAATTAGGGAAATGGGTCGGTAATTTGTCATTAGATCTTTTCTATCTGATTTATATATAGGCACTACAAGACCTTCTTTAAATTGATATGGAATGCTTGATGTCTGAAAAATTAGGTTAATTATGTGAGTAAGCGGTTTAGAGATATTCAGTTTTGTTAATTTAATTATTTTTATACTCAATTTGTCAGGCCCTGGAGATGCAAAGTTTTTTAGCGTCGATATTATGTCTTCAATTTCTAAATAGTCGGTTGGAGTCAAAAACATCGCGTTGGTATATTGCTTAGTCTTCATTGTTTTTATTTCTATATTTTTTTTAATAATTTTGTTTGCTATTTTCTCCCCAATTTCTACAAAGAAGTCATTGAAATGATTTGCTATTTGTTTTGGGTTGCTAATTATTTTGTTATCGATACTGATTTTGTTTATAGTGCTTTTGTTTGATGGAACATTTGTGACATCATTTATGACTTCCCAAGTTTTCTTATAGTTTGAGTTACATTGCTGTAATTTATTTTCATAATAGTCATTTTTTAAAGTTTTTATTAATGTACCGAGGAAGTTTCTATACTTCTTATATTCTTCTTCTAATGTTTTATTGTGTTTATTTTTTAAGAGTTTCTGTTTAAGCATATCTTGCTTTCTAATGGCCGTTAGTATTCCACATGTCATCCATGGTTTTAATTTTTGTTCCCTTGCAGTTATTTTTATTTCTGTTGTTGATTGGCTAATAATGGCAGTAAACTGCTCGTAAAATATATTTACGGCCGATTGAGGTTCTTCTGCAGCGTATACTTGATTCCAATTTGCATATTTTATTTTATCCAATAAAAGTCTTTCATTCAGTTTTTTGATGAGTTTCGGTTTTTAAATTTCTTGACGCTTTTCTTTTTGAAATCTAATATTATAAATTAGGGGATAGTGATCAGTTAAACTATTATTAAGAGCATTAACTTGCACTTTATGTTTTGTTTGTTTATTTATGTATGTGGATATCTGATCTATTGTTGTAGAAGAGTTGTTATCTACCCTTGTTGGTATATTTATTTGTGGGACAAATCCATTCTTAGCCAACATATTTAAATAGATAATCGAAGACAAAGTTAGTACATTGTTTGGGTTGATGTCAATATTCACATCCCCAACCGCAATTGTTATTTCATCCTTAGATAGTGCGGACAGGTAGTCATCAAAGTCCTGAACAAAGATACGTTCATTTGTTGAGTTTGGCCTATATATACCTATTATATTTATTTTTGTCTTATTAAACACTAATTTGCACTCAAGCAAGCAGACCTCTGTTAATGGAATTTTCTTAACTTCTGTAACGAGATTTTCTTTAACATACATTACAACTCCATCACATTTATTAAAAGAAGCTTCATTGTAAAAAATTGAGAATCCATCAATGTTAAAATCTGATATCTTTTCTATACACCAGGTTTCCGATAGTACTATAATGGCGATATTATTTTTTCTGTTGATTTCATTAATAGTTATACATAGCTCATCAAAGTTAGCTCTGAGACTCCTAATATTATAATGCAAAATAGTAAAGTTGTGAAATTCATCCATTAAACAAATACCCCTATTCACCTCCCTAAAATCTTCACACATCACATTTTTTAATTCACTAAAATTATCTAATATATGAAACGCTTCATTAATATTTCCCGCCATATTGTCTCTAAAATCTTACACTATAAAAAAGTGGTAAATATAGACTTGTATATATATGCAAAGGAAAGCTGATTCAATTTCGTAATTCAGTTTTTACTAAAATTATAGTGTACAATTAACTAATTTATTTAATACAAAACTTACTAATCAATTTTCTGTAAAGTGATTCTATTTAACGTCGTCCGCACTCGGGTTTGATCTGGTTTTGACTCTGCTTGTTCCTTTTGTGTCTGGTTCTTTACTACTTTTTGGATCTCCTGTACTTTTAGACGGATTTTGTATGCCTTTATGCTTTTTTGCTATTCCTTCCGTACTTTTTGGTGTTTGATCCGTATAATTGTTCGTTTTCTTGTGGTGTCCTGTGATTTTTGGAAACGCCGGAGATTTAGTTTGCGTTTCCGTTTGTGCTTGAAATTCACTATCCACCTTCCTTTTCTCTTCTACTATTTTTTCAATTTCTATTAGTTGTTTGACGGTATAGCTTATGTTATTTATGTACAGTTTGTTTCCCTTGATGTAGCTTGTTTCTTCGGGTTTATTATGTCTGTTTAGTTTGAGATGTCTTTTTAATATTTTTTGGTCTTGTTGTTCAGTTGGGGTTAGGTCGTTCGCTATAGATATTCCCGTATTTTTTAATTTCTTAACGTTACGTAAAATTTCTTTTTTTCTTAAAAAGGATAAAAACTCTAATTTTAAGGGAGATCCCTTTGATTTCCCCAGACTGTACACGTTATTCACGTCACTCGTTTTTACGTCTGTTCCAAGATGTCTATTTAGTTCTCCTATAATGAGTTGTACTGGTATATTTTCCGGTTCTGGGTTTAGGCCAAATATTACGATATTGTTGTTAGTTAGTTGTTTTTCGAATTTCTGTACTTGGGAGCGTAGAAAGGTATTTTCCTGCTCAAGGCTCTCGACTTTTTGCTTCAATTCTTTGTTAGTTAAACACAGCCTCTCTTCAGTGGCTTGTATTTGACTTATTAATTCTTCTTTATTTCTCTCCAACAGCAGTATTATGTCATGCTTAAACCTCTCCATTTCCTTTAAAATCGTGCAGATGTTTTCATTTTCGCCCATCACTTTTTATTATGTTTAACGTTTCAATATTATATTTTTTGCCGGGGTGATGTTACCAACCGTTTATTTGTTTGGATACACAAGTTTATTTGCCTTCAATTTACTTGTAAATCCCTGATTGTAACAGATGGGTTGCACGTGTGTTAAAGTACCTCCGAGCTTCAGACTTCTTGACCTTTTGTCGATTTTGGTAATATTGAATGTATTACGGAGCCCGTTTGTTCGGCTAGAAATGCTAGAGTTTTAATTAATTATTGTCTTTTATATAACTGTGACGTTTTTTTTTCACATGCACTTTCACTTATCACTGTTTTTTTTTATTTGTTCATTTAATTTTTTTTTTATTCTCGAAACTTTAGGTATAAACAATTTTTATCACAGGGTTCTTAGCGCTGTAAAACGTGACCGCCTTGACCGGAGACCGAAATGCAACTGATTTAATTTAATTGAAGGATTATTCTCGTAAATTGTAGAAAAACAAGATCCACTTGAATTAAAACGACAAAATGAATTTAAATTATTTGAAGAAAAACAAGGCAAAACGGAAGAAAAAAGACAATTGCAATTTGAACAATTAATGCAAATAGTATCGCAAGTTAATGAAACAGTTAATGAAAGAATGCAAATAGTTGAATCAGATATAAAAGAAATAAACGACGACATAAAGATCCTAAAAAGTAATGTGGAGACTCTTGAAATCAAACTAGATGACATCGATTCCGTCCAGAACCAGGTGAAATTTGAAATAAGTGCTATCCAAAGCCAGGTAAAAGCTGAAATCAGTTCAATTAAAGACGCAGTACACAGTGAAGTACAAGATAAAGTGGAAACAGCAATTAAAAAATTGCAACAAGATTTGCAGAGAGGAAAATACCAGCACACCGTGAGTACCAATGGTTCCGTTAGCAAACCACCCACATTTGATGGCAGTTCATCTTGGCCCATGTATAAACGGCAATTTGAGGCTGTGGTACAGCTAATGGATGGGATAACCAAGAAAAATCTACTTCTCTGGTAATTTCGTTAAGAGGTCCGGCCCTAGAACTTCTCCAAAGCATTCCAGTTGATGAACAAGGCAATTTCGACAAGATCATCGCCATCCAAGACAAACGATACGACAATCAATCCTTGAGCCAGGTATATCAAGTACAACTGAGTGGAAAACGCAAAAATCCGGTGAAAGCCTCCAAGAATTCGAAGCAGAGGTTAGACGGTTAGTTCACTTGTCCTACCCAGACCTGCCAGAGGAAACGAAAGACCAGCTGGCCACACAGAGTTTCATAAACGGCATCAGAGATGTGGAAGTACAGCGAAATCAAAGACTAAGTGGCGTCAAGAAAAGTAATGAAGCTCTACTTCGGGCTTTGGAAGTAGAGGCCGTCATGAACATGTCCAAGCCGAGGGTCCGAGCAGTTTCCTTTAACCAGGAAGAGTCAGAGTCACCATTTCAAGCGCTGCTGGCTGGTCTGAACAAAATATTAGAACGGTCGCAAAGAACTGGCACCAGAGGGGCATGTTACCGCTGCGGACGGACAGGACACTTCCAGCGTGACTGCCGAGTAAGGCTACCGGAACGATCACCAACCAGGGGTAGCCAACAAACCGACCTTACGAACCAGGGAAACTCCAGTCAGTCAGCATAAGGGGGCGAATGCTGACTCACCCTCCACCAGCCCCCAGGATAGTATCCATCCGGGGATTTTGCCGAGATAGCGGCAGCCTAGTCATAAGAGGCACCATCAATGGGCGAGCAGTTACCATCACCATCGACACCGGCGCCGCTGTGTCCATTGCCAAGTCCAGGGTCTTGAAAGCATCAGAAATTCGGCCAGTTACCACTAACATCCAGCTCAGAACAGTCACCGGCGAGTCCATGTCAATACAGGGTGAGGCAGATGTCGTGCTACAGATAGGGGACAACATGATCCGGCATAGGGTCCTGGTAGCGAATATTGAGGACGATTTTATACTGGGAATGGACCTAATTAGCCAGCATGGATTTATGTTCGACCCGAGATATGATGTTCTTCGGTTCCTAAATGAGGAATTTGTATTGACACGGCCCGTCAACACGTCAGTCACTCCCATAAAAATTGTGGCAAAGTCTTCAGCTAGAATTCCCGGTCGAACGGAACAGATTATTCATGGGCAACTAGACAGCAATCCTGGGAGCTGCGTTGGAATGGTGGAGCCCGTGCACTCAGCTCATGACTACTTAGTTGGACGGGCTATAGTTAAAGCCGGACGAGATATAATAATAATAAAAATAATAATAATAATAATAATAAAGCCTTTATTACCCAATAGTAAAAACCATTTACAGAGTAATTAAAAAATAAATAAAGATGACAGAAAAAAGTATATAAAAAATTATAATAACACTAAAATTAATTGGAATACAGACATGACATGTATAAAAGAAATTAAAAAATTGACCAAAGAAAAAGAAACAATTAGTTATAAAGTAAATACATACATATGCACTTAAAATTGAACAATGAGTTACAACAGATATAGAGATAATTTATAAATTGAAGAATTCGTGCACCTGGATGAAATATTCAATGAAATGTCCTCTAAAAGTACAAGCGTGCTTTATTTTTCAGTTCGTACGTTGAGCAGTTGAATAAATCACACACCTCTGAGAGTCTATTACCATTATTACTCATCAGATATATTGGAGCTTAAAATAAGATATTAGTTCGAGCTCGATCGCACTCAAACGGTCTCGTATGCCTAGATACAACCCTAGGAATGACAATAGCTCTGGACAGTCAATCATGTTATTCAGTAACTTGTACAAAAACATAACTGACGCCTGATCTCTGCGACTTTTCAAGGACATCACATTGAACTCGAGTAGTAAGAGATTATATTCACATCCCCTTTGGGGATAAACTCCGCGATTTTTAAATGTTAATTATTTAAAAAAAAAATTTAATCCTTTCTATATCCAAAATGTATCGCTCGTATATAGGATTCCAGATTATAGAACTATATTCTAATTTTGTTCTTACTAAGCAGTTGAATAGAGATATTAAAACTGAAGTATTAAAATATTTGCAGTTTCGCATGATGAATCCATATTCTCTAAAGGCTGATTTTATTGTGAGGTTAATGTGGAGCTGAAATGTAAGTTTAGAATCAAAGTAAACACCGAGGTCTTTTATGGAGTCAACCCTTTCAAGAATGGTATCGCTTATACTGTACGGAAATATTATTGTATTCGTTTTACGGCTAAATGTTAAGACCTTACACTTGGGAATGTTTAAAAAAAGTTTATTATTTATACACCATTCTTCCAAAATGCTGATTTCTTCTTGCAGAGCAAGACAGTCATTCCAGCTTGAGATTGTAGTATATATTTTGAGATCATTTGCAAACAATAATCTGTTACATTTTAACGTGCTGGCCAGGTCATTGATGTAAATTAAAAACAATAAAGGACCTAGATTCGACCCTTGAGGAACTCCACTTGTGACTAGAAATTTATCTGAATAAAACCCGTTGAGGTAAACGTATTGAGTTCTATTATTCAAATAGAGTTCAATAATTTTTAGGTAATTTTTAGGAACACCTAGACATGACATTTTAAGAAGGAGTCTTTTGTGACTGATTTTATCAAATGCTTTAGAGAAGTCGGTGTAGATAACATCTGTTTGACCTCCGCTATCTAGACTTTCACATAGATGTTGCCCAAGGACTGCCAGATTACTAACTGTTGAACGAGAGTTCCGCACAGACTGGTGTAGGCGATTGTAGAGAATGCTTTCTAAAATTTTGGAAAAATTATTCAAGATAGAAATTGGTCTATAGTTATTGATAAGAGCACGGTCGCCTGACTTATATATAGGGCAGATTTTAGCTGTCTTCCAAGATTGAGGATAAGCTGAATTTGAAAGGATTAAATTGAAGATGTAACACAACGGATACATAAATGCACCGAGGCAATCTTTTACCAAAAAAGAAGGAATTTTGTCTGGGCCAGATGTTAATTTGTTTTTCAATCTTTTAGCAGCCTGTATAATTTCTCTTTCTGCAATGGGTTTGGAGCTGACATCTAGAAATGTATTATAATTGAACTTAAAACCAATGTTGTCTTCCTCGTTAATTGCTAGCTCATAAACACTTAAAAAAAAATCACTAAATGCCTTTACTATTTGAGTAGGGTTATTATATTCGTTCCCATTGTAAAACATTTTGGGGGGAATTCTGGAATCTGTATTTTTGTTGTTAATATGTGACCAAAAATGCCTCGGCTCTTCTTTTAGTTTATTCTGGACATTCTGTAGATAGCTGTCGTATGCTGCTTTTATCTTCAATTTTATTAACGACCTGTATTTACTAAATTCTCTATAAAAAGTATCACTTCTTGATGTTTTGTATTTATTATGCAACTTGGCTTTTTCTTTTATTAATTTTATTATCTCGCTAGTATACCAAGCAGGATATTTACGCCTAAAATTCTTATTCCGTGGTACGTGGATATCAAATAGTTTATATACCTGGTTATAGAATCTGTCAACAACAGTATCAACATCGGATAAACTATTCAGAAAAGTCCAGTCAGTATTTAATAATTTGTTATATAGAGATAAATAATCAGCTTTCTTAAAATTATAAGTGGTGTCGTTAGAATTGGCTTTAAGGCTATTTCTTTTTATCGAGATTTCGCTTAATTCAATCCTCAAAGATGGATGATAACTATCCTCTCCAACTAGTGGTACAGAATCACGGGAAACAGTACAGTTAATGTTACTAAGTACTAAGTCTAGGAGTTTACCGTTGTTGTTCAACACTGAGTTATATTGATATATATCTAGTAATGCCATGAAGTTGGAAATAATGTTAGTTTTTCCGTCCTCTAGGTAATTTTCAGTATATTTTGGACAGTTGAAATCTCCGAGAATTAGTACTTTATTTGGGTTTAATACATGCCAGTGAGCAAGAGCATCCATGAAATTTACATATACGTCAATCGATAAAGAAGGTGGAATGTACATGACCATTATATAAAAGAAATAATATGCTACTGAACACTTACAAACTAATAAGTCAATCTGTGGAAAAGTAACATCAAATTCACGAGTGTTCACAATTTCAGTCTTTATAGATTAGTCGACCGCGAGTAAAACACCTCCACCCATAACTACGTTTAACTGCTCGAATTTACGGTCACTACGAAAGACTTGGTAGTTAGTCGGAAATAATTCCTTAGAGTTCACTGACGGTTTTAACCAAGTTTCACTAAGAGATACGATGTTATATTCAGAAATCATGAAACTTGCTATTAAGTCCCCTGACATTTTGATAATAAGTCGTTACTACTTCAACGGATCTACTGTTGGGCTTACCTAGTTTACCTGAACTATTTTGGGAATGTTGTTAATGTACTTAATTTTGTAATTTAAGTTACCTGATTTGTTAAGCTCATTTAGTTCCTGCTTCACATGTTTGTAATATTCCAACTCTCTTTTAGTTCGGTCTGCTGACAAATTGATATTTTTATATTGCTGTTTTGACTTCAGTTTATTAGAGTTGATTAGTATTTTTTTAACCAAATCCTGACCTTCAAGTGTTATTTTGATAGGTCTAATTCTAGATCCAGTAAAACGTCCTAATCTGAGTGGTTTAATATCTACATTAAAGAGTTCAGGAGAGATTGTGCTTAACATGTTGGTAACAAACTTTTTGTAAGAGTTGATTTGGTCTGTTACTGCTTCATTTTGGTCGGGTACGTTGAATATCACTAGATTGTTCTTTCGTTTTTGTCGTTCGTTAATTTCGGAAACAATCTCTTCAAAATCAAGTTTCGGGTCCGTCGTCTTTCTTTCTTCTCTCAGTTCCTTGATATCGCTTTGAAGTTGTAGAATCAATGCTTTGAGATCCTTCATGTCGTTGCCGATAGCTCTGCAAGTAACACAAGACCACTCGTACCCTTTATTGCCATTAAGAGTACGGACTTCATTTGCTGATATATCGACGCAAGTGTATTTGAATTTGTTTTTACAAACACTACATGTGACCGTTAAATGATTCTCACATATTTGATTACAGCATTTACATGTTGATTTAGCCAGTCAGTTTTGTTTATTTTCGTAGGACTCTATAATATTAAATTTTAAGCAATATATAGATTTCGATTGACCAGTAGGGTATTGTCCTTCTTTACAGGCACCAAACTTAATGCACCACTAAAGATCTTTAAAATTACACTCACAGATGTTAGAAGGCTCTTATAGTTAGCACATATGTGTTTTATTATTTTAAGTCTTTGGGACGATTTTTATGAGGGTTTATTACCGCACACTGTTGCGAGAACCGAAATTCACTACTTGCCTCTACGAAGGTTTAACTACTATGTATTAAACTATTTTAATTAATTTGATGTCATTTACGTAGTTTATAGGGTAATTTTTAAAACACTTTTGAGTTTTCAATACGTAAACGGTTGATGTGTTTTTTAACCGGTGAATTTACGATTTAATAGGAAATATTTATGATTTTTACAGGAGCTTTGTAAAACGTGATCGTCTCTGTGCTGACCGACTGACTGAGACTGAGACGAGATATACCAGTCAGAGTCTTGAATTTGTCCAACAACGACATCAGAATTGCCAATGGTCAAGAGATAGCTGGTCTCGAGCCAGTAGAGACCATCATCAATTGTGAAGAAGAGTACCAGACGTCGGTGAAGGAGACAGGGCCCAGTAAAGAGTTCCTACAACAGTTTGCTGACCATTAGACACACCTGACACCAGAGAACCAGAAGAAAGCCAAGCAATTTATCACAAAGCACTGGCAAATTTTTAACAGTCAAGAAGGAACCACCGGTCGCACCAACATCATACAGCATCGAATAGATACCGGAAAGGCTCAACCCATCAGAATACCACCTAAACGACTACTATTGGGGCAACAACAGGCAGTCGAGGAGAACATGTTACAAAATGGAGTTATTGAGCCATCCATCAGTCCATGGTCTGCTCCCGTCGTGTTAGTTAAAAAGAAAGGATGGAACCACCCGATTTTGCGTGGATTACAGAAAGCTGAATGATGTCACGAAGAAAGACAGCTATCCACTACCCCGAATCGATGACACTTTGACCACACTAGCAGGTCCCGTTGGTTCTCCACACTAGACCTAAAAAGTGGATATTGGCAGGTTGGTCTACACGCAAACGACAGAGAGAAGACAGCGTTCTCCACCAGTAAAGGGCTGTTTCAGTTCACGGTCATGCCCTTTGGGTTATGTAATGCACCCGCTACCTTTGAGAGGCTAATGGAGTATGTACTGAGCGGGTTAACATGGAGGACGTGCTTAGTATACCTCGACGACATTCTAGTCATGGGTCAGACGTTCGACGACCATCTGAAGAAGGTACCAGCCATCCTGACCGAAGTACATGATGGAATTACCGGAGGCCACCTGGGCATGAATAAAACCCTAGACAAAGTTCGCCAGCGGTACTACTGGGTGATTTACTTCGAAGACGTCAGAGCTTGGTGCCGCAAATGTGCCACATGTGCCGCCAGTAAGGGCCCGAAGACCCGAACCAAGGGCAGAATGCAGCAGTACAATGTGGGCGTCCCATTTGAGAGAATTGCCATCGATGTCGCCGGTCTGTTTCCCGAGTCTGAGAGGGGGAACAAATACATTCTGGTCGCAATGGATTACTTCAGCAAATGGCCTGAGGCATATGCGATACCCAACCAAGAGGCAACCACGGTAGCGACGGTGCTAGTAGAACAACTATTCAGCAGGTTTGGCGTCCCGATGGAATTACATTCAGACCAGGGGCGCAACTTCGAATCGAATGTATTCCAGAAGGTTCTGCACGATGTTGGGGATCAGGAAAACCAGAACAACACCATTACACCCACAGTCAGACGGAATGGTGGAAAGATTCAACAGGACCTTGGAACAACACCTATCCAAGGTCGTCAGCAATAACCAGGGTGATTGGGATGAGCATATTCCCCTATTCCTGTTGTCATATCGCTCTGCTGTACATAATAGTACAGGCCTGACCCCAGCCAGGGTCCTATTCGGAAAGGAGCTGCGATTACCATGCGACTTGGCATTTGGCTGCCCCGAAGAACCTCCCCAAGACATCGACGATTATGCCGACCAGCTCCGACATAACATGCTGGCAATACACGAATTAGCCCGAACGCAGATGTTGGCCACCAGTGACCGGATGAAGACGCGATACGACCTCAAGGCCAAAGGGTTCCAGGAGAGGGACAAAGTCTGGCTGTACAACCCCCAACGGAGCAAGGGTAAATCCCCAAAGCTTACACCCGCCTGGGATGGTCCATACGAGGTGGTCAAGAGGCTTAATGACGTCGTCTACCGGATCCGTCGAAACCCTAAGGCTAAATTGAAGGTGGTTCATTTAGATCGACTCGATCCCTACCATGGAGGGGATGTTTCTGATCTGAACGATCAGAATTAAAGGGGGGCAGTGTTACGAAATTTACCCAAAGCCGACCCTGTGTCATTTCAGCACGACAACAAACGATTTAAGATAAAAAATACGATTCTCGAAAAGACTCGGCAGCGGAAGGAGCGATGATGATTTTTACTGGAGAATTCGACGCTGGTGATATAAAAGAAGCACACCACGATCGCCAGGGGAGATACCGCGACGACTAGCGTATATGAGAATGTATTGTGAATCAGCTGTTTTAAATGTAAATAAAGTTCTATCTAGAAAAGTGAAAGTAAATATTAGTTGTTATAATTTTAAATTGAACCCACGAAGTATATTGCATATATATATATATATATATATATATATATATATATATATATATACAGGGTGTAAATACTTTGAGTGCATATATTTTAGGTGGAGGTAGTATACACCAAATTAAACAAAAAACTCTTATACCACTATGGTCAGTAGGCCTTAATAACCAAGAAAATCCCTAAAACATCTTAAGTAAATTATTGTCAATCCGGCAACGTCGCTCGCGTTCGAAGCAGATTCACTATTATCGCGAATAATAAAGGAATGACTACAGCGACAAAAAAATAAACACCTGTGTTTTTGTATTGACTGATGATATTGACATTAGAATTTAAAAAAAATGTATGAAATGTTTTGTTGAAAATATTTACGTTTTTAATACAAGGTATTGCAATTAGAATTTGTATTTGGCGGTTTTATGCAATTATACAAAGTTGGGTAAATATGATATTCAACTCAAGAGATCTGTATATGTAGTTTTTTACCAGTTAAATTATTCGAAGAGTCATTATTACTGATTTAATTAATATTATTTATATTAGACAAGTAAATATATAATCCTACTTACCGAATTTATTATAATGATAGAACTGAGTTGAAACAACGGATTATTCACAGCAAATGTTCAAAATGCCCACCATTACTATCTACACAAGCACGACACCGTTTAATCCAATTTTCACGTATGCGAGGAAAAAATTCCTGGAATATTTCGGATTTCGTCAGCAGCGTCAAAAATGCGTTGTTTAACGTCATTCTCGTCAATAACTGGAGTCGTGTAAACCTTATTTTTCATGTGTCCCCATAAGTAGAAATCTAAAGGATTGAGATCAGGAGATCTTGCTGGCCAACGTATATGTCCGTTTCGACCAATCCAACGACGGGGAAATGTTCTATTTAAGAAGTCTCGACAACTAGATGACTTGCGTGAGCAGGTGCTCCGTCATGTAAGTACCACATACTGGAACATGTTTGTAGGTTCACTTCATCTAACAAATCCGGTAGCGTGTTGTTAAAAAAATAAAGGTAATTCTCACCTGTCAAACGTGCAGGCAGTATAAATGACCCAACCAAGTATTCACCAACTATTCCAGCCCACGCGTTAGCTGAGAATTGGTGTTGAAATACTGACTGGCGTATTTCGTGCGGATTTACCTCAGACCACGAATGCGTATTATGAAAATTTATTATACCATTCCTATTAAAACTTGCTTCATCTGTTGTCAAAATACTGTTCACAAAATTAGGAAATTGTCGATGTTTTCTGAGGAACCAACGACAGAAATTGAGTCTTGGTTGAAAATCATCAATTGAAAGCCCTTGAACCCGCTGCATGTGATATGGATAGAGCAATTGTTCCCGTAATGTTCTATGAACAACAGTGTGAGAAATTTGCAGCTCACTTCCAATACTCCGTGTGCTACGATATGGGTTGATGTCGATAAGGTCTAGTATTTGATCCTCAGCAGCTAAGATACGATTATGTCGCTGTGGTCCGCGATTGTTTTTTTGTGGTATTACACTACCTGTTTCCAGAAGCCTCTGCGAAACAGCTACGAATGTCCTTGCATTGGGCAGGCGTCTGTTTGGAAACCTTTCCCTGTATAACATTCTTGCTATTCTGCAATTACGTCTGCTTTCCCCATATATTAAGAGCATGTCATGTCTTTCCCTAATTGTATAATCGGCCATTATTTATCACAAATAAATACTGTCGCACTATTCTTAATTTTCGAACTTACACACTAATCACAACCGATTTTATTTATTTAAAAAATATAGTAAATGGAAAGCAAACCACGAAGTCTACATCAAATAGATATCATTCAAATCACTTTACCGTTTATCTATTCTTATTTACAAGAATCGAATTCGCAAAAAACAATCGTAACTCTCAGTCGTCGTTAAAGTAAAAATGTAGTAAACAAGTTGGTCTGTATGCCACGTTGCCATATCTATTCGGAGAAGCTTACACTAAATTATAAAAGCATATTTCGAGTTTAAATAATCAATTTTCATTTTTAATGTGGCTATTAAAGATTTATAAGCTATTGAGTATTTACATATTTAGATTTACCCACATTTTGAAATCGAAGTTATTGTATTATTCACTGTAGCAAGGCTACATACAATCTAACTTTATGTGTTGTCTTTGGCAAAACTATAGTTTATTTTAGAAAATGTTATAATGCTTTTGATTTGTTTTTGCCTGAAGTATTGTTCTTCAAAATCTTTGCACTCAAAAACCGTTTACAAATGTGGGCAAATGTGTGGAACCAGTAAATATCTCTGGATTTAGTAGAGATATCAAAATGAAATTTGGAAGGTGGATACTGCAGTAGATTGCCTATTTGTTTCCAAATTTTTTTAAAATTTTGAAGTTGCTGTTTTACCGGAAGTAATGCCGATTTTAAAATTTGCAATGAAACACTCTGTATAGTATTTTAGTTTCTGATGAAACATTTTATTGCTTTTATAAAAATATCGGATTTGATATTGTTTACTTCAATACCTACCGAGATATTAACAGAAAAGTAACTAAGAAAAGGAAAAATTCGATGGTAGCTAAACTCAGTTCAGATTTAATTTACGCCCGATATAAACAAACCGCTCGGTAAGGATTTGTATTTCTATTGGCCAATCGGTAGCATTATACCGTCACAGCCAACAGCACTGCTTGTTCCATAGTCGAATACACGTGCGTTTGTTTAAATCAGGCGCAAATTAAATCTGAATCAAGTTGAGTAGTCCACGAAATTCATTGCAGAAGTGACAGTAGTTGTCAAAATAAGTTATTAGTTTTTTTTTATTTGAACGTAAAAAGATTGTATTGTTTTAATTTGATCGTAAAATGACCGAATTAAGTGAAAGAGAAAGAATAGAAATATTGATGATGATTGGGTATGGGGAGAGGAAAAGGACGCATCAAGAAGTTTGTGACCTTTTTACCATTGTTTATCCGAATACACAAATATCCCGTTCAGTAGTGATGAAAACTTTGCGAAGGTACGACACAAGTGGAACAGTTACCAATTTACCAAAACGGACGGTTAAAAAGTGCAAGTAATGAAGATGTAGCTCAAAATGTTGCTATATCTTTGGAAGAAAATCCTCACTTATCCACTACCGACCTCGCCAATATGCATGGAATTAGCCGTCGTTCAGTAGGAATGATATTAAGGCGAGCAAAATATCATCCATACAACATTCGCCTCGTTCAAGAACTCTCTGAAGACGATTTCGACAGACGTTTGCAATTTTGTGAAACGATGATGGATATTTGTAACCGTGATAATAATTTTATAAGAAATGTGGTGTTTTCAGACGAAGCTACATTTGGTTTAAATGGTACGGTTAATCTACATAACTGCCGCTACTGGTCGCAAAGTAATCCTAATTGGGTACAATAGGCTCATACACAACATCCCCAAAAATTTAACGTTTGGGCCGGTATTTATAACAATAGAATCGTGGGACCCTTCTTCCTACAAGAAACTTTAAAAGGAGATAGGTATTTACAGCTCTTGGAGACACAAGTTCGTTCAGCATTGGAGGTAAATGGACAATTACCAAATAATATCTGGTTTCAGCAGGATGGAGCACCACCCCATTACGCTCGCATTGTTCGAGATCATTTAGATAGGACATGTCATCATAGAAGGATTGGAAAAAGGGGTACTTATGAATGGCCTGCAACAATGGTTCCCGACCTTAATCCACTAGAATATTTTCTGTGGGATTACTTAAAGTCTAAGGTTTATGTTGATAGACCAAATAATTTGCAAGAATTAGCTGCAAGAATAACTTAAGACATCCAGAGAATTACCCCAGAAGTAATAGCTAATGTTACTAGAGAATTTAAAAACCGACTTGCTTATTGTCAAGAAGTAAACGGTGCTCAGTTTGAACATCTAATACATTAAGTTTAGTTAAGTTAAGTTTCAATGTTTTGAAAATCACTTAATAATGATAATTATGATTATGTATTTCTTTAATGGATATTAGATTTTTCCTTTCCTTAATTACTTTTCTTTTAATATCTCGGTTGGTATTGAAGTAAACAATATCAAATCCAATATTTTTGTATTCACAATAAAATGTTTCATCAGAAACTAAAATACTATACAGGGTGTTTCATTGCAAATATTAAAATCGACATTACTTCCGGTAAAACAGGAAGTTCAAAATTTTAAAAAAATTTGGAAACAAATAGGCAATCTACTGCAGTATCCACCTTCCAAATTTCATTTTGATATCTCTAATAATTCCAGAGATATTTGCTTGGTTCCACACATTTGCCCATCACTGTATATATATATATATATATATATATATATATATATATATATATGTTATATGCAAAATATATCAGCACTTAGTTCACACAGTCGAGAAGTCAACGGAATTTAAAGCGTACGTGACTTCTCAGGGATATCAAATTTCATCTTGAATTATATGCAAACAACTTCCCGGAAACCTACACGAGTCCGTTTACCCAGTAAAAACGCTGACTTGCATCAGCACTTTTGTCAATGTTATAAAAGCAACTGGAAACGTTCTCGTGTTATTCAAATAATATCATTTATTAAGTTATTCAAGTACTTTATCTATTTAATTGTTCAATTTTAATTTTGTATGTTTCTAAATAAATAATTTTTTTAAAAAGTGAATTGAATTAAAGTGAATATAAAATTGGCGCAGTCAGTAGGATTGTCCAACACAGTTAGAACACGTGAATACTAACTGACTGTGGAGATTTCTAAATCATTGTGGACAAAACCTACTTGAAAAGGACAACAACTACCAAGTACTAGCAAGGGAACACGCAACCAGGCTAACCAGTGCTAAGTGACGCGGAGAATAGTCCGATGCGAGGAATAATAACGTAAGAATCACATAAAGTAACTATTTTAGTTTGAATTTATTTTGAATGACCACCAGTTCTTTCATTTATATAATATTTTATTCCTCATAACCTTACATTCCTAAATAATTTTGAAACTATATATTTTACATAATCATATTAATTTTATTTCCATTACTTTGATTTACATATTTCGAAGTATTTGAAACATTATTTCAAGTTTATTATTAATTTACAATTTATACATTCCTATTTCAAATTGTTATTACTCTATTAAACATTGATCGATATAACTAAATATTTACCATTTACATTTAAAACCTCAACATTTAATTTTTATTTATTGTGCGAATCTATACAATTATAAAAATGGCCACTACTAGACAAGCAGGTACACCAACCGTAGAACCATATAAGTTATCTGAAATATTTGCCATAATTCCCGAATATGATGGTAATCCGATATTTTTGAATACTTTCATGTGCTCCTGTAATACTGCTTACAGCATGGCAACGGATAATCAGCAAGTATTGCTAATTCTCCATATAAAAAATAAGTTACGCGGTAGAGCGGCTGAGTTAATTAATTCGCGAAACCCAACAACATTTAACTATCAAAGAAAAACAAGCACAGATTGACTTAATAGCCTCCTCACGGGTTTAGAGCCCAAAATTGGTCAACTCGTTCGCGCTAGCGACCCATGCAGTATTCTCACTGCCATTTCCAGGATTAAACGAGAACTACAACTATCACATTTAGAAACCCAAAAATTTTCAGGTAACAGAAGTTTTCAACAACCTCCTCGTAAACCAAATAACGGTCCACCTCCAAAACAATGCTCTTTTTGTAAACGCATGGGCCATTTAAGCAACGAGTGCTTAATGAGAATGAGACAATTTCAACACAACCCGAATTCTAATCAGAACTATTCGAATTACCGCCCTCATTTTTCCAATCAATCCACAAATGTTAATCCCAGTCAACAATTTTCACAGCAACAATTTCGTCCGTCTATCAGTAGACAACCCCAAATGTCTGGCAATTACAGACAGAACCCGAGTTTCTTTAAACATCAGCAACAAAAGACTCATCACTTGAACAATTTACAATTCGGTCCTCATCACAATGACTACAACTACTCCCACAACGAAAATCATTACACCTCTTTACCCGATGAGTACGGAAACGTACAAGATTATCACCCTAATGATTTCGAACAAAACAGTGAACCAGAATATTTCAATACTGAACAGTTATACGAATTTTATTCTGACGAACCTGATTCTTCTCAAGTAAATTTTCATTTGACCCCCACTCAGTCAGAACCGCCAGACCAAGAAATTTCAGAAATTCAAACCCAAATTCAGACAATGAATCTGGACGACTTCAGCCCCAATGTCAACTTTCCAGAACAGAACTTTCTGTAAGACCCCTTCTTTCCTGTCAACTCGAAGAATCTTTATTATATTACTGATTCTTCAAACACCTATAAACTTCTTAGCGATACGGGTGCAGGACTTTCAATTTTTAAACCTGAAACCTGCCAACGCTTCAAACAACGATTTCCCGAAAACGTAGTCATCCAAGGAATCACCGATCAGAAAATCTTAATCAACGAATCCACCCTTGTACCTTTCAATGTCGCCGACCCACACAAGGTATATATTTGCAACATCGACATTGAATTCGACGGATTACTGGGTTCAGATTTCCTTGAACACTATAACTGCGTTATAGACTTTAACAGCAAACAACTTGTCACTAATTTTAAAACTTTACCTCTCTATAAAGTTACGGATGATACTGTCATGCGTACTCAAAACCCTTCAACTTTCAATAACTGCATCCTGGTTAATACAATCTGTTTAGAACCCCGAACAGAACAAATATGTAAATTAAAATGTAACCTCACTAATACTGATGCTTTCCTATCATCTGCCGAAATAGAAAAAGTTTATCTTCCCCGTGCCCTTGTTAAAATTAATGAAAAAGGCGAATTCCTTACTTCAGTTTTAAATGCAAATGCTATCCCCAAGACTGTTAATTTCGACAATTTCGAACTCGAACCGATAAACAATTTTTCCGTAAACATTCTTTCTGAAAATTACTCTCAAAACTTGACCCAGCCTGATAGACAAACTACAATTATGGAACAACTTCGGTTAGAACATCTGAACGAGGAGGAAGCCGAACTTATTTCTCAACTTTGCCTCGAATATTCCGACATATTCTATTTAGAAGGTAACCAACTGACCTATACAAACGAAATCAAACATTCGGTAGACACTAATAACGCAAAACCCTCTTTCACAAAGTCATATCGGTACCCCCAAATACACAAACAAGAGGTAAAAAGTCAGATATCAAAGATGCTTGACCAAGGCATTATACGTCCGTCTAATTCGCCATGGTCATCCCCGGTTTGGGTAGTTCCCAAAAAACTAGACGCATCTGGTACCCAAAAATGGCGTGTCGTTGTCGATTATCGTAAATTAAATGAACTTACTGTTGACGACAAATATCCCCTACCGAACATTTCTTTACTTGACCAACTTGGCAAATACCAATACTTCACCACCCTCGACTTAGCTTCCGGGTTTCACCAAATCGAAATCGATACTAAAGACATCCAAAAAACAGCATTCACAGTTGATAATGGTCATTTCGAATTTGTTAGAATACCCTTCGGTCTTAAAAACGCTCCATCCACCTTCCAAAGGGTAATGGATAATATTCTTTTAGGTGTTCAAAACGAGAGATGTTTAGTCTATATGGACGACATTATCGTTTATTCTCCGACTATACATGAGCACATAGCCCGACTTTCTGAAGTTTTCAAACGATTGCGAAAAGCCAATCTAAAAATCCAACCCGACAAATGCGAGTTTCTTCGCAAAGAGGTCGCGTATCTTGGCCACCTTATAACTCCCGAAGGCGTGAAGCCTAACCCCTCGAAGGTAGATTGTATCTTAAATTTTCCCCAACCAAAAAACCCAAAAGATATCAAGTCCTTCTTAGGGTTAGCTGGTTATTACAGGCGATTCATCCCCAATTTCGCCAAGATTTCAAAACCTTTGACAAGATTACTTCAAAAAGACACACCTTTCCAGTTTGATTCAGAATGTGTCAAATCTTTTGACGAATTAAAAAGAGCCCTTACTTCTACTCCCATACTCATATACCCTAATTTTGAAGAGCCATTTATTCTTATAACCGACGGCAGTTCATTTGCTATCGGCGCAGTGCTCTATCAAGACCCCGTAGGTAAAGAACGAGAACTCCTTGCAATAGTGTGGGCGGTTAAACACTTTCGTCCGATAATTTTTGGTCGTAAGTTTTTACTTCTGACAGATCACCGCCCGTTAACTTGGCTGTTTTCTATAAAGGATCCTGGAAGTAGACTTGCAAGATGGCGCCTTAAGCTCGAGGAGTACAACTATCAAATAATTTACAAACCCGGCAAAGTAAATAAAAACGCCGACGCGCTCTCTCGCATTAAAGTTAACAACTTTAATGAATACATACCATTTCAAGCAAACAATCATCTAACACCATTTACCGTACTCCCAACAAACGAAACTGACGATGACTCACAAGAACCCCAGACGAGAAGTCCCATTAATCTCCAACAAATCTCCGAAGAATTTAAAACTTTTGTCGAGCGATATCAAACCGTCTCTCTCATAGATTACGACAAAATTCAATTTTCTAATTGCCAACTCTTAGACCGAGGAAACAAAAACATCCTAGTATTTCCCCAAGGCTCTCTCATGAAAAATTTTCACCATGACATCATCGAAGACATTTTTGAGGAAAATGCTGATTTCCATACCCCTAGAGTAAATGTCTTTGCAAGCAAAAGTGTCAAAAAAGACGCTATTACATCGTCCCTCTCCCTTCTGACCCAGAAATAGTCAACGAGATTCTTTTCGCATCTCTGTATAATAGTAGAGATGTGTTCACTGAAAATGAAGTATTCTGTGTTGAGAATAACATTGATCTGCCCATTTTGGAAATGCTTTCGTTTATCTTTTCCGAAATCGATATCAAATGGAAAGTTTGCCAAAATATAGTCCAAACGGTTGAGAAAGACCAAATACCCATCATCCTCGACCAATTCCATAACGGCAAAAATAATATACACCGAGGTGTATAAAATAAAAGAAAAATACAATTGGCAAGGACTGACTAAGGACGTTGACAATTTTATCAAAAACTGTCAATCTTGCCAGAGAGCAAAAGTTAAAAAAAAAAAGTTTTAAAAATCTCGACAGCCCACTTGTCATTACTGAAACCCCACGGACACCCTTTGAACGCGTCAACATCGATATTCTAGAAGTCCCGACAAAAAACTACGCATTAACTATCCGGGACGAGTTAACAAAATTCTCTCAGGCCTACCACATAACCGACAAATCCGCAAAAACCGTTGTTAGTACCTTACTACTCTATTTCCAACACTTCGGTACTCCATTACGGATACATTGTGATTATGGCAGGGAATTCGACAACACACTAATGAGAGACTTGTGTAAACTATTTGACATCAAACTATCTTACTCTAGTGTGGGACATCCCCAGTCAAATGGTTCATTAGAACGATTCCACTCGACCTTATTAGAGATGATTAGAATCCATAAACTAGAAAATCCTGACGAACACCCTTTTAACATCCTCCCTTATGCAATCATTGCATATAACAATTCTGTAAACAAAACTCATGGATTCACCCCTTACGAACTTGTTTATGGACACACTTCGAGTAGGACTCCAGAAACTCTCTACAACCAACAAGCCCTGATAACTAAGTACATCAGAGATCTCAATAATCGTATCTCTCACTATTATAAAATTGCTCGCGAAAGAACGGAAATCCAAAAACATAAAGCGAAAGTCAGATTTGATGAAGACGTTTCTGAAAATCTCCCTAACTATCAAATAGGCGATAAAGTCTATATTAAAGAATCCCAGATCAAGGACAAACTCCAAAATAAATTTAATGGTCCTTTCGAAATCCTGGAGATTTACAGAAACTCCGCAACAGTACTAAACCCTAAAACTAACCAAAAATCAAAAGTAAATTTCGACCGAATGAAACCGTTCTCAAAAAGTTAATTTCTGTTTCAGGTTTTGCCTGCTGTTCGGGTCAGCAGTAGCCCAATTTCAAATACAACCAATAAACAATACTTTAGGTATCTACTTCCATAACGAAGCAGAAATAACTGTATCCAATGGTAAATTGACACTTTTAGTACACAGAAACATTTCTACACTAGAACAAGTATTTACAACAAATAACAGAATATTACAAACTCTTGTAAAATCTGTCAACTTCAATTCTTTTGCTATGAACTACTTTCGCGCAGACGTACAAACCAACACTAACCTTCTCAATCAAATTTTTAACTCAATCAAACAGAAATTTACTGACATTCACATGGACACTAAAAGACAAAAACGAGGTATACTTGATGGGGCAGGTACCCGTTTTAAGGCAATCACCGGCAATTTAGACGCCGCCGACGGAAAATACTTTACCGAAAGCATAAACCGCTTAAATCAAGGCCAACTTCAAATTGAGAACTTACAAAAAAACCAAATAAGTGTCACCACATCCGTAATTAAAAACTTCAACGAAACTATCCAAAATGTTAGAATTGACGATAAACTATTTAACGATAACATGATAACGCTGGAAAACACTATCGAAAAAATTAATGATAAGGTCGCTTACGTCGAATCAAAACTCGCACTACTTGAAATGTGTGAAAAACTTATGGAGAATTATCTCTACTTAGAAGATAATTAAAATGATGTTTTAAATTCTATCACATTCGCGCGTCTGAAAATAATTCACTCTTCAATTTTAACACCAGAACACCTTATTCCTCATTACAGGAAATATCGCAAAATTTAGTCAAAAGTAACCTTCCATTGGCTGTAAAGTACTCGAGCATCGTACAATATCTGGAAATCATTGAACTAGAGGCATTTCAAACATATACCGATCTTATATTTGTGTTAAGAATCCCTTTAGTCGAACAACATCCTTACACAGTCTTTCATTTATATCCTATCCCTATCTACGATGAAAGAACAGGTTTACATCATACGCTATCCTTCACTCAAAAATATCTTGCAAAGAATGATGATTCTTTAATGTTTATTCCGATCAAAGACTTAAGTGCATATAAACCGTTATCCACTCGTAAGAAACGGTGTTCTGAACATATCCTATTGACACAAACGCGTTATGTGAAGCTCAACTTCTAAAGATTGTCCAGAAGGTACCCGACAACTGTAAAAGCTCTCTAATATTCACTCAAGGATACAACGTTCAAAAACTAGAACCCAATACATGGCTCATAATTACTTCTGAACCCATAAGTGGTAAAGTGAATTGCGCTCAAACAAACCCAAAAACTCTTACAATCTCCCTCAACTCCATATTGACCCTTCAATCAGAGTGTAGTGCGTTTATAGGAATTACAAAAGTTCAAGCCGAATCTGGTAAACAAACCGATGTTCTAGAAACCTTCCAACCAGTAACAGTGCCGTTCAACTGTTGCGACGCAGTGCCAGAAAAAATTATAATTTCTGAACTTCAGCCCCTGAAGCTGAACACGCTTAACGTAGAAGAATTAGACGTAGCAAATCACAAATTGGAACAATATTCCAGAGACTTCGATGATCTCATAAACCAGCCGTTTGTAACCAAAAATATCTCTTGGTTTACCTATACAACCATAGCTGCTCTCATGATCATAGCAGCACTCATCACCTTCCAAGCTGTCAAAAAGAGGATGGTAAAACCTCCAAAGGACTGCAATCCTGACCAGACTTCAGTGCCTCAGCCAAGACTCAAATTCTTCCCCAAGTTTAGGCCTGTTTTGAAAACAGAACAAAGCTTAGAGACGCAACTTTAGGTATACCCTTTATGTTCTCTAAAAACACCATTTTTAATATTGATTTATATCATAAACCTTTTTATTTTTCTACACATTATTTTTATTCACATTTCCTTTTACTATATATTTTATTTTGAAATGTTTAGGTTAAGCATTTAATTATTACTCGTATTATTTTATTGCTCATTTATTTAACATATTTTGATTATATTTTACAAATATCAATTTGATTTTTACCTATTACTTTATTTTATTCATATTTTATACACTTATTACTTATTATTTATACCATTCAAACATCATTTTATATTATTTTATATTTCTGTTCCTAAAAGTTGATGTTATAGCATCAACTTTTGATATGTAAGGGGAGTTGTTATATGCAAAATATATCAGCACTTAGTTCACACAGTCGAGAAGTCAACGGAATTTAAAGCGTTCGTGACTTCTCAGGGATATCAAATTTCATCTTGAATTATATGCAAACAACTTCCCGGAAACCTACACGAGTCCGTTTACCCAGTAAAAACGCTGACTTGCATCAGCACTTTTGTCAATGTTATAAAAGCAACTGGAAACGTTCTCGGGTTGTCATTCAAATAATATCATTTATAGCATTAAGTTATTCAAGTACTTTATCGATTTTAATTGTTCAATTTTAATTTTGTATGTTTCTAAATAAATATATTTTTTTAAAAAGTGAATTGAATCAAAGTGAATATAAAATATATATATACAAAAAATATATATCAGTATTCGAGTGACTAGAAGCGAAAGCAGAAAGCTACGAGAATTATGCGAACCGACCTGAAGAGGGCAGATGTGACTCTGCCGAAACGTCGTCATTTTACCATAGATCAACTACGCGGATGAATTCCCGGAAACCATCTAATGCATTTAGTGCCCGCGAAAACTTAAAAACAAATATAGTGAATCTCTACGGGAAGAATACTTGTGTAAAACATTTGAGAAATTACGCTCGAAAAGTAGCAAATTTTTGTGCGATCTACATTTTTTACAACGATGCCGCGATGAAGGAGTTATTCCGAAAAACATGAGGGTAAAGTTCTGAAAGAACAACAGAAAAACACAAAATATCTTATGGAAAGCTAGTTGTGCCCTACTTAGGGAAGCCATACGTGATGTCAGAAGAGAATTGGATGTTCTTAATACTAAACTCTTAGATATCCACCTACAGTTAAGCAATACATTCCACCCGATAATATGGGATAAATTCGATGAAATTAGCGAATTTAGGGCCGAAACGAATGCAGAGGTGACAACTATGCAAAAACAGACAAAACTTAACAAATTTAAGCTCCAACAGAAGCCCAAAAACGATTTTTTCTCGGAAAATAACGGTCACAGTCTAACCTCAAGGCAATTGGAAAAGAATAGAACCGTTTATAACTTATCTTCGGTCCAATTGAACTCTACCTCGATTGGCGTGTTGGCTAAGGGATTCAATTACGCTATTGCTCCCTCTCACATACCAACAGAGAGCATAATATGTGGCGCGGAAACAGCAGTTTCAAAATTAGATGCGAACACCGCTGAAATAATTAGACAAGATGTGTCACATGTTCTAAGAAAGTCTAAACCACCCAAAAGGCACCTATCTATAGAAGAAAATGGGCCTTGAAACAACTTCGCCTAAACAAGGACATTGTCATTCTACCAGCATATAAACAAATTACTACTGACCTAACAACTTATCTGGAGAAAACAACCAAGGCCAAAATCCAAGCAAGTAGGATAGACAAAAATCTCCAACTGCAACTCATTCCGCGTGAAAAGTCATCGAGATGTCCGAAATTCTATGGGTTGCCAAAATTACATAAAGAAGGTGCACCTTTGAGGCCAATAGTAAGCTCAATTGGATCCCCAACACAACACCTAGCCAAATACCTAGCCCAACAACTTCAACCGTTTGCAGAGGGGGCAGACTCATATGTCAAAAATTCGACACATTTCATTGAAATACTTGGAAAAAACGGATTTACAACCTGAGTGTCTTCTCGTAAGTTTTGACGTAGTGTCCCTTTTCACCAACATCCCTATCGACGAAGCCTTGGATATCATAATGGAAAAATACAAACCACCTCAACACCTTGTAGACTTAACAAGGCACTGCCTGCTGAACACCTATTTTGTTTACGAGAACCAACGATACAAACAAGTGGAAGGAGCTCCAATGGGATCGCCACTCTCACCAGTTATAGCGTACCTTTTTATGGAGAACTTTGAGGAGTTGGCACTAAGAACAGCAACTCTTAAACCCAGTTTATGGTTGCGATATGTGGATATTACTTTTGTGATTTGGCCTCATGGGAGGGAACACCTCAACACTTTTTGAGACCACCTTAATGGTATTGTAACGGGTGAATTGACGTTCTCCCCGTTACATTGATATTTACTAATATTTGTCGCATTAATAAATTACCTTTTATATTTTTCAAATCACTTTTCTAATTATATCGTTTTCTGAACTGAGTTCTACCGTAATAAACCAGTGTCTTTACCTTAATAAATAAACACGTAAGTAAATACTCCTATTTTATTCGCTTATGCAATCGCTTTTTTCGCTTTTAATTGCTAAATCACAGTTAATTCGTTTGGAAGGTATTCTAAGTCCAACTCTGTCCTTTGATTTAGCGCGATGATGTCTTGACAGAACGAACATCACGTGCTATTTTAATGTAACCTCCCTCCAAACTTGAAATATTAATTATCTTGTATTAGTTCCTGTATGGACCAACTACTGATTAATATTCCTGGTCTCGCGCTCAATATAATTTGAAATTTTAACATGTCATTTCCTTTCCCCACTTTTATCATTGGAAAAGTGGGATAAACACTTGTCGAAGGAAGTAAAATTTTGCCCTCTCTTCTGTTTCGACCGCCGGGAAAGACGGTATGTGTGAGAATTTCGCTCTGAGTTTAATTTTTTTATTGCGAAAATTCTTTATCTTTATCGTGAAAATATCTGCTAGAATTTGCTTAATTTATCGTTTTTCCTTATTATCGTATCTTTGATTGTAATTAATCAAATTCAGCTTATCGTTATTATTTGATTTATCGAATCAATTTTTTTTAGTTTTTTTTAATCGGCTGTAGTGCATATTTTATCGTATCTATTAATAATTTTGGAAAGAAGATTTGGGTGAATCTGGTTTCATATTCATCTTAATATCGATATAACGCGTTTTCTTGCAACGATAAATAGTTGATGGCTTAACTGCGTGGTTCATTCTATTTTTTTTTTTTTAATTTTTTGCTTTTCATCTGCGACGTAGTTGGCATCGATAAGCAATCGTTAGTTGCTAGAGATTTCACACGTATCGTGATAAAAAAATAAAAAAAAGGAACAATTACTGCTGGCCTCTTTTGCATTTTTAGGTATTGGTGAATCTGGAGAGTTTGATTGACGATATCTACCAAGGATCAGGAAAGGACAAATTGATCCACTAGACGAGGTCTCCTGTGAGCCTGAATTTAGTAGCTGACGAAGCTTCCCAACTGGGTTGGACTCTAACTGGGAATGATCATGTGAGTGACTTAAAAATTTCTATTATTTTTATTTTTTTGCATTTCGTTCAGTATTTCATATGTATTTCTATTTTATTGAATTGGATTTATATACAGATATACCAGTAAATATATATATATATATATATATATATATATATATATATATATTTTAAGTCACTCGCTGGTCTTTCAGTATTCATTGGCCCAGATTTGGTTGCTTCTCTGCTTTGTTAAATATGTTGTTAGATAAATCAGGATCCATCACAAAATAAAATTCACCATGGAGGTTGAAGCCAATAACCAACTGCCATTCCTTGATGTTCTCATAAATAAGAAAGAAGATGGAACCCTTGGTCATACAGTATATAGGAAAGCAACTCACACCAACAGATACCTTCATGCTAATTCTCATCACCACCCAGCCCAACTACAAGCCGTCGTCAAAACTTTAGTAACCAGATCACAAAGACTAGCTGACCAGGACAACATCAAACAGGAAATGGACAGTTTAAAAACAGCTCTGAGACAAAACGGATTTACAGACCGAAATATTCAAAGAGCCCTAAAGTCAAAGCCGAGACGAACAAACGAGGAGCGTGAGACACCAGTTACCAAGGCTTATTTACCGTATGTCAAGGGTACCACGGACAGTATTGCTAGAATTCTACGGAGACACAATATCGATACTATTTTCAATACCGACAGAAAAATAAGCACGGTGTTGAGGACTCCGAAGACCCTCGTCTCAACAGGGAGTGTATGAGATTCCATGTAAACCTATATAATAAATTGATTAATGAATTGATATATATATATTATAATGTTATTAATTTATTATTTAATTAATTAATTTTGAATATGTCCTTTGAGTTAATATATAGTTATCAATTGCACCATGTTGGGATTGACAATTATATAATTATAATATATATATATATATATATATATATATATATATATATATTATAATGTTATTAATTTATTATTTAATTAATTAATTTTGAATATGTCCTTTGAGTTAGTATATAGTTATCAATTGCACCATGTTGGGATTGACAATTATTATGGTATTTATTTATAATTGCTTAATTAATTTATTTAGAATATTATCTTTAGCTTCTTGTTAGTTGGGTGCCAATTATAATAATATTCCCGACTTGATCATACAAGGTATGGCGTCACACTCCCTCTAAGGCACGCTATGAGTGCATTTAGGGGAAAATTCACTAAACCCCTGATATTCTAGATATCAAAAGCGTTTAGCTCTGTCGTTGACATAACAATTGGTAAAGTTCGTGTGTTGTTCATGTCTTTATTTGAAATATCCAAATCTGTATATTTAGTTAGTCAGCCTGCTTGATATTTATATTATTATTGTTAGGAATTGCTATGTCAATTAAAGTTGTTTTCTGAGAGACTTTATCTACCAAAACTATATCTGGTCTATTGTGAGCAACAGTAGATCGGTCAGTATCGTGCGGTCCCAGTACAGCTTGTAGTTGTTATTTTCTAAAACAGATTCTGGTTTATATTTATAGTATTGTAATCTTACCGCCTGTGATAATTCAAGTTTCAGTGCTAGTTCCTGGTGAAGTATTTTTGCCACAGCATCGTGTCGTTCTTTCTTTTCAGTTGCAGCGAACGCTTGACAATCTTCTGTGATATGTTGGATAAATTCATATGTTTGGCGACCCTACCTGCATCTGTCATTGTTAATAATATATTTATTTTTATTATTATTTTATTTTGTTTCTATTGTGAAATTAATTAACTTTTTTAAAATGAAATAGTTCAACTTTTAATTATATATTTTATTTTTAAATTCATTTTAGATCATTAACATTTTAAATTATAAAACTTATTAAATCTTCAAACTAGTCAAATAAATCAAACATTATTTCTTTTTCAAACAATTATTTAAATGCAACTTTTTATCTTAATAATGCTAATTTCCAGAAATGTGGAGCTTTCAATCAAAACTTACCCATATTACTTATTATTATATATACACCTAATTACTCAAATAATGAAATATCAACAATAAACATTATCCATTAATAAACATATGTACAAAATCAAATTAAAACACATTAATCATTGTTTTATTTTCAAAGTCAGTTTCTTTTTAAATACCTTGAATCACTTTGTTTAAGTGTCCGCCTGAATTTTCTTCTCATTGAGCGTGTTCTGTTACTTTGAATTCGCTCAAGAGAAACTTTGTGACACTCATAAAAGGGATGCCATCTTATATCTCCGTATTCAAGCCGAGAACGTACA
The DNA here is from genome assembly GCA_034190945.1 of Octodonta nipae. Lineage (NCBI taxonomy): Eukaryota > Metazoa > Arthropoda > Insecta > Coleoptera > Chrysomelidae > Octodonta > Octodonta nipae. Next base: position 96,228,057 of record CM067217.1, on the reverse strand, counting down.
AAAGTATAATAAATATTTGTCGCAATATTTGAAAAACCTTGACAACTTCTTACAGTGAACCCATACATTCGAGCAGCATTAGATCTCATATACTCAATATGATTCGTAAAAGTCAGTTTGTTATCAAAAATAAAACCTAGATCCTTTATTTTTTCACATCTCTCAAGGAGATTATTGTTAATATTATATGAGAATTTAACAAGAGTATGTTTCTTGGTGACACTGATAACACAAGGAAACAAATGGAAGTTTCTCGCTTATTTTACGAAATTTTTTCAAATTTGCCGCCTGTTTCCCAAGGAATAATTAGCAAAATAGAAAAGCAGTTTCGCGAGCTTGGTCATGTAAGGCAGATAAAAAAGTAGCTGCCAATGCTGTAAGTGATAATAGGAAATTGGATATTATGCTACAGTTTCAAGAAAAACCACATAATTCTGGTCCAAAAGGAGCGAGCCCCATTGTTCACCTTTAGCCACACACCAATTTTTCGAGTATTAAAGGAAAGTAACTCTGTGAACAAATGATGGTAAGGTTAGATAACAATGGGATCCAATTAGAAGCTGTTTTGTTTTCTGATGAATTCACATTTACACTTCATGGTCATGTAATCGTCAAAATTGCCGCAATTGGTTTAATGAGAATTCTCACTGGATGACAGAGAAATATACGGAATATCCTGAAAAGTTAAAGTTTGGGGCAGGAATTGTTGGAAATCATATCGTAGGTCCTTTTTTCATTGATGGCAACTTGAATGGAGATAAATAATTATAACTGCTCCAAAATAATGTCGTGCTAACTTTTTCAAACTTATATCCAGATCCAGTAAACACACAAGTTCCAGCCAATATAATATGTTTTCAGCAAGATGGAGCACCGCCCCATTACGAAATCAATGTCCGGCAGTACCTGAACCAAATTTTTCCAAATCGGTGGATAGGGAGGCGCGGATCGATAGAATGGCCAGTGCGATCTCCTGATTTGACGCCATTGAACTAATTTTTGTGGGGATATGTCAAAAGTACTGTATACAAAACTAAATTCCTCAACTTATATGACGTAAAAAGACGAATTATGCTTGCGATTAGTTCAGTCAGACCTGAGATGTCTGCAAGACATTGCAGATAGCATTTTTCCTACATTAACATTAATGTCTTTTTTTGATTTTGTTTTATGTTATTAAGAAATAATCGGTATTATTGATTAGAGTTTTAGTGTGATTTAGGGAATTTGTGAAATAATATAATTTTCTTTTTTTAATATTAATTTTTGTAATAAATCTGAAAACACTTAATATTTCCGAAACAGTTGAAATTAGGTGTAGGACATTATACGCGAATTATGTCTAGAATTTTCTGGAGATTCCAAAAAATAAATAATATACAGGGGCTTGCATTTAAATTAAGGAAGCTAGTATTGTCACATGATACACCCTATATAATTGTTTTTGTTGTAAAAAGCGCGCATTTAAAAATACAAATCGACGTGTTCAAGCGTTTTTCTCAATACGCCCTCCTTTATTCGTTATCGACTTTATTCCATTTGGGTATTCCACACTGTATATTTAAATTTTATAACTAAGATAACAGATATGTATTAAAATAATAGATAAATATAACTATTACTGTAATATTAGTAGAGAAGGGAGGGATCCAAAATGGCTAGATTTAGTTTGTCGTTTTTTATGAACGCTCCTTAAGCGTTCTAATTTTCAAAACATTTTTTGGTCCGGGCAGAAGATTGTTTAATAGAAACTATCTATTTTGCGGAACGAGGTCTTGTTATGATGTTTGATATCTTCCCGATGTCTATGGCTCACAGAAATACATATCTTGGAAACTGTGCAAAATGCTCGGTTGCCTGTTTTTCGATAGTAAATAAAATGAAATTTTCTATTTGGTTGAGGTCTCTTTGACAAAACGAAGAAATTCAGAACAGTAAACACTTTACAATGTTAAAATGTCACTCAAACTAAACGTAGTCATTCCTATTTAAAGAAAGAAGGGGTTCAATTTACAGCCATGGAATTAATAGTCAAACAAATTTCAATTGACATTTTCATATTTTAATGTTATTTGATAAAACTTTTCACAGCGTTTTAATATCTCTACTAAGAATTGACTAATGTACCTCTGGGTTCCTAAGCGTGCTAAACTTTTGAAACTAATTGATTTCATATTTCGATAGCTTTAGATCTGATCCCATCATCGTTGAATGATGTATAATTTAGATCTGTGGCATTATTAAAAACGGCATATCTTATGAACTCATGTTTGAAACAAACGGCGTGTTATAATTTCGGAATTTACACAAACAACAATTTACCTATTTTGTTGAATTGGGGTGGGTTTGTGTTACTTATATTGATTTCAGTAGGTTACAAGTATCAGTGTTTAGCGTCTAAATTGCCCTTTAAGCAATCTATGTCAACAATTAGTTTTACGAGTCTTGGTCAAAATTGCAGATCACAAATTAATTTTAAACATACATTGTTTTCACACATATCACTAATATTAGTACTACAAATCATTTGAATATTTTATGTTACGCTGTTGAAGCAGTTATTCCCAAAGAGGGAATTTAAATAAGTATAATATACCACAATACGTTTCAGTAAAAAAAGCCCAAATTCTTTACTTTAAGGCACTGCCAGTTTCTATCATAAACAAATTAATAATGACATTATAGGTTAGCTAAAATAGAAAACAAAAACCAATTAAAAAAAAGAAATCTCACATTAGTTGGCCTTGACTCCAACGACGATTTTTTTATAAAGAATAAAGTACTTATCAAATGAAATTAGAGCACACCTAGTTTCAAACAAAATGAGTTTCACAAATGAAGAGATGAGAGTTAATTACAAATTGGATGAAAACACTACGAAAACAGCTCAAATGTATTTTGAGTTATATACGGAAAGGCAACAGCCGCATAGAATATTATTTAATTTCTTGTTTCGAATATTAAGAACAATATTTATAATAAAATATGTGCAAAGAAACTTTACTTTCTTTAATATAAATTTGAATGAGACCGCCAGTATATTATATATTACAATCTATCCGGACGACGGTCAGACAGATTGATATATAGACAGTTCGAGTGACAAGTCATAATCACCACTGTGAATTTTTATTTGTTTGCTCTTATCGTTGAATTGTATTGCAAACTAGTTGTAATTAAGAACTGACATTTAAATAACGAACATTAAATGTCGTTTCTTTATTTAGAGGTGAGAATTTCGTAAGTTGCAAATAGTGTACATAATATAATAAACTTTATTTACAGAGAAACCCAGTTGTGTTTCTGTTTATATCATAGTTTCGAATTGCATCAAAATAAAAACACATTATATATGTATAAAAAATATAATATAACAAATGCTCAAACTGAACACCATCTTCTTGAGCACACAAAAAAGTACGTCGGTTTAAATTGGTGACATTCCTAATAATATCTCTTTTTCTAATAGATCTGATTTGTGTAATGATAACTTAAAAAATTAGCTCCGAATAGTTGATCATTACACATTCCAGCACACGCCGAAAACAAATTTGCCGCCTGACTTCCCTTATGTGTCCAGGGTTATTATTTCTCCTAATATGGTCATATTTCTATTGAAGACGCCAGTGTTTGAAAAAGCACTTTCGCCAGTCTAAATAATGGTTTTCAAAAAATCCCGAGAATCATTCCTATTTGAGAGCCAATTACCAGAACTGGTAAATGTGTGTTTTATATATTTTAAACTACTTCCTTTAGACTCCCTCCAAACACTAGTCTGTGCCACCCCACATATGACGAAACTTAGTAAGTTGATTTTGAACGGTTGGTATTTATCTAAAAACCATAGCAATAAAATGTTCTATTTTTTAATGTTAAATTTATGACAATTAGTTATTTCTTGTACCAAACGGCATCCATACTTTTTCTTGGGTTTTCCAAATATAACTCAAAATACATTTGAGCTGTTTTCGTAGAGTTTCTATCAAATTTGTAATAAACTCTTCTTCAGACATCTCGTTTTTCTGCAATTGTGAAACTCATTGCGTGTCAAATTATGTCTACTCTAATTTACTTTTACAAGTATTGACATCTTAATGAACGAAAATTCTTCGACGGAATCAAGGCCAACTAAGGTAACTTTTTTTATTTAAATATTTGTGCTTTAATTTATATGAATGTAACTAATCTAAAATACTGGTCGTATAGTTAAAGAAAATCGCAATAAAAGTGTTTCTGCTTTTGGTTTTTTTTAGCAAATATACCTACAATAAAATAAAAACCAAATTTCCAATTTTGCCCCCAATTAACTTCTTCATATCTCCTGTAGTTTCCGAGTGGGGGTCGTTTTGAATTAGCCTGTATAGTAGGTGGTTTATTTTATGTTGGGTTTATTGTTTTTTAATTGTTTATCTTAAAATCATAATTATAGTTATTTAGTATATTTGAGAGCACATGCAGAACCACAAAATACTTGTACGTGTCCTTGTAAAATCCCTTGAATGTATAGTTGTCTGTAAAGTTTCTAATTCAGAACTTATGGTAATATATTTTTTTATTACTCAGCTATGATTTTGGTTATGGCAACTTTTGTTTGTGGAGTTTGTTACAGCACCTACATAAACAGCGGCAAGGCATTCAAGAAGATTTGGATTTCTGTTAGTTTATTTGCAATAATGTCATTAAAGTATTTTGTCTGCTATAGTAGATGAAGTTTACCTCTAAACATGTTTCTTGTTCAACTATTATACTGTTGATTTATTTATTTATTATTATCATGATTTCGTCATTTTCATTATGTGATGTTTCATTGAATTCTGGTTCTAGTTGATGGATTCCTACTTCTCGTATTTATCGTGTTTTCAATTCTATTGTTTATGAATAACTGTCGCCTCTGATCTAAGGTATTCTCACATGACTTGTTTCTTAGTTGTGGAAATTTTTCGGTCATTACCTTATAGAGTTCTATGTTATATGGTCTGTGGGCCGTTTCCATTTTATTCATAATAAGGTAAGTAGTATAGATATTGATTTCTGGAGTCCATTTCCGCTGTTTCTTACCTGTGGCTGTCTCATGAGTGGGTCGAACATTGCGTTCGCCAGAACTTTCAGAGTTGGTATTTTTTGCATTGTTATCAATTCGTTATTTCCTTGCAGGTTGTGTGGTAGGTCAAATCCGTGATACAATGCAATACACGTTTCCTTACTTCGTCTGACATGTTCTGTATAAACTGGTCTTAGATGGGTTCTGAGAAAAACTTTTAGTTGCCTCCAACGCCACGGTATTATTACTAAGATATCACAAAACTTTTTACTCAAACAGGTTGAAAAATGTTGTGTTGTTTCTATTATAAACCAGGAGCTCCACAGGTTTTTTTCGAGTAACATTAGTATTATATATGATCCTTTTAATTTATCATACTGTCCTTTGTAAATTTAAACATGCTCCCATTTACACCAACTCATTTGTTTTTCCTAACTTTCCATTATTTCAAATGTGTTGACATGATTATTTTTTTTTAATTCTTATTGTGAGATCGAATACCACTAATATAGAGTGATGCAACCCTTCCAACACACACTATTTAAAAGTTGGGTTTATAAAAAATAGGCCAAAAACATTGGTAACTTATAATATAACATTACACTCTCCTTATGATGTACTTCCTAGACAGAAAAGTGAACATTTTGGTCCTCTTCACCAGTTCTGTTCTATTCATATCTTATTCTGCAAATCAGAGTCTTCACGTCACTGATAGTTACGTTACAGGGTCACATCAGGCTTCAGAAATGGCGACTCGTAAATATGGAGAAAAACCATAGAGAAACCTATACTAGGGTTTTGGACACATTGAATTATCTGGGCTGTATAAACTACTTTTTTCCATACTTTTAGAAACTCACTGAACTTGAGCGTCTTGGAGAGTGCGAACGTCCCCATCGCCCACACCTTTGAGCCTGCTCTTTAGTCACTAAATGGTTGGTTAGGTTAGTGTAATGAAATACTAAATAGGAAAAATATTTTCAGAAATTTCTCACTCATTCATATAACATGTTAAGAAGTAAGTTGACTAAAATGGTCGAGAAATATACGGATATCCCTGACAAAAATCATTTAAAATATTTTGCGACATATTAAAGACAAAATATCTTATAATATTACGTAACTATTTCATAAAGTACTACAGGGAAAAATATCATTACAGAATTAATATCTGAAATCCTGTTTTATTGTAAATATACGAATATTTCCGAAAGATGAATTTTGACGTTTTGCTATCCCCCGTCCACTCCCACGTAAGAAACTGTAAGACACAATTTCATATTCATATTATTTAGGATAACAAAAACGTGAACCCCAAATTTTGAGGCAGTAATTTTAATAATAAGTGGTCTATCATCATGAACTTAGATTTATTTTACTTTACACGCATCTTTCACTCCACTCTCCTAAACAATATATTTGAAAAATATAAGCATACATATTTTCGAAGGAAATTAAATTATCTACAAAAAAGATCTGATTGCAAATTTTCGTAGGTCAAACTGTTTCCACATAATTACTGATCTCTTTTTACAATTTAATTTTTCACCTTTGGAATCTTGTAACAGATAAATCAATCTGTGTCTATAGGGAAATGAAATATGGTTTTGAAGGATATTAGATGCTCTACAAAAAAGACCTTATTATTATTTTTCGATAAATTTACTATTTCAAAACTTATTCGAAGTTCGAGTTCAAATAAAAATAATTTTCACCTTTTTTATAAAGTACTTTTCCTTCAAAAATATTTGTTGATTGTATTTTTCAGATAATGGTTTAAAAGATGTATGTCATCTTTCACGCAAATCGAAAAAAAATCGACAGAGTTTTCGAAGAAAACTGCGTTTTCTTAGATTAGATCGTTACATATCTAAAACTGAAATACTTTTATGTATGTAAGAATTGTTTCAGATAATATTCCTTAATTGGTTTTTAAGTTACTTTAAGTAAATGCATGAATTAAATAAAACGGCTAGATTATTATACAGGATGTTTCTAAAATAGGATTCCAAACTTATGTTGTGTATAAAAGTAAAATAAGCCAAAAAGTCCCTATTTACATGTCCCCTAAAACGCACCCTTAGGAATTTATATGCACTTAAAACGCCTCAAACAAAACTGTTTGTTCTCCAATCACCACTTTTACTAATAAAAAATTGCAAAGCTAAATTGACAGTTTATTAATAACTAAAGTTGTTAAGGGTTGTGGCAACGTCAGTCTTTTATTTGTCATAGTAAACAGATTTTTGGAATTTATGACCTAATAACTTAGAATGCAGAGTAATTTTCAAGCTCAATGTACTCGAAAACCATTGGAAATATCGATTTTGGACAAATAATATTTTTTACATAAAATTGATAAGATTTTATAAATCTGTAGAGAAAATTGTAAAAAAAAATTAAATAAAAAAATACGGTCTAAGAACCCTAAATAGGACGCTAATGATTTACATAGGGAGTAGCACATGTTATTTAATGTAAATAGATATGTGAGACCCATGCATTTTTGTAAACTATTTTCGACTGGTTTGTTAATAACAAAAAAAAAACAGTTTTGTTTGAGCCCTTTGAAGGGCATATAACTTCCTAAGGGTGTGTTTTAGGGCACATGTTAATAGAGACTCTTGGCTTATTTTAATGAGTTCAATGCACAGCAGAAGTTTGTGACCCTATTTTAGAAACAACCTATATAATTAATTAAATATTGTTAATGTTATAACTATATTAGGAGTATATTTGAAAAAGCTTATCAAGTAGATTGTAAATTTTTCTATAAACATTGATAATATATAATGGGCAAATAATATTTAAAAAAAATCTTACGTAAAATCCTTTTCAAATACCCACCTACCTCCATTATAAGATTTCCTAAGATATTAGCAGACACCCAACCACCCTAAAATATCTTATGAAATTTGTGGATGTTCCTTTTACTGATTTCAAACCAAGCATGAAATATTATATGACATTTGCATTAATAAGAATTTACCTATTTATTAGTTTTTAATAAAACAAATGTCAGTATTCTTACATTCTGAACCTTTAAACGGCTTTATTTAGATAAAAATAAGCTTGTTTGCATTTTATTTCATTTTACGACAATTCCAGGGACCCTATTTCTCAGCAATGTTTGTCGACGTGCAGCGTAGTACAAAAAACGTTCCTTAAAAATTCCATCCGGTGAGAGAAGAACAGTTTTATATTTTGTCTAGTCAATACCTACGTATTTAAGTAATTATCATGTCGATAACGAATGGTGGAAGCAGCTACTTTGTGATATTCGATCATTATTAGGAATGAAATTAAATATTTTGTAATAATATGACTTATATGTTACTTCTATATTAATAAACAGTGACTAATTTCGACATTAGGCATGTCATTTTCAAACGAAATATAAATTAATAAAGTATAAAATCATTGTGCGTTTCTGGATATAGAATATATAGTGTGCGACAGGAAACTGACTATTTGAAAAAGTCAAATAATATGTGACTGTTTACATCTTACATCTAATTGATCATTAAGGGGTTTTGTCTTTAGCATTAAATAATAGATTTGATAATTTAATTTGCGGTTTAAAAGTAACTCTAATACTTTGTCAAGATAAAATTCTAGATATTCTCTCTTAGAGTTCCAAAATATATGTGATCGTAATTTTACTGGTTGTTCAGAGTATTTAATAAGGGGGTAAATTAATTAATTTACAAATTGTTGTTTTTTTCCTAACATAAGATTATTACTCGAAGTTTTCTTGGACTTCCATCACTTGAAGCGGTTGATCTCACAACGTTTCAATAGCTGTGTATCTGCTATCGTCATCAGGTGAATGATAGGAAATTCCGAGTACCTGTCGTATTTATATTATACCCTTAACCGGTCAAGCGTCGCCGGTCATGGTCATCTTATCTGGTCCAATCAGCGTCGTCGTACCTGGAAGTTGGTTGCCGGTGATGCGTAGCGGGAAAGGCCGAAGAAGAGCTCTCCAAATATTTTTAATTTGGACGCTGGGCTCGCTAATTATATTTTCGTTCGAGACTATATATGCTGTCTCTATGAATTTTCTTTTGTACCAATGCTCTTGTGAATTGCTTTAGCCTGGTCCCAGTTGATATTATGGTGTTCGGTCCATGCGTGATTCGCTATCCCAGATTTCGTTACCTCTGCCCTTTGAGTAGCTGTGCGGTGTTCCTTAGTCCTGGTGTCCAGCGGTCGTTTTGTCTCTCCAATGTAAAGACTGCCACAGTCACACGGTATGCTGCATATGGACCAGATAAGACCCAATGACCATGACCGGCGACTCTTGACCGGTTAAGGGTATAATATAAATACGACGAATACTCTGAATTTCCTATCATTCACCTGATGACGATAGCAGATACACAGCTATTGAAACGTTGTGAGATGGAGACGATGGAAGTCCAAGAAAACTTCGAGGAACGAGTTATATTGTCTGCCAACTTCAGACTAACATAAGATTATTAGTTATTTTTCGTTTATATCCGTCATTATAACCTCTCGACCCAATAACATTAAGTTCAATTTCTAAATCATTTTTGACAATGGTAATGTAAAAAAGCTCTCTGTATCATGAATTTATATGGTTTTAATATTTATTGATGTAGATTGCAATCTACATCAATATATATAAAGCCATTGACAACGAAGTCAGAATAGACTTTGAAACGTTTGGTATTCCTGCAATATACGTCGTTTTATTTCTATTGTGGTGTTATTGCCCAAAAAAACATAAATGTAAGGGTCTAAGAAATTCAAACAGCAATCTTTTTCGGTTTCTAAAGAAAACCTTATATTTAAATGGATATTTAAAAAGAATAAACAAAAATTATTGTCTACTTGGTGTGTCATTCAACATATCTATACCTGAAAGTGATATGATTTCTGGCAACGTTAGATGAGGTAATTGTTTCTCTAAATGAAAATTTCTGCTAACAAACAGCTAAGAGGAGATCTTATCCTTAAACCATTCTTCAGTGAATACTTTTTTTTTAGTTAAATATGCAGTAATTTTGGCTAATACATAACTGCAATGGCTCTTTTTATGTCATTTTTTTCTACTGGATATTAGTATTTCTCCGGATATTGACTTGACTTACTAAAGGAAGATATTGTGTTGTAGAGATACTTAGAAACATATTTGTGACAAGAAAAGATAGTAGATTTCATTTTTAAGAGATTGTATGTTCAGTGATTATCTTGGACAGTTCTAATGAATTTTTCATTGTATGAGGAGCTTTAAAACATTTGAATTCTGAATTCAATTAAAGAATTGGGCTTGATTTTTCTTTCCATTTTGCAGCATTAAAATGTATTTACAACTGACCACGTTACTAAAATTTATTTATAAGATTTTTATTAGCGAAATGAGAAAAAAAGATGTGCTAAAATATAAAAAAGTCCTGTTTTAAACTTTGAATATTATGTGCACAATTTCTAATAGTTGCAATTTTAACTCAGATTTAGCAGCTCTTATACATTTTATTTTCAACGGATATATTAAATATTTCTCCTAATAGTGGACTGATACACACGGGGTAGGATTAACTACTATAGAATGTATATCATTTTACAGAGTTTGGTTAAAATTGTCTGTTTTTCAACTCTTATTTGTTTATAACTATTTCCACAACTTTATAGCATGACGCAAATACATATATTTATTATACATATTATCTACAACCCATTTTTACAAAAATCTGGTCTATTCCCCGTCTTGCATGAAATTTGTGTTCTCTTATTGAAGCCTTTCTGCAAATCAGAGTAGTATATCTTCACGTCATTGATATTCACGTAACTATATCGTTACTTATAAGTGTACTAAAGTGCCAAATTTGAAAAAATATCTTAAGGAATTCCCCACAAATGCACGAAATATTTTGAGAAGTGAATTCACTATAATGATCCTGAAATTCTTACGAATATGTAAGAATTTCATAAATAGTATAAAAAAATCAGAAATATTTCACAATATTTCATGAATAACTTTAAAATATTTTTTCTCGAACATATTTTTTTTTTTGAAAACATTTTAGAAATATTTCAAACTGTTGAAATAAGTCATGATAAATTACAGAATTAATTCCTATAATAATAGAGACTCTTTATGGATAATATACGAATATTTAAGAAAAATTTGCAAGTTTGCTTCATTATTATTTCAAGTTTAAAGTTAATGCTCTTTATAAGTACATATTAGATGAAGGAGGATTTAAGAATACTAACGGTAGCCCAATGGTCAAAATTCGACCAGAATTCATTAAAATTTTATGTTTGAACTTTGAAGATTATTGAGATTTTGGTCAAGGGTTATATATCTATAAGAAATAAAGTCGAGGCGCAATTAGAAAAGTATGCGAGACCTTTGCTATCCCCATTACTTCATTTGGATTAAATTTAGATACATAATTGACGTAATTATCTTTAATTTGTGTTATTTTAGGTTTATTTTTATATAAATATGTCCTATACATTACCAATGCAATGGTGTCTATGAAACATGCTCGATATAATTATCGGCAGATTTTTTCTCGTAACCCAAAAAAAAAACAGAAAACGATTTCATATATAGAAATGACAAACAACTCAATGAAAACTCTAATCTTTACTGTCTTTTTTATTGTGTTCTGATTGATGATTTGTTACAACAGACCTTCGGACTTTTGTGAAAATAATATTAGGTTAACGACATTATTATAATCAGAACAAAAATTTACAAAAACTAATTTATACGAAAATTAGTAGTAGTTGTCTGAAAAATCAATACTGTGCCACAACACTGACTATTTTCCTATTGAACTATAGGCAACTTCAGACACTGGACAGTGAAAGATGGTCATCACCTGATGATGTGATAGAGCGTTACCCAGTCACTGCCATGTGTAGTCATTTGAGAACTAATCTAACATCAATGTTTACGCAGTGGTTTGACCACAGACTGTCGCCATGATAGAGCGATTTGTAGGTTGCCAACTTTAACGCCAGCTATGTTATTAAAAAAAATTAAATATAAGTTACCCGACTTGTTAGAAAACTGGTAGATCATGTATCCAAAACTGAATAATTTAAAAGAGCGAACCTACTCAAAACTAACTTTTAACGAAAGATATTTATTAAATATATTTACACTTAAAATTTTTCAGTATGTTTTCAATATCAGATTCATTTTAAAATTATATTAAATAATATTTTTGATTTGACAATAAAAATTACAGTAGGTATTCTACGTGAGTATAATTGAAATTAGAATCTTTATTCAGACATTTTACAGCTAAGATTTCAACTCGTAAGAAGAAAAGGCAAGAAACTAACTCAGAAGTTAGTATAAACGTGAAGTATTATTATGTTATAAATAATTACAATACATATGTAAATATTGGTAAACCTTAAACTACAATGTATCTTCAGTATATTTTCATTAATGTGAGTTAAACACCCATACCTAGTAACCCATGATGATTTTCATTTTGTATAGAACGTATAAAGACGTAAGAACCACCCATTGTTAATTAATATTAGGTAAATACAATTATGGACAATTTTTTCAATTCTAATAGAAACCTTGAAAATACATTGACCACTTTTCTGAGTGAATGAAATGTCAAAATTTAAATCAAAATCGCCAGATGGCCATGACTATCAGGATTGCCGATGAACCAATTTATCGTGAATCACGATCTGTGCGTAGTATCACGATTTTTGTAATGGTAATTATCAAAATATATGAAACCTATCCGCCAAAAAGATTAAGATAAGCTTAAAATTTTTATAACCCCCAACACCTCTAAAAAGTAAAAGACATTCATATTCTAGACTTGTTACGTTTGGATTTCATACCTAAGACAACTACTCATATGTGCGTACCTGCTACACACACTGCTACACACAGAAAATCTGCCCAGCTATTTGGATGTTCAAAAAATATATTCTTAGAATCTGATCTTAGTGCCATCTACTTGATCTAATTGTGAATCTAAATCATCCAGGCCCACTCAAACATATAAAAAATTTCATTAAAATCAGTGCAGCAATTTAGGAGTTCAAGAAACCGATTGCTGCGCCACCTACTTGGTCCAATTGTGAATATAAGCTATTCAGGGACCCACACAAACACACACAAGGTATTTCATTAAAAGCCGTCCAGTCGATTAGGAACAGTTAAACACAGTTCTTAGTAAGACCATTTTGTCAAGTCGGAAATGAGCTAAAGAGCGTCAAAGTTAAGAACAAATCTTCGTAAATTATAGCTAAGAATCATCTCGATAACATCTGCTTTCATCTCCGAAAGCCCCATCAAAATCGGTACATCTTTTTAGGAGCTACAGAGCCACATACAGATACATAGATCCACAGATACATAGATACACACCTTAAACTTATAACACCCCTCTTATTGCGTCTTACCTTTAGTTTATCTTTCACATTTCAGACAATCCACCTTTACAATTTTCTGTTCAAGCAATCTGGCGGCACTGTTACTATTATTTGGTTGGCATTGACAGTGTGGACGTAAATAATAATTTTTTATTCTATTTGATTTTATTTAATGAATGAAACAATATTAAAAATATATTACTGCACTGAAGGTCGTCGGTAATTACTAAACAAAACAAAAATATAGAAAGTCAGTTGAGGTTCAGAGGTGAAAATGGTACCCAATCGTTTTGTCTTTGCCTATTTATATGCATATATTGTGAACTGTAATTTCTGTAAAAAGCTTGGATTAAGTTGGTTTCCCTCATTTTATATTATATTCAGTTTTGTGAACGTATGGGAATCTTGTAATAAACTAGTAATATTTTTAGTATTGTGTGCCCTGGATGTCAGAATTTTAATTATTTGATATCAATTAAAATTTCAAGCACTTAAATATCTATTATATATTTTCTAGATTTCGTTTCTTTGAATAAAGAGGAACTGATGAAGAAAACTATTTATAATTTTTTATCTTGAGGTTCAGTGAAAATATTGATAAGCCTGTATTAAATCTGTACTCCTTAAAATGAATTTTTATAAATCGACAGATATTCATAGTATGATAAATAAAGGTCTTTTGAAGAAGTTCGTATTTTTATGGTTTTATTCAAAGAGTAGTTGAAGTCGGTGAATAATCTGTCAAAAAATGAAAATATCTCTTGAGGTAGTATTAGCGGAACATCCTGCAATGCAATAATGCTCCTCGTACAGTTTTCATATGTTAATAAACGCATGCAGTAAAAAAACAAAATTAGATAGAAGTGTAATTAATATAACTAAAAATGCAAAATGTGGTTAATAAATTCATTTATTTTTGCTTCAGGATAATATATAGAAAGTGTTTTGTCAAGGCATCGAACATAAATTGAATGTAAATGAAACCTATTTTGCCGAGTATTAAAAAAATAGCAGACCAAATTTCCAAGTCTTTATAAAAAACACCATATCGCCACTAGATACCTACCTATATTTCACTCAGTCAATGAATAGTGACTTTTTTCAGTATCTGCAGAAACCTTTGTTCAAAAATTTGTTTGGTAATAAACAGATTATTTTCATATTGACCAGCTATTGTATTCGTATTCATTTTTGATTAATGGTACAGCCACTAAATTGGTTAATTAACAATTAGCCCTCACTATAATACGTATTTACAAATATAAGAGTTTCCCATTTTGTTATTAAACGATTTATATTCCATTCCCATATATTAATATCAAATAAAAATATGTTTTTACCACATTTTTAGCAAAAAGATTTCTTCTTAGGACGCCCTCCTTTGAAACAATCCTTCCGCGAATTAATAATCTCGTACCTGAAAGTACGCCATATACCTAATTCATGTATTCATTATTTCAATTAATACATACCTGAAACCAAGTCCCTACTGAATTCAAAATTTAGTTACCTTTCCTCAATAATAAAATATAATTACAACAAAATATAATTAAGTAGTTCTTCATAAAAACCACATAATGGCAAACACTAAATTCATTTAAATAGCAAGACAACTATTTTTATAGAATATTTTACAGCAGTACTTAATTTGAAACAAAATACTGATTCATATTTCGTAATTTGTTCTGTTAAACAATGAGAAACATATTCGTACCAAATATTTAAAATAAATTATACATCACGATTAACGATTTTTGTTTACACCTTCCAACTAAACAATTTCACGAAATGATTGCCTTGACGAGATATTTATTCAGATGTGTTTTTACAGTCATTCTTGGAGATACACTTTCCGCGAACTTCTAAACGCGTTTTATTCCACAATTGCCTAATTATAACCGGCCAATACCTCAGCATATAAGTATCTACTACCCCAGCTGACTATTACGGCATTGCCTGAAAGGATCTTTGAAACTAATTTATAAAATTAACTTAAATTTCATTCATTAAATTTTTGTCCAATTAAAAATTTATATAACCTTTACTACTTAACACTAAATAAACTTTGATATGGCAAAATATACGCTCAGAACTGTATATTTTTATTAATCAATTATGCAATAAATCTATAAATTCAAAATTTACTTATTTGTATTAGTTTAACTTACAAAGACAACAACTAATAAGTAATACAAGTACCAAGTTCTCAAAGTCGCCTTTTACAAACTAATATTTTTATTTAATGAATATGACATAGTATGGCAATCTGTTATTCCTATTTATATTACATATTAAAGTCCTCAATATATGCAAGATATAAATTTATTGAAACTGTTCTCAAAATATGCGTAATATAACTACTTTCGAAATGTTCTCAAAGTATGCGTTAGACATGTAACAGTAAATGTAAATGTGTTCGGTGGTTTCAGGGAATTCAACCGCGTAGTTGATAGCTGATCCCTGCCAGGATCGATGGTAAAATAACGACGTTTCGGCAGAGTCATATCTGCCCTTTTCAGGTCGGTTCGCCTTCTGCTTTCGCTTCTAGTTACTCGAATACACACACACACACACAAATGAATTTTTCCCAAATAAAAAACTTTTTGAATTTATATTTTATACTGTTTTTGAACCCCAAAGTAATTGAAGTTTAATTGAACTGCAAATTGAAATAACTTTTTCACTTTAAATAGATTTAAAGAGTTCTCTCATTCAATCATGTGTTTCTGTTGTAAATTAGCTGCTATCTCACCTTTGATGTATTTGGATGATACCTCAAAACTCTGCTTTATTCAACTCTCGGTCCAATATGTGCTAACCTCTGCTCCCTTATAGGTATTTGTCTGGACCGTATTATGTCAGCTTCCTTTAAGGATTTGTTAACAAGTTAAATAAATGCTGGTCTACCTCTACTGCTTGGCTCAACTACTTTCTGCTTGCTTATTGTTTATTGTTAGTGCATTACCATTGATTTATTTCTGCACTCCAACTTCCACAATTGAAAATTTCGAAAGTTTTGTAAGTTTGACAAATTTTCACAACTTAAATGTCACTTCTTAACCATCAACAAAGTTTACTGTTGCACTGCTAAATTTTGAACCATCATCTTGTCATGATAGCGTCTAGCTACCTCGTTCCATCGTGGCCTGGGTGCCCCTCTCTTTTTGAGTGACGGGATTGGTTCGATGTCTGGATCAGCCATTTGGTCCTTGATGCACTGTTCCGTTGTCCAGTCTTCATTGGCCTGCACTCGTATCTGCCTGATGGATGTCCACATTCTGCTCTACAGGGTCTTCTTGATAGGGCACCGGCATTATTATGCAAACGGCCGGCACGATGTTCAACCTTGGAATCGTATTGCTATAATTTTTCCATCCACCTGGCCTGTTGTCCTTCCGGTGCCTTCATGTCCAGCAGCCATTTGAGTGCGGCATGATCTGTTCGGATTAGGAAATAACGACCATAGAGGTATTTGTGGAAATGGTCTACAGCCCTTGTTATTGCAAGAAGTTCTTTTCTGGTGACGCAATCATTTCTTTCCGTTTTCGAGAATCCACCGCTATAGTACTCGATCACCCTCTCTTCACCATCTTGCATCTGGGATAGGATGGCCCCAAAACCTGTGTTGCTGGCATCGGTATCTAAAATGAACTTGCCGGACTGCGTAGGAAATGCTAGGATTGGGTTGGAACAAAGTGCCGCCTTCAGTCGTCTGAATGATGTTTCGCAATCCTGATTCCAACGGAAGGTCTCTTTTTCAGTAATCTGCCGATGTAGAGGCGCGGCAATTTTGGCTAATCCCTCAACATATCGCCTGCAGTATGAACAGAGACCCAAGAAGCTTCGGAGTTCATGCTTGTCTCTTGGGACTGGCCAATCACGAATGGCTTCTATTTTGTCCTCGTTGGTGCGGATTCCTTACTCGGAAACGACGTGGCCGAAAAACTCTACTTCTTTTTGGAACACGGAACACTTCTTCGGGTTGAGTCTCAGGTTGGTGTTCTTAATTCTGGAGAATACTCCACCCAGGTTCTTCAGATGGTCGTCGAATGTCTGACCCATGACCAGAATGTCGTCGAGGTATACTTAGCACGTACTCCATGTCAACCCGCTCAGTACATTAGCCTCTTAAATGTAGCGAGAGCACTACATAACGCAAAGAGCATGACCGTGAACTGAAACAGCTGTTTAATGGTGGAGAACGCTGTCTTCTCTATGTCGTCTTCGTGTAGACCAACCTGCCAATATCCATTCTTTAGGTCTAGTGTGGAGAACCAACGGGAGCCTGCTAGTGTGCTCAGAGTGTCATCAATTTGGGGTAGTGGATAGCTGTCTTTCTTGGTGACGTCATTCAGCTTTCTGTAATCCACGCAAAACCGGGTGGTTCCATCCTTTTTTTTAACTATCACGACGGGAGCGGACAATGGGCTGATAGATGGCTCAATAACTCCATTTCGCAATATGGACTCGA
Organism: Octodonta nipae; assembly: GCA_034190945.1. Classification (NCBI taxonomy): domain Eukaryota; kingdom Metazoa; phylum Arthropoda; class Insecta; order Coleoptera; family Chrysomelidae; genus Octodonta; species Octodonta nipae. The sequence goes on along the minus strand of CM067217.1, from coordinate 96,210,154 downwards.
TGTTTTCCTCGACTGCCTCTTGTTGCCCCAAGGGTAGTCGCCTAGGTGGTATTCTAATGGGTTGAGCCTTTCCGGTATCTATTCGCTGCTGGGAGATGTTGGTGCGACCGGTGTTGGCTGTTAAAGATTTGCCAGTGATTTGCAACAAATAGTTTGGCTTTCTTCTGTTCCTCTGGCGTAAGGTGTTTGAAATGGTCGGCAAACTGTTGTAGAAACTCTTTACTGGGCCCTGTCTCCTTCCCCGATGTCTGGTACACTTCCTCGCAATTGATGATGGTCTCTACTGGTCGAAACAAGCTATTTCTTGACCATTGCCAATTCTGATGTCGCTGTTGGACAAACGGAGGACTCTAATTGGTATTTCTCGTCCGGTTTTAACTATAACCCGTCCAACTAAGTAGTCATGAGCTGAATGTACGGGCTCCACCATTCCAACGCAGCCTCCAGGATTGCTTTCTAGCTACCCATGAATAATCTGTTCCGTTCGACTGGGATTTCTAGCTCAGGATTTTGTTATAATTTTTATGTAGGTTGTTGAACTGTTGATGGGCCTTGTCAATACAAATTCCTCATTTATGAACCGAAGAACATCATATCTAGGGTCGAACATAAATCCACTCTGGCTGAGTAGGTCCATACCCGGTATGAAATCGTTCTCAATATTCGCTACCAGGACCCTAAGCAGGATTCGGTTGTCCCCTATCTGCAGTACTATATCTGCTTCACCCTGTATTGACATGGACTCGCCGGTGAATGTTCTGAACTGGATGTTGTTGGTAACTGGCCAGATTTCTGATGCTCTCAAAACCCTGGACTTGGCAATGGACACAGCGGCGCTGGTGTTGATGGTGACGGTAATTGCTCGGCCATTGATGGTACCCCTAATGACTAGGCTGCTGCTATCTCGGCAAAATCCCAGGATGGATAATGTTTTGGGGGCTGGTGAATGGTCAGTCAGCATTCGCCCCCTTATGCTGACTTGCTGACGGTCCCTGGACATGTGGTTCTTTTGTTGGTTACCCCTGGTTGGTGATCATTCAGGTAGCCTCACTTGACAGTCACGTTGAAAATGTCCTGTCCATCCACAGCGGTAACATGCCCCTGGCAGGTCTGAGTAGGACAAGTGCACTAAACGTCTAACCTCTGCTTCGAATTCTAGAGGGCTCTCTCCAGACTTTTGCTTTTTTCCACTTAGTTGCACCTGTTATACTTGGCTCATGGACTAACTGTCGTATCTTTTGTTCATTATAGCGATAATCTTGTCAAAATTGCCTTGTTCATCGACTGGAATGCTTTGGAGGAGTTCTAAGGTCGGACCTCTTAAGGAAATTACAAGAGACGTAGATTTTTCTTGGTTATCCCATCCATTAGCTGTAGCCATGGCTTCAAATTGCCGTTTATAGATGGGCCAAGATGAGCTGCCATCAAATGTGGGTGGTTTGCTAACGGAACCTTTGGTACACATGGCGTTCTGGTATTTTTCTCGCTGTAAGTCCTGTTGTATTTTTTTAATTTCTGTTTCTACCTTGTTTTGGATGTCACTGATTTTATCTTGTACTTCATTTTGTACTGTTTTTTTATTGGAACTGATTTGGTCTTGAACTGTGTTTTGAATTGAACTGATTTAAAATTTTACAGCAGCAGCATTCCCCTTTTCTCTCAGAGCCTTAATTCATTTTTCTCCCTTACACAGTAGACATAGGGCATAGAGTTGTTACACTGGTGGCAGCGGTGGGATCTGGTTATATTTTAGGACGTTAAGTGGTTATGTTAGGGACTTTAGAGAGGAAAACAAACACAGGGTTGGCACTAACTGTTGAACAATAACAGGGTTGAAAGTCTAGCAAGAAAGAAGCGATATTAAAGGTTGAATTTAATGTGGAAATATAAATTCAAATTGCCGTTTATAGATGGGCCAAGATGAGCTGCCATAAAATGTGGGTGGTTCGCTAACGGAACCTTTGGTACACATGGCGTTCTGGTATTTTTCTCGCTGTAAGTCCTGTTGTATTTTTTTAATTTCTGTTTCTACCTTGTTTTGGATGTCACTGATTTTATCTTGTACTTCACTTTCTACTTTTTTTTATTGGACCTGATTTGGTCTTGAACTGTGTTTTGAATTGAACTGATTTCAAGTTTTACCTGGCTTTGGATAGAATCGAGGTCATCTACTTTGGTTTCAAGAGTATCCACGGTATTATTTATAGTTTTAATGTCATCATTTATCTCTTTAATGTCTGACTGTCTGTTTCATTAACTTGTGCTACTATTTGCATTAATTGTTCAAATTGCAGTTGTCTTTTTTTTCCGTTTGGCCTTGTTTTACTTCAAATATTTTAAAATCGTTTTGTCGTGTTAATTCAATTTGAACTTGTTTTTGTTCAAATATTTTAATATCATTTTGTTGTTTTTCATCTATAGATTTCACTTACCTTTGTTGAATTTCATCTTGCTGTTGTTCCCCTTTTTTGTCACGTTTTTCCAGGATCCAAGAGTTGTTTTTTCATCTAGTCTATTCGTTACCTGTTTGAATATTTTTTGGTAGCCTCGTCCATTTTTTCTTTTTCCATATTTCGGGTTTCCATAAATCAAACTGCGATTTTAACTTCACTTAATCCTGCACTTCGACACCAAATTTGTAAAGATTGATTATTATTTTCGGCTTTTGATATTATAATGTTGCAGGCAGCGGCCTTGACCAATAATACTAGTTGTAAAGATAATCTGTTTATTTCTACTGATTACTCGGTTACACTATGCTAACTACATCTAACCGTTACTGTGCTACATTCTGAACTGGTCGACTGATGGTTCGCGATTGACCTCAATTATCGAAAATGTGCCATCGGTCAATTGTTTTGCCATTTCAACTATTTGGTGTACGTGATAATAATTTAAGACGAGATGCTGAATTAATGGTGTTGTCTAGAATGGTTTATGACGATTTGAATGTGATGCTAATAATTGTTTATTAATATTTCCAAGGAGTCTCATGAGGAATTTCCGTTACACCACTGTAACAACTCTATGCCCTATGCCTACTGTGTAAGGGAGAAAAATGAATAAAGGCTCTGAGAGAAAAGGGGAATGCTGCCACCATCCGAAGAAAATTTGTGTTGAAGAGAAAGAGTCCGGGAACCCTTCTCTATAAATGTTAGCTGAAAATAAATAATATAAAAGGAACTTTACTGCCCCTTATCTGCCTTGACTCTCAGTCCTTGGTAGCTTCTGGTTTTCGTCACCTGGCCTCCTCTAAGAGGGTAAGTCCCCAGGCTTCGTAAATGCTGGTGGTTGTATGGGAAGAAGGAAGGAGTTAAAAGTAAACAACCAAAAAAAATGACATATATTGAAAAAAAATGAAATGAAAAAAAATAGAAACAATATAACCAACCCACAATGTAACTAAAACACAAAAGGGAAAAAATAAACTTTAAATATTGTTAGTTGCACAATCTGACAAAACAACTGTAACTCCCCAAATTATGGTTTTTAATTATCCCAAGAAAATATGCTAAAAACTTTATGGAACACAATATTACTTATACCCACTAATCCTGGGAATGACAGGTACAATTACACCCTATTTAAGCCCTATCGGTGCCTACTACAATAGGTCTTCCCTTATATCAGAAAACGTTGGTGAGCCAGGTTATTCAACACATATATGAGTATATTCCCAATAAACATATAATATATATAAAAAAACAAATTAAGGCAAAATTTAAATAAGCTATCACAAGACAAGAAAACATAAATTTTGGCCGCTCGTTCCTTTTTTTTGCCGACTCAGGGAATCAGATAAAATCTTTACCAGTTTACGATCTAGCTTTGCGTACTCCGACGTTACTTCGTCCCTATCACGAGGTCTCTTCCCGGCCGTTTGCTGGTCTAAGAAACCACTACCCTGGGTTCAGAATCTGAACCTACAAATCTACGGACAAACTCAGAGGTTTTTGGCACCAACACTCCTCTGTTAGGAAAATATAAAGGTACTCACCGGATGCGATTTATCCTTTAATCCCAAAAGGTTTATCTGTGAATCAAAAGAAAAAAAATTCTAGCTAGCTAAACACTGATCAAAATACACTCGCGACTCTCGCGTTTCCCGTCCCTCGGCGATGAAATTTATAATGACTATTGAGTTGTCCGTAGATTTGTAGGTTCAGATTCTGAACCCAGGGTAGAGGTTTCTTAGACCAGCAAACGGCCGGGCAGAGACTTCGTGATAGGGACGAAGTAGCGTCGGAGTATGCAAAGCTAGGTCGTAAACTGGTAAAGATTTCATCTGACTCCCTGAGTCGGCAAAAAAAAGGAACGAGCGGCCAAAATTTATGTTTTCTTGTCTTGTGATAGCTTGTTTAAATTTGGTTTTGTTTTAATTTGTTTATATATATATATATATATATATATATATATATATATTATATGTTTATTGGGAATATACTCATATATGTGTTGGATAAACTGGATCATCAACGTTTGCTGATATAAGGGAAGACCTATTGTAGTAGGCACCGATAGGGCTTAAATAGGGTGTAATTGTACCTGTCATTCCCAGGATTAGTGGGTATAAGTAATATTGTGTTCCATACAGTTTTTAGCATATTTTCTTGGGTTAATTAAAAACCATAATTTGGGGAGTTACACTTGTTTTGTCAGATTGTACAACTAACAATATTTAAAGTTTGTTTTTTTCCCTTTTGACTTTTAGTTACATTGTGGGTTGGTTTTATTGTTTCTATTTTTTTCATTTAATTTTCTTTCAATATATGTGTCATTTTTTTGATTGTTTACTTTTAACTCCTTCCTTCTTCCCATACAACCACCAGCATTTGCGAAGCCTGGGGACTTACCCTCTCAGAGGAGGCCAGGTGACGACAACCAGAAGCTACCAAGGACTGAGAGTCAAGGCGGATAAGGGACAGTAAAGTTCCTTTTATATTATTTATTTTCAGCTAACATTTACAGAGAAGGGTTCCCGGAGTCTTTCTCTTCAACACAAATTTTTTTCGGGTGGTGGCAGCATTTCTCTTTTCTCTCAGAGCCTTAATTCATTTTTCTCCCTTACACAGTAGGCATAGGTCATAGAGCTGTTATACTGGTGGCAGCGGTGGGATCTGGTTATATTTTAGGAAGTTAAGTGGTGATTTTAGGGACTTTAAAGAGGAAAATAAACACATGTTGAATTTAATGTGGAAATATAAATTATGCACTATCGGTTTTCTGATTCTGGTTATGATTGTTTATAATTTGTGAAGAAAGATTGGAAAATTTTATTTTGATATTCATACAGGGAGTTTCTAAAATTTAATTACCAAGACTTGAGTAATTTTTTTTAATTGTTGTTCTGTTCACTGATTTGTTATTAAGAACATTTCAATAATGAAATAAAGACACCAGATAATTACATACTGGGTGATCCAAGCTGAAGGATCAAACGAATTGAGGGTCAGTGTGCAAGAACAGAAAGTATTTTGTTTTACTTTTGAGATGTTGGTATAAAGTAATAAAGCGAATTATTCTTGATATTGCTTACTTTATAGATTTTTAATTCAATTAAAAAAAGAAATTGATAGTAAAGTGGTTGGTTTGAGTTTTATTATATATATAAAGTAACTTTTGATCGCATTTTTGTGTTTGAATTGTAGTGTTTTACCATTTGATATATTGAGATATCTTATTATTGTTGATTGCATTTGATTTACCATTGATTGGAAGTTGTTTTATTGAATATACTGAAATGGTTGATTATTTTCTGATTGCCTTTAATTTATCACTATTGGGAAGTATTTAATTGAGGTATTGAAAAAACATTTATTATTTTTCATTGCTTTTATTTAAACTGAGTGCACAGGAAATATTTATATACAGGGTGTAAATAGTTTGAGTGCATATATTTTAGGTGGAGGTAGTATACACCAAATTAATCAAAAAAATCTTATACCACTAAGGTCAGTAGGCCTTAATAACCAAGAAAATCCCTAAAACATATTAAGTAAATTATTGTCAATCCGGCAACGGCGCTTGCGTTCGAAGCAGATTCACTCTTAGCGCGAATAATAAAGGAATGACTACGCCGACAAAAAATAAACACCTGTGTTTTTGTATCGACTGATGATATTGACCTTAGAATTAAATAAAAATGTATGAAATATTTTGTTGAAAATATTTACGTTTTTAATACAAGGTATTGCAATTAGAATTTGTATTTGGCGGTTTCTTTTATGCAATTATACAAAGTTGGGTAAATATGATATGCAACTCAAGAGATCTGTATATGTAGTTTTTTACCAGTTAAATTATTCGAAGAGTTTATTATTACTGATTTAATTAATATTATTTATATTATACAAGTAAATATGTAATCCTACTTACCGAATTTATTATAATGATAGAACTGAGTTGAAACAACCGATTATTCACAGCAAATGTTCAAAATGCCCACCATTACTATCGACACAAGCACGACACCGTTTAATCCAATTTTCACGTATGCGAGAAAAAATTCCTGGAATATTTCGGATTTCGTCAGCAGCGTCAAAAATGCGTTGTCTAAGGTCATTCCCGTCAATAACTGGAGTCGTGTAAACCTTACTTTTCATGTGTCACCATAAGTAGAAATCTAAAGGATTGAGATCAGGAGATCTTGCTGGCCAATGTATATGTCCGTTGCGACCAATCCAACGACGGGAAAATGTTCTATTTAAGAAGTCGACAACTAGATGACTTGCGTGGGCAGGTGCTCCGTCATGTAAGTACCACATACTGGAACGTGTTTGTAGGTTCACTTCATCTAACAAATCTGGTAGCGTGTTGTTCAAAAAATAAAGGTAATTCTCACCTATCAAACGTGCAGGCAGTATAAATGGCCCAACCAAGTATTCACCAACTATTCCAGTCCACACGTTAACTGAGAATTGGTGTTGAAATACTGACTGGCGTATTTCGTGCGGATTTACCTCAGACCACGAATGCGTATTATGAAAATTTATTATACCATTCCTATTAAAATTTGCTTCATCTGTTGTTAAAATATTCTTCACAAAATTAGGAAATTGTCGATGTTTTCTGAGGAACCAACGACAGAAATTGAGTCTTGGTTGAAAATCATCAATTGAAAGCCCTTGAACCCGCTGCATGTGATATGGATAGAGCAATTGTTCCCGTAATGTTCTATGAACAACAGTGTGAGAAATTTGCAGCTCACTTCCAATACTCCGTGTGCTACGATATGGGTTGATGTCGATAAGGTCTAGTATTTGATAATCAGCAGCTAAGATACGATTATGTCGCTGTGGTCCGCGATTGTTTATTTGTGGTATTACACTACCTGTTTCCAGAAGCCTCTGCGAAACAGCTACGAATATCCTAGCATTGGACAGGCGTCTGTTTGGAAACCTTTCCCTGTATAACATTCTTGCTATTCTGCCTTTACGTCTGTTTTCCCCATAAATTAAGAGCATGTCATGTCGTTTCCTAATTGTATAATCGGACATTATTTATCACAAATAAATACTGTCGCACCATTCTTAATTTTCGAACTTACACACTAATCACAACCGATTTTATTTATTTAAAAAATATATTAAATGGAAAGCAAACCACGAAGTCTACATCAAATAGATATCATTCAAATCACTTTACCGTTTATCTATTCTTATTTACAAGAATCGAAATCGCAAAAAACAATCGTAACTCTCAGCCGTCGTTAAAGTAAAAAATGTAGTAAATAAGTTGGTCTGTATGCCACGTTGCCAAATCTATTCGGAGAAACTTACACTAAATTATAAAAGCATATTTTGAGTTTAAATAGTCAATTTACATTTTTAATGTGGCTATTAAAGATGTATAAGCTATTGAGTATTTACATATTTAGATTTACCGACATTTTGAAATCGAAATTATTGTATTATTCACTGTAGCAAGGGCTACATAAATTCTAACTTTATGTGTTCTTTTTGGCAAAACTATAGTTTATTTTAGAAAATGTTATAAAGCTTTTTGATTTGTTTTTGCCTGAAGTATTGTTCTTCAAAATCTTTGCACTCAAACCGTTTACACCCTGTATATTTTATTATTTGATTGATATTGATTACTACATTTTATTTAATATATCATATTGAGCTTGGGAAGGTTTCCAAGATATAGATACCACGAAACCCTATAAAATTTTTTTGTGGCATTAGAATCCTTAGAGACCGCGAAACCCTATATACATTATTTTTTACATTAGACCCACTTAATTTTTTTGGCATTTTAAATATATATAAATCCGTGTTACTATAATGCCCGGTCCAGGGATAGTAAAACCAAATGCATCGGCCGGCGGCCCAAGTAAGGAATCATCGAACTCAACCAGTCCGACGGGCCCGGGGAAATTTACTTTTCCTACCGTACCGGTAGCACCCGGCCAGGGATTCCTACAATGGCCGATGGTATTTTCGTTAGGGGTGATAGCCGCGTCACTAGATAATTTTACGGGCAAAGATGTCCCAAAATATTTAGAACGTTCGAAATTAGACGGATGGTCAGAGGACGAGACATTACGACTATTAAAATTTAAGTTCGTTGGAGATGCCTATAATTTTTTCAAGTCAGATTCTACCCTAGATACGTTATCCTATGCCGATTTAAAAAAGAAGCTGATTGCACGGTTCACACAAGTACAATTGCCTGGGGAAAACCAGTTAAATTTGAGTAGATGTTATCAGAGACACGATGAAGACGTTTCATCATTTTGTACACGTTTAAAGACGCTGGGTGGACCCGTTTTACAAGAGGATTTGCAAGGAGCAACTCCAGAGGAAGAAGCGGGATTAAGGAAAAGGAATCAAGCCTTATTATTGAATCAATTTAAAATGGGGTTGAGAAAGGATCTTCTCAAGGATATGGGAGTCGTTCTTCTAAGAGAAGATAAACATACATAAAGCGGAAGAGTTAGTCCGGTTACAGGAAACCACTACTCGTATGCTCCAAGGCAAAGGTAATAATACAAGAGTTTCAGTTATTTAAGAAAGAAGAAAATGTTATAATTGTGGAAAGGAAGGGCATTTGGCCAAAGAATGTCATTGGAAGCCGAGAATGGAACTGCCGAAGAAGGAAATTAAAGAGGAACGGCCATGTTATTTTTGTAATAAATTAGGATTAGAGATTGTTACAAAAAGAGGACGCAATATAAAAATGAAGAAAAAAATATAGATTCTAATAAATTCAACAGACCGGGAGGGTCAGGACAAAACGGCAACTATAGACAGTCGAAAAATAGAAATAGAAATATAAATGATAATAGAAATTTGAATTATACGGGGACAAATAAGGGCAGATACGCTGAAAATGGGACGTCGAAAGGAGCGATTTCTAAGAAAAGGAATGAGTTCGTGAACTCGAATGCGAAAAACGGCGCGTCAAGTTCTTTAAACTAATTTCGCCTTCGAATGTTCCCCGGTTAGAAGGCTCTAGCGAAACACAGAATAGGGGAAATGAGATTAATGCTCAAAATATTAATAAAAATTTGATTGAAGAAATTACTAAGCAAGTTTTAGAACAGTTAGGTGTAAAGGCTCAAATAGTAGAGAATCAAAGACAGGAAAATGTTCAGAAATCAAAAGAAATTGTAGTCGAGGAAAACACGCGCCAAAGAGAAAATTTCATAAGTAAATATGAAGAAAAAATTTCTGAAGTTAGAACGGAAAATTTGAATAAAGTTCCACATGTTTTAATGTTAGTAATAAATGGTCAGCGGCAGATATGCTTAGTAGACACCGGAGCGGCGGTAACCTTGATACAAAAGGGGTTGGTCAAGGAAGAAGACATTAACCCCCATGGCACAAGGGATTTATCACTTTCAAGTATAACTGGTCACAAAGTTGGTTGGTGCCACTTCTACTTGTCCTCATGAAATGGTTAAAATGGTAGTTTGTGACGATAGACTCTTGGGCGGTACGCAAGTTTTATTAGAAAGAGATTTTTTTGCAACCAATAGAGTAATACTGGACTACAGAGAAAAACCGACATTTCACTTATGGGGTAAAACGATTGACATATGTGCAATGGATGAGGAAGTGTTATTACAATTAAATGTACAGGAGAACTGGAGTAAATGGTTAATGTACGTTAGAAAATTTCAGAAAAATAATGGTCAAACTGAAGAGGATACCTCAGACAATTATTATATGGAATTTAGGGCACAAATTAATGAAGCACCCTGTATACAACGGAACATAACTGAGAAAAATGAATTAGATTGTTCCTTTGATGAAATGACTAGCGATGACGTAATGGCCACAAAAATTGTAGCGCCAGAATTTATTTCAATACCTCCAAGAACGGAATTAGTTTGTCACGGTCGTTTAAAGAAGAAATTAACTGGCAATGCACTGGTTTGCGAGCCATCGAATTAGGGCACGGTTCCGCGTACATAACATGTGCAATTGTACCGAATGAACATAAAATACCTATACGTTTATTAAATCTGTCAGAACAGGAAGTGAGAATTCAAAAAGGACATGACGTGGGTATTGCATTGATGGCAACAGAAATGAAAAATTCATCAAAATCAACCACGATAGGAAGAGTAAATTTAGCAAATAAAGAATGGTTGAAAGAATTTGATCTTGGACATTTCAAGACTGATACTAAAGTACAACTTCAAAATTTGTTGGGAGAATATTCGGATTTATTTATGGGCGAAAGGGAAATTTTACCAAGCACGTCTCGAGTTAAACACTGTATCACGTTAGAACCTGGAGCACAACCAATTTGTAAAGTTCCGTATCGAATTCCTTATAAGCAAAGACAGATATTGCAGGATGAAATCGATAGACTACTAGAAACACAACTTATTCGCCCTCCAGCGAGCCCTTGGTCCGCACCTGTTGTTCTGGTATCCAAGACATTGCCCGATGGAGAAGAAAAGATTAGGATGTGTATTGATTATCGAGGATTAAATAACGTGGCAAAAAAGAATATTACCCACTACCAAATACTTCTGATTTACTTCAAAGTTATCAGGCGGGAAATAAAGCTTTATTTTCTGTGATCGATGTAGCAGAAGCTTATCATCAAATTCCCATGGAACAAAAGGATATACCGCTTACAGGATTTAACACTTATCATGGACATTATGAATACTTAAAGATGCCCTTCGGATTAGTTCATGCACCATCTACATCTCAGAGATTTATGAATGTTACTTTATCAGGTTTGACCGGAGACTCGGTTATGGTTTACTTGGATGACATAGTGATATATAATTCCGACGATCCCAGAGAGCATATAAAACGAATTTGAAATGTGTTCGAAAGACTAAGAGATGCCAATATTAAATTAAAACCGAAAAGTGTAATTTTATCGTAGAAAAAGTAAAATATTTGGGACACATTTTAACGCAAGAAGGAATTTTACCAGACTCAGAGAAAATTAAAGCTATCAAAGAATTTCCAATACCGAAAAATGTTAAAAGAGTACTATCATTTTTATGACTAGTTAGATGGTATAGAAGATTTATACCGAGGATAACGGAATTAACCACACCACTGACAAATTTAACGAAGAAAGATGTGAAGTTTCAAATCACTGCCGAAGTTTTAGAGGTAATAGAAAAATTAAAGGCCGCTTTAACAAATGACACGCTTTTAATATTCACAGATTTTAGTCAGCCGTTCATTCTAGCCACTGACGCGTCAAATACGGGCGTTGGCGCCATATTAAGTAAATCAGGGATGAGCACGAGATACCGGTGGCGTTTGCAAGCCGACAAATGAACCAAGCAGAGAAAAACTATTCTACCACGGAAAAAGAGTTACTTGCTGTTATTTTTGGAGTACGACAATTTCTTACCAACTCAAAATTTATATCACCGAGCGTTAAAATGGTTATTGACAATGAAAGATCCGAGCTCCAGATTGACGCGATGGGCCCTCTCGCTCGCAGAGTACGATTTCGAAGTAATTCACCGGCCTGGTCGAAAACATGGAAACGCTGATGCCTTAAGACGCATGTATAATACCGATGATAACTATGTAGATATGTCTTATCTGGATTTCATAGATTATCGCGTATGTGTAACACTTCTAAACCCTTGCTTACTGTGTAAGGGAGAAAAATGAATAAAGACCCTGAGAGAAAAGGGGAATGCTGCCACCACCCGAAGAAAATTTGTGTTGGAGATAAAGACTCCGGGGACCCTTCTCTGTAAATGTTAGCTGAAAATAAATAATATAAAAGGAACTTTCCTGCTCCTTATCTGCCTTGACTCTCAGTTCTTGGTAGCTTCTGGTTTTGGTCACCTGGCGTCCTCTAAGAGGGTAAGTCCCTAGGCTTCGCAAATGCTGGTGGTTGTATGGGAAGAAGGAAGGAGTTAAAAGTAAACAACTAAAAAAAATGACACATATATTGAAGAAAAACAAAATGAAATGAAAAAAACATTAGGAACAATAAAATAACCCCAATATGTAACAAACAAAAAATAAAAAATAACCTCAATTGCTGGTGGTTAAACAATACTTAAGGACAAATGTAACTCTCCAAATTATGGTTTTTAATCAACCCAAGAAAATATGCAAATAACTTTATGGGGCACAATATTACTTAACCCCCTAACCCTGGGAATGACAGGTACAATTCCACCCTATTTAAGCCCTATAGGTGTCTACTACAATAGGTCTTCCCTTATATCAGCAACCGTTTATGAGCCAGTTTATCCAACGCATATATGAGTATATCCGCAATAAACATATAATATATATAAAAAAACAAATTAAGACAAAACCAAATTTAAACAAGCTATCACAAGAAAAGAAAACATAATTTTTGGCCGCTCGTTCCTTTTTGCCGACTCAGGGAGTCAGATGAAATCTTTACCAGTTTACGATCTAGCTGTGCGTACTCCGACGCTACTTCGTCCCTATCACGAGGTCTCTTCCCGGCCGTTTGCTCGTCTAAGAAACCTCTACCCTGGGTTCAGAATCTGAACCTACAACTCTACGGACAAACTCATAGGTTTTTTGGCACTAACACTCCTCGGTTAGTAAAATGTAAAGGTACTCACCGGATGCGATTTATCCTTTAACCCCAAAAGGTTTACCTGTGAATTAAAAGAAATTAAATCTCACTAACTTTCTAGTTAGCTAAACACTAGTCAAAACACACTCGCGACTCTCGCGGTTCCCGTCCCTCGGCGATGAAATTTATAATGACTCTATAATTTCCTTCCTAATGCCCTATTTGGACAGGTGAAACGTTCCTCTCTTAGGAGTCTAGTTTCCACCCTTTTTTATGTCCCCTAAATCCGTCGCGCCACGTACGACTACTTTTCGTGAGTTCCGGCCCCGAACTAGTTTGGAAATTCTCTGGACCTTTTCCTCGTAAACTTTGGTCCCATATGGGTACTATCTTCGAGAATAAGTTAACAACAAAACTCCCTACCCCGTGAGTTGCTCATTGTTCGATTGGGTGCACCTTCCGCCATTAACCGACGTGTTCTACGCACGTGCCTTTCTTGGGAATTTTAAAATTCAAGCACAAACTTTTAATTAAGGACGGCAAAATCACCAATTTTTCTCTAACTGCGTGTCTACCTGGTTTTTAGCACATACAAGAGTTCAACATCCTGCTAACAATGATTCGACAAAAAAAACAAAACGGAAGGACATACCTAAACTATTCATTGTTTAAATAAATTATTATAACATGGAAAATGGGTTAAGTTTCGCAATATATGCAAGTGGTACACAATTTTAGCGACATGTTTCATATTATGCAATACGAGCGAAATTTTCATTACAATTTCTGTTGTCGCATTTATACTACTGACAAAGTTGCACTTTTCCGTTACAAAATTTTATTGAACGCACTTCACAAACACACTCGATGCTTGAGGCACTGAAGTCTGGTCAGGATTGCAGTCATTTGGAGGTTTTACCATCCTCTTTTTGACAGCTTGGAAAGTGCCGCTATGATCATGAGAGCAGCTATGGTTGTATAGGTAAACCAAGAGATGTTTTTGGTTACAAACGGCTGGTTTATGACACCATCGAGGTCTCTGGAATATTGTTCCAATTTGTGATTTGCTACGTCTAATTCTTCTACATTAAGTGTGTTCAGCTTTAGGGGCTGAAGTTCAGGAATTATAATTGTTTCTGGCACTGCATCGCAACAGTTGAATGGCACTATTACTGGCTGAAATGTTTCTAGAACATTGATTTATTTACCAGATTCGGCTTGAACTTTTGTAATTCCTATAAACGCACTACACTCTGATTGAAGAGTCCATATGGAGTTGAGAGAGATTGTAAGAGTTTTTGGGTTTGTTTGAGCGCAATTCACTGTAACACTTATGGGTTCAGAAGTAATTATGAGCCATGTATTGGGCTCTAGTTTTTGAACGTTGTATCCTTGAGTAAATATTAGTGAACTTTTACAGTTGTTGGGTACCTTCTGGACATTCTTTAGAAGTTGGGCTTCACATAACGCGTTTGTGTCAATAGGATATGCGTAAAGTTCAGAACACAGAACGAGTGGCTAACGGTTTACACGCACTTAAGTCTTTGATCGGAATAAACATTAAAGAATCATCATTTTTTGCAAGATATTTTTGAGTGAAGGATAGCATATGATGTAAACCTGTTCTTTCATCGTATATAGGGATAGGATATCAATGAAAGACTGTGTAAGGATGTTGTTCAACTAAAGGGATTCTTAACACAAATATAAGATCGGTATATGTTTGAAATGCCTCTAGTTCAATGATTTCCAGATATTGCGCGATGCTCGAGTACTTTACAGCCAATGGAAGGTTACTTTTGACAAAATTTTGCGATATTTCCTGTAATGACGTAATAAGATGTTCTGGTGTTAAAATTGAAGAGTGAATTATTTTCAAACGCGCGAATGTGATAGAATTTAAGACATCATTTAGATTATCTTCTAAGTAGAGATAATTCTCCATAAATTTTTCACACATTTCAAGTAATGCGAGTTTTGATTCGACCTTATCATTAATTTTTCCGATAGTGTTTTCCAGGTTTTTCATGTTATCGTTAAATAGTTTTTCGTCAATTCGAAGATTTTGGATAGTTTCGTTGAAGTTTTTGATTACGGATGTGGTGACACTTATTTGGTTTTTTTGTAAGTTCTCAATTTGAAGTTGGCCTTGATTTAAGCGGTTTATGCTTTCGGTAAAGTATTTTCCGTCGGCGGCGTCTAAATTGCCGGTGATTGCCCTATCAAGTATACCTCGTTTGTGTCTTTTGGTGTCCATGTGAATGTCAGTAAATTTCTGTTTGATTAATTTAGAAATTTGATTGAGAAGGTAAATGTGGGTTTGTATGTCTGCGCAAAAGAATTGAAGTTAACAGTTTTTACAAGAATTTGTAATATTCTGTTATTTGTTGTAAATACTTGTTTTAGTGCAGAAATCTTTCTGTGTACTAAAAGTGTCCATTTATCATTGGATACAGTTATTTCTGCTTCGTTATGGAAGTAGATACCTAAAGTATTGTTTATTGGTTTTATTTGAAATTGGGCTACTGCTGACCCGAACAGCAGGCAGAACCTGAAACAGAAATTAACTTTCTGAGAACGGTTTCATTCGGTCGAAATTTACTTTTGATTTTTGGTTAGTTTTAGGGTTTAGTACTGTTGCGGAGTTTCTGTGAATCTCCAGGATTTCGAAAGGACCATTTATTTTGGAGTTTGTCCTTGATCTTTAATATAGACTTTATCGCCTATTTGATAGTTAGGGAGATTTTCAGAAACGTGTTCATCAAATCTGACTTTCGGTTTATGTTTTTGGATTTCCGTTCTTTCGCGAGCAATTTTATAATAGTGAGAGATACGATTATAGAGATCTCTTATGTTCTTAGTTATCAGGGCTTGTTGGTTGTAGAGAGTTTCTGGAGTCCTACTCGAAGTATGTCCGTAAACAAGTTCGTAAGGGGTGAATCCATGAGTTATGTTAACAGAATTGTTATATGCAATGATTGCTTAAGGGAGGATTTTAAAAGGGTGTTCGTCAGAATTTTCTAATTTATGGATTCTAATCATCTCTAATAAGATCGAGTGGAATCGTTCTAATGAACCATTTGACTGGGGATATCCCACACTAGAATAGGATAGTTTGATGTCAAATAGTTAACACAAGTCTCTCGTTAGTGCGTTGTCGAATTCCCTGCCATAATCACAATATATCCGTAATGGGGTACCGAAGTGTTGGAAATAGAGTAGTAAAGTACTAACAACGGTTTTTGCGGATTTGTCGGTTATGGGGTAGGCCTGAGAGAATTTTGTTAGTTTGTCCCGGATAGTTAATGCGTGGTTTTTTGTCGGGACTTCTAGAATATCGATGTTGACACGTTCAAAGAGTGTGGGGTTTCAGTAATGAAAGTGGGCTGTCGAGATTTTTCCGGTAAACCTTTGCTCTCTGGCAAGTTTGACAGTTTTTCATAAAATTGTTAACGTCCTTAGTCAGTCCTTGCCAATTGTATTTTTCTTTTATTCTGCGGATAGTTTCATTGATGCCTCGTTGTATATTATTTTTGCCGTTATGGAATCGGTCGAGAATGATAGGTATTTGGTCTTTCTCAACCGTTTGGACGATATTTTGGCAAACTTTCCATTTGATATCGATTTCGGAAAAGATAAACGAAAGCATTTCCAAAATGGGCAGTTCAATGTTATTCTCGACACAGAATACTTCGTTTTCAGTGAACACATCTCTACTATTATACAAAGATGCGAAAAGAATCTCGTTGACTACTTCTGGGATAGAAGGGAGAGGGGCGATGTAATAGCGTCTTTTTCTGACACTTTTGCTTGCAAGAACATTTAATCTAGGGGTATGGAAATCCTCAAAAATTTCTTCGATGATCTCATGGTGAAAATCTTTCATGAGAGAGCCTTGGGGAAATACTAGGATGTTTTTGTTTCCTCGGTCTAAGAGTTGGCAATTAGAAAATTGAATTTTGTCGTAATCTATGAGTGAGACGGTTTGATATCCCTCGACAAAAGTTCTAAATTCTTCAGAGATTTGTTTGAGATTAATGGGACTTCTCGTCTGGCGTTCTTGTGAGTCATCATCAGTTTCGTTTGTTGGGAGTACTGTAAATGGTGTTAGATGATTGTTTGGTTGAAATGATATGTAAATCTTTATCTACGGGGCCTTGAGAGAGCACTGCGCCGATAGCAAATGAACTGGCGTCGGTTGTAAGAATAAATGGCTCTTCAAAATTAGGGTATATGAGTATGGGGGTAGAAGTAAGGGCTCTTTTTAATTCGTCAAAAGATTTGACGCATTCTGAATCGAACTGGAAAGGTATGTCTTTTTGAAGTAATCCGTCGAATTCAATGTCGATGTTGCAAATATACACCTTGTGTGGGTCGGCGACATTGAAAGGTACAAGGGTGGATTCGTTGATTAAGATTTTCTGATCAGTGATTCCTTGGATGACTACATTTTCGGGAAATCGTTGTTTGAAGTGTTGGGAGGTTTCAGGTTTAAAAATTGAAAGTCCTGCACCCGTATCGATAAGAAGTTTATAGGTGTTTGAAGAATCAGTAATATAATAAAGATTCTTGGAGTTGATGGAAAGAAGGGGTCTTACAGAAAGTTCTGTTCTGGGAAGTTGACATTCGGGCTAAAGTCGTCCAGATTCATTGTCTGAATTTGGGTTTGAATTTCTGAAATTTATTGGTCTGGGGGTTCTGACTGAGTGGGGGTCAAATGAAAATTTACTTGAGAAGAATCAGGTTCGTCAGAATAATATTCGTTAAACTGTTCAGTGTTGAAATATTCTGGTTCACCGTTTTGTTCGAAATCATTAGGGTAATATTCTTGTACGTTTCCGTTCTCGTTGGGTAAAGGGTTGTATTGATTTTCGTTTTGAGAATAGTTATAGTCATTGTAATATGGTCTGAATTGCAGATTGTTCAAGTGATGAGTCTCTGGTTGTTGATGTTGTTGATGTTTAAAGAAACTCGGGTTCGGTTTGTAATTGCCATACATTTGGGGTTGCCTAATGGTAGATGGACGAAATTGTTGCTGTGAAAATTGTTGACTGGATTAACATTTGCAGATTAATTAGCAGGTTGATTGGAAAAATGAGGGCGATAATTGGAATAATTCTGATTAGAATTCGGGTTGCGTTGAAATTGTCTCATTCTCAATAAGCATTCGTTACTTAGATGGCCCATTCGTTTACAAAATGTGCATTGTTTTGAAGGTGGGACATTATTTCGCTTACGAGAGGGTTGTTGGAAATTTCTATTATTTGAAAATTTCTGGGTTTATAAATGTGACAATTGTAATTCTTGTTTAATTCTCGAAATGTCAGTGAGAATACTTCAGGGGTCGCTAGCGCGAACGAGTTGACCAATTTTGGGGTCTAAACCCGTGAGGAGGCTATTAAGAGCCATTGACTCTTATCAAGTCAATCTGTTTGTTGTTGTTGTTTTTCTTTAACAGTTAGGTTTTGTTTGTTTATGACTGCTAGCATTTTCGCCTGATGCGTCTGAAGTCTACCAGAAAATGTAAGAGGGGATTCATTAGGAGTTTGCCGCATTCTTTGCAAGTCCCGTATAAGAGCCGAGAGATCCCTAGGATCTCCAAAATGATTTTCTAGGAGGGTTTGAATTTCAGCTAGTTGACTAGGGTTTCACGAATTAATTAACTCAGCCGCTCTACCGCGTAACTTATTTTTGATATGGAGAATTAGCAATACTTGCTGATTATCCGTTGCGATGCTGTAAGCAGTATTACAGGAGCATATGAAAGTATTCAAAAATATCGGATTACCATCATACTCAGGAATTATGGCAAATATTTCCGACTGCTTATAGGGTTCTACGGTTGGTGTAGCAATTTGTCTAGTTGTTGCCATTTTTATAATTGTATAAATTCGCACAATAAATAAAAATTAAATGTTGAGGTTTTAAATGTAAATGGTAGATATCTAGTTTATCAAAATCCAATATCGAGCAATGTTTAATAGAGTAATAACAAATTTGAAATAAGAATGTATAAATGGTAAATTAATAATAAACTTGAAATAATGTTTCAAAAACTTCGAAATATGTAAGTCAAAGTAATGGAAATAAAATAATATGATTATGTAAAATATATAGTTTCAAATTATTTAGGAAGGTTAAGGTTATGAGGAATAAAATATTATATAAATGAAAGAACTGGTGGTCATTCAAAATAAAATCAAAATAAAATAGTTACTTTATGTGATTCTTATGTTATTATTCCTCGCATCGGACTGTTCTTCGCGTCACTTAGCACTGGTTAGCCTGGTTGCGTGTTCCCTTGCTAGTACTTTGTAGTTGTTGTCCTTTTCAAGTAGGTTCCATTCTGCAAAGGCTTGGAAACCACCACAACTAGTTAGAAATCTTCGTGTACTATCTGTGTCTGGAATATCCTACTGACTGCGCCAATTTTATATTCACTTTGATTCAAATCACTTTTTAAAAAAGATTATTTATTTAAAACATACAAAATCAAAATTTAAACAATTAATTACTTGAAATACTTAATACCATAAGTGACAATATTTGAATGACAACACGAGATCGTTTCCGGTTGCTTTTATAACATCGACAAAAGTGCTGATGCAAGTCAGCGATTTTACTGGGTAAACGGACTCGTGTAGGTTTCCGGGAAGTTGTTTGCATATAATTCGAGATCAAATTTGATATCCCTGAGAAGTCACGTACGCTTTAAATTCCGTTGACTTCTCGACTGTGTGAACTAAGTGCTGATATATTTTGCATATAACATATATATATATATATATATATATATATATATATATATATATATACATACATTGTGTTCGGTTATGAACTAATGATAATCTAAATACATGTAAAGCAACTCTTTTAATACACAATTACACTATATACTAGGGCTCAATACCCCATCCTGCCATATGGCAGCCATTTTATTTTTTGATGAACGTATGAACAAGAACGTTCATATCTCTTAAAGTTTTGGTCTTACTGAGATAAAAATAGGCTTATTCGACGGACAATAAAACTGTCTATCAACAAAATTTCAAAACAAAGTGTTAACGTTTTCTTAACTTTTGAAAAAAAGATTAAATGCCAAAAAAAGGTTCAAAAAATTATGCAAATCAACAAAATATTGCAAATCAATGCAAAAGTAGTCCCGATTACCTATCTTTTTTTTTCACTAAATCGAGAGTTTTTGAGTTAAGCTACAATACAACATTAATTTCATAACTGGATGTTTATTACTTTAGGAGTTATTATTGTTTTAACATAGCGTATGCGCAAGCACAAAAGACCTTTATTAAGTGACATCTGACATTAGCAGCATGCTGTCCGAGAAAAGGCTAGCAATGCTAGTCGCGACTAGCAGCAGTAAGCGAAATGGAACATATTGACTCTACCTGCAAAGAACTTACACTACCTGCAAAGAACTTACAAGATAAAGACTAGTTACGTTAGTTGTACCTTGCCCTGCCTTGTGATCCCTACTTTTACTTACCGTTCGTGCTGTTTACGTTCTGTATTAGTGGTTATCTTGTGATATGAATATGGCAAATCGTCAATATTCAACGCAACATATTGCTGACATACACTTAGTTTATGGTTTCAGCAAGTAATAAGACTTTAATGTGGTTTTAATGTTTACCTACCTGTTTAAAGTCCCGACAAAGGTCTTTTGTGCTTGCGCATACGCTATGTTCAAACAGCAATAACTCCTAAAGTAATAAACATACAGTAGTGAATTTAATGTTGTATTGTAGCTTAACTCAAAAACTTTCGATTTAGTGAAAAAAAATAAAGGTTATCGGGACTACTTTTGCATTGATTTGCAATAGTTTGTTGATATGCATAATTTTTTTTGCATTCTATCATTTTTGAAAAGTTAAGAAAACGTTAACACTTTGTTTTGAAATGTTGTTGATAGACAGTTTTATTGTCCGTCGAATAAGCCTATTTTTATCTCAGTAAGTCCAAAACTTTAAGAGATATGAACGTTTTTGTTCATATGTTCATCAAAAAAACAAAATGGCTGCCATATGGCGGGGTGGGGTATTGAGCCCTAGTATATAGTGTAATTGTGTATTAAAATAGTTGCTTTACATGTATTTAGATTATGGCTAGTTCATACCCGGACACACTGTATATATTTATATGGGTGTTCCTATATTGGAGGTACAAACGAAAAGGGGAGATTCCTTGAATAGTTTTAGGAAGAAAAAGTCCCATAAACATGGGTCCGCTAACGTTTCGTTTTCAAGATACAGAGTGTTAAAATTTCAATTCTCAAGTTATTTTCTCATAGTATCTGCACTTCATAAGATATTCAAATGAAATTTGGCATAGATATTACAATTAAGAGTTCACACCTTTTTACATGCCAATTTCGATTGCAAATCTACAGGGTGATATTTTTCGGGAACACTGTCCACTGTTGTCCTTCAGAACATTTTTTGGTGAGCCACTGGTACTTTCAAAAATTGTAAAGAAAAGCTTTGTTGTTATAGCAAACTTTATGTTCTCTTGTAGTTCTACTATCGATTTCGAGAAAAAAATTTTGAATTATTAAACTAACAATGATTCTTAAAGATTCGATAAACTGGTATAATCATCAAAATAAATGTATTACTGCAAGAAACGTACAACTTAAAAATTAATCATAATAAAAAAAACTAAATAACAACAAATGAACTAAACTACAGCAATTGTTGAAAATGTCCTCCCCCAACCCTTATACAAGCTTCTGTTCTTCTTCTCATAGACGATCGAACTCTTTCAAACACTCCTGGAATATTCCTAATTGTATCAAACGCGCCTATTATATGATTTCTCAGTTCGTCTACGGTATTCACTGTCGTTATGTACACTAGAGGTTTCAGGTGGCCCCATAGAAAGATATCTAAACTATTTAAATCTGGGGATCTGGCGGGCCATGACTGATGTCCACCTTGTCCAATCCACCTGTTTACATAATTTTCTTTCAAATACTCCCTAGCCAAAAGTGAAAAATGAGCAGGAGCACCGTCGTGCATGAACCACATTTCACGTCGCATCATAAGAGGTATATCATCCAATAACAAGAGCAAATCGTTTTCTCAAAAATGTCTGTATGATTGACCAGTAACTCGCCCTGGCAAGAAGAAAGGACCAATCAAATAATCGCCAATATTACCACCCCACACATTTAATGAAAATTCCTCTTGACAATAAGCTTCTGCAATTTCATGTGGATATTCCTCAACCCATATGTGTTCATTATGAAAATTTATGATTGAAGTCCTTGAGAAACAGGCTTCATCAGTGAATAGGATTTGGCAATCAAAATGAGGATTGTTCAATAGTCTGTTGAGGTACCACTGACAAAAATTAATTCTTGGATGACAATCTCGAGGCAAGAGCGCCTGCACCCTCTGAATGTGATAAGGATAGAGCAAAGAATCCCGCAAGATCTGCCAAACAACTTGATGACTTGTATTTAAGGTAACACACATTTTTCTTGTACTGGTTCCTGGATGTTCTTCTATTTCATTCAGCACTGCCTCTTCAAGTCGTGGTGTTCTCAGACTTCGTGGTCTACCTGCATTAATATTTTTCGCAGAAAAAGATCCAGTTTCTGAAAGACGCCTGTGAATATTAGAGAACATCCGATGACCAGGCATCACTCTATTGGGATATATTACCATTTGCAAGACCATACATGAAATGCATGTCAGCCAATTCGGAATTCGTAAAATTCGGCATGTTTTGCTATTAAAATGCAACCATCTTTAATTTTCAAAACACAGCAGTTTAATTTGATGTGTCAAAACTAACAATAAATTTATTAATTCACCACAGCCTACTAGGTAGGTAACTAGATTTCTATGACAATTCGGAATTTTCTGGGGATTTCAAGAGAATCATTCATTTTTTTTCTCGAAACCGGTAGTAGATACGACACAACTACTAGAAAACATAAAATTTGCTATAACAACATAGCTTTTCTTTACAATTTTTGAAAGTACCAGTGGCTCACCAAACTAAAGTTCTGAAGGACAACAGTGGACAGTGTTCCCGGAAAAATATCACCCTGTATATTTGCAATCGAAATTGGCATGTCACAAGGTGTAAACTCTTAATTGTAATATCTATGCCAAATTTCATTTCAATATCTTGTGAAGTGCAGATACTATGAGAAAAAAACTTAAAAAAAATTGAAACTTTAACACTCTGTATCTTGAAAACGAAACGTTTGCGGACCCATGTTTATGGGACTTTCTTCCTAAAACTATTCAAGGAATCTCCCCTTTTCGTTTATACCTCCAATTTAGGAACACCCTGTATATATGTCAGAAAATAGTAATTGATTGCACACGTTTTCTAAACGGTTTTTATTTTAAGTCAGTTGAAGTCGGGTCTTTCTTCAAAACAAATTATTCATGAAGTGTTTGATTCACGTAAATATTTTACATAGAGGTATAGATAGGCTAGTTAAGTGGGTAATCGACTATTTGCCTTACCAACGTGTGGACATTTGTATATGGGAAACTACTGCGAGTTTTAATCTGAAAATGATTTTACGCATTTTTTTCGATCAGCTGGTTTCAGTTAAAATTGTCAATTGTCTACGACTTCCGCTTTTACCAGAAATCGACCCCGTCTTCGTTTTTCTAAACAGCACACCTTGTTTTTTATGCCATTTTTAAAATCTGCATTGAATTTTAATAGGGCTTTATTGAAAACATCATATGTCTGAAGGGCTCCAGTTAAAAATTATTTATTTTTTTTGGAAATTTTTGACAACTCTTCACAAAAAATATATTTTTTTGGAAACAAAGAGGCCCAGGTCAAAAATATCCAGAATTTGCCTGAATAAAACTTGAAGCGCCCTAAATCTTTGCAAACTGTTCAAAAAAATTATCTGCGGGTTCAGAAATTTGCACCGAATTCAGCTATCTCGAAAATGTGTAACTCATTGTTTCCAAAACGCTACCCCTTTTTTTTCAATGCCAGTGGATTATACCGTGAAAAATAGGAGAGAAGTGGGTTATGCCTACCACCGCATTCCTAAATTAAACGGTTTGTGTATTAACTTGGAAAAACTACAATTATCGTGTGGTTATTAGAGATATCTGAATTATCATTAACCTTTTTTTTGACAGAATCGACAAGAAACAAATGCTGAAGTGTCAACAACAATATTTGCTAATAATTTGACGTTAAAACATAATTATATCGAAAGCATGTACCATGTCCCGGTTAGGATTTAGCAACAAAAACTACTTTAATTTGTGCGGTGTACTTGTGGCGCATTCATCCATTTTCTACAACAGTTTAATTTTGTTTTGTTTTTCCCAAACTCCCTGTGAGTTTTATGGTTGGTAATGATCTGCGTGATGATGTCATGAGTACGTTTTGGTCTATTCGGTTATTGCAGAAGAAAGTTAGACAGACTCTTTCAATATTTTGGTAATCAGTTGAACAAACAATTAAATGGAGTTTTTGTTCCGCATTAACCTGTTTTTTTACCTTAAAATCATGTAAAATTTCAGTAATGTAACGTTTATCTTTATTTTACTCTATATTAAACAAGATGGCGACAAGTAGAGCCGCGTTATTATTAGTGAGCAAATTAAAAGTTCTTAACAAAGATGAATTAGTGGATGTTATTGTGCATCATGTTCTACGAAGTAGAATGACAAATGAAAAAGTGTTGTTATTGAGGATAGTGAAGACAGCAGCTCAAATGGAAAACATAAAAGGGAATCGAGTACAAACAAGGTAATAGATGACTTATTAAAAGAAAACTAAAATATTTAATATGAAAATGTATTATTGAGAAAATTTGAAGAAGAACGATCAGAGCGTATCCAATTAATGCAATTTAAAATAAATGTCCTTGAGCAGCAATATTCGACATTAAACAACAAAAGTAAAAAGTCTGGTTTCGATTAAACAGAAAATAACGTTAAACCTACACAAACATTAAACAATGCCCAACAGATGACAGGAACATCAACAAATAAATATTCTCAAAACGATGCAAAAATATATAGATATCGCCACAAAGTATCCCACCAAAACAGTTGCCCGATATGCGTGATACGAGAATGATTTTGACCGTCGCAGAAAAATGTAAACAAACTGTTCCCAATAAAACAAAGCGAAACACAACTATAGGAGCAAATAGTTCAGTAACGACGTTAAGATCTGCTAAAAGACTAAAACTACACCCTGATACTGAACCTAACGATATTGTAAATCACCTAAAAAAACTAAATGATATAAACAGAGCAGAAGTATGGCCTACAGATATTAAAGTAAGCAAGGTTTCCCCCAAAAAACGGGAACACTCCAGTACAATGCCATATCGACTGCCGCAAAATAGTTGTAATTCAACTGAATGTCCAATCTCTAATTAATAAAAACTAGAAGTATTAGCGAAAAATGAGCGACCAGATATTCTATGTATATCGGAACACTGGGACACTACATCGAATTATGATCTTCACATTGAAGGTTACCAACAAAAAGCTATTTCCTATAGGAAGGTGCATATCCATGGAGGGACACTTATCTTAGTTAAGGATCAATATGCATTTAAGGTTAGTGAACTAGTATGTAAGAAAAATTTTACTGTTGAAATGCATTAAGAGTGCTGTGCAATAAAAATTGAAGTGGCAAATATAAAACTCTGTGTATTAAGTGTTTATCGTCCTCCATCTGGGAATTATGACATTTTCGTTGATAAGTTACTAGACACGATTAAATTTTGTCAAAATTTATGTGATAATGTAGTTGCATGCGATGATCTTAACATTAACTATTTTAAAAATACGGAACACAAAGCCATGTTAAATGACTTATTGCTTAACTTTGACTTAAAATGTAATAATTTTGAAGCAACGGGAGTAACTCTACGAAATAATTATATAAATAAATCTACAAAAATTGATTATATCTTAACAAATCTTCACAGTCTGGAAATGTATACAATAGTATTACAGTCGAACATGGCTAACCATTTAGCACT
The DNA here is from genome assembly GCA_034190945.1 of Octodonta nipae. Taxonomy (NCBI): domain Eukaryota; kingdom Metazoa; phylum Arthropoda; class Insecta; order Coleoptera; family Chrysomelidae; genus Octodonta; species Octodonta nipae. The sequence continues at coordinate 96,184,137 of CM067217.1, read as the reverse complement.
AAAATATTCTGTATCGTTATCTGGTCAGTTGCCAGTTAATAAAAGTAATAAAACGTGCCTTCGCCAAATTAATGACAGAAGTTTTGATTCTTTCAAACGTTTTTTGCTGGGTAATACATTTCATAGTGTGTACTCTGAAGAAAATGTTGACAAAGCTTTTGAGGAGTTTACAAATATTTTACTTTGGGGTACTGAAATATGTTTTACATTAAAACACTATAAAAAAAGTTCTAGTAAACATAAGAAAAAAGACTGGATCCCACCAGAAATTATTCAAACAAGTGAACACATAAAAAGCATGTATTGGCTCGCAAAAAAGATAAACGATGAAATTTTGTATCAAAATTATAAATCACAATTGAACATACATGGAAAAAACGTAGTACAAGCTAAAAAAATACTTTTGTTCAGAAATACAACAATTCTATAATAAACAAAAAGCTACCTGGCAGATTGTAAATAAAAACATTAGGAAGGACAAACAAACAAAGAAATTAAAATAATTGAAAATGAAGTGCTTATTGGAAACCCTTTAGAAACTGCTGAGAGCTTTGCAAGACTTTTTTCAACAGTAAATGAAAAAAGGCAGAATACGGCATTTGGCCAACATAGATCTTATTCCTGTACGACTGCTTCGTATAACTCATTCTTACTTACCACAGTAGAAGAGTCAGATGTGACTAATGCAATCGATCACTTAAAAAGCTTAAGTACTAATGACATTGATGGTATCAATACCAAATTAATAAAGAGTGCTAAGTAAATAATTTCCAAACCATTTCGTTGCAAAAAGGGATTTTTCCTGAAATTCTGAAATTAGGAACTCTACACCTGTTTTAAAAAAAGATAATCCTGCCAATAGTTTTCTCTTCTAAGTGAAGATCAACATGGCTTTAGACCAAATAAGTCAGCTGTTACAGCTATATCACTCTTAAACTACACATATGAAAAACTTGTCAAAAACTTTGAAACAGCTGGTTTGTTTTTGACCTATCGGCTGCATTTGACAGTCCCAATATAAATTTTTTATGTGACAAATTGTACGCCTTAGGATTTCGAGATACTATAATAAATTGGTTCATGTCTTATATGAGCAAGAGAAAAATATGAGCTAAATTAAATGGTTTTATCTCAGAAAAGTAAAAGTCTTGATGTAGGGGTGCTGTAAGGAGCTGTCCCCATTACATGGGGCTCCATACTGTTTTTAATATATGTAAATGAACTGCCAAAATGTATTGATGTTGAGAAAATTGTAATGTTTGCAGATGACATGTCGATGGTTGCCTCAGCACCTACCCATGACATAACAACATAAAGTGAAAAAAGTATTTCAGCAATTTCAAAACAGGTGTAAACCAATTCTTTAATTATGAATATTGATAAAACGTTCATTATTAAGTTCTCAACGAAAAATCATATAAATAGTGAATTTGTTTTAGGGCAACCCTTCTCAATAATATCTCAAGACTAGACTAAGTTTCTGGGTATTTATGTTAATAAAACTTTAAATTGGACTGAATAGATTGACATATTTGTTCAAAAGTCAACAAAAGTTATTTTGTTCCTTGCTCGGATAAAAAATTTAGTGAACCAAAAACTCGCATTGATCTCTATTACTCTCTTGTATACTGTCATTTAAGTTTAAATATCACTGGGGAACAGACACACAATTAAGTAGAGTATTCATCCCAAAAAAATGCAAAAGACTTATTTTTATTCTACCTTCAAGGGAGTCATGTACACCATTTTTTATATTACACTCTATTATGACGCTGCCGAGTATCTATATTTACAGGTCTATTTTGTATATAAAGGAAAATAAAAATAAATTTGAAACAAATATGTCCACCCACACATACAGCACAAGAACAGGTACCCTGTTAAAAACACTGTAGCCCACAGGACTAGTAAATATGAAAACTTACCCTCATATATGGGTGTAAAACTATTTAATAGGCTCCCTGAACATTTTAAAACAGAACCATATAGAGTATTCAAAGCAAAATAAAAAAAAACTGATGCTGCAAAATGCATATTATAATATAGGAGAATTCCTTAGCGATGCAAATCTTAATTTAGTACATTGTGTGATAATCCACTTGTTTTCAATACTCTATGTTGTCTTATGTTATTTTTAATATGTATATTTTACTATTTTTATGTAAGTTTGTGAACTAAGTTACTTTAAACAAATAGTTTATTTATTTATTTATTTATCAAATTCTCCATAAATGATTAACAAATTCAAGTTATATTAATTTGTTTCTTGTCGATTCTTTCAAAAAATCCTAGAGATAATTCATTTTTAACCGCACGGAAAAATGGCAGTTTATACAAAAACCTTAGCTCTTAAACAAAGCGTAGTAGGGTGGCGTATAGAACAGACTAGGCAGCCTATTTATCAAAAATGACATATTTCCCGCAACCAATCGTAGGTACTTATTCTGAAGCCTAATAATACAAAATGCATTATGTGAAGACATAACAAATTCAAGATTTAAAAACGTATTAGAATTTGCTTTGTAAAAGTATTTAACATTATTTGAACAGAATTTGAATGTGGACATTAAATGATTTTTTTCTTCCGCTCCATGTAAAGGGGGGGGGATGAAAGTAAGAGGAACGGAATAGAATCTGTTGTTTTGAACTAGTCTTTCGGTGAAGAATTAAAATGAAAAAAATCAAAAGTGTACGTTTAGTTGTTGCATTTTGTTGCAGCGAATTCAAATCCAACATTTATCAGAAATACAATTAGAAAAATTTTGATCAAGTTGTCTATAGTGCATACAAATTTTTAAAAGATTATCAGTGTAGGTTAGACCAATATATATCAGTTAGCACACTCTGTATGGAGACTATGGAGACATCAGCAATTTAATAGCGTTATTGGAAAAAACATTTTCAATTTTATTTTAATTATTTAGCCAAAGATTGCAGGGGCGTCCTTAGCTTTTTGCTTAGGGGTGGGTAAATCGGCAGATTTCAGCTACTGAAAGGAAATAAATCATCTGGTTAAGACCTAGGAGGTGGCAAATTAGAAATTTCCTGTTGTAAAACACATCTATAAATAATAATGTTTATTTTATACATACTGAGTGTAAAGAAAGATTTTATTTCGCCTACAGTGTCCTATAAACTATACTGTTTAATTATACTCTAGCTGAAAATGTACAATATTAACAGCTTTTATGGCAGCGGTTAAAAACTGTTATTAGGCAATAACTGTATCCCTCAGAGATCGAGAATATTAAATTAAATTACCATAAATAAAACATTAAAAAATATATATATAACCGACTTCAACCTATAACTAAAAAGCTAAAAATAATTATAACAAAATACAACTCTAGCAAATAAATAACAAATTCAATTTTGTTAGGTACCTACCCAGGAAGTAAAAAATGTAAACATTAAAAGGTGCTCATTCTGTACAAATTAATCTAGTATATTTTTGAAGTCGGTGCCAAGCAAATCTAAAATCCTTCATTGCGTACTTATCTACTACTTCATTAAACTTGATTGTTGCTTGGCACCGACTTCAAAAATATACAAGATTGGTAGGTAATTAATTTGTACAGAATGAGCACTTTTTAATGTTTACATTTTTTACTACCTGGGTAGGTACCTAACAACATTGAATGTGTTATTTATTTGCTAGAGTTGTATTTTGTTATAATTATTTTTAGCTTTTTAGTTATAGGTTGAAGTCGGTTATATTTTTTTAAAAAATGTTTTATTTTCAACTTGTTAGTTTTTTGAACTCAGGTAGTTTTCATTCTTTATTTTTTATTTTGTATGTATAACCTTAATAGACAGGACCAGGGAACATCGAAAGCCTCAACATTACACAATGATACATTTTCATTTAAACTGACAGGTAAATGTTTACAAACAAAATGTACTAGTACGCGTTGACTTAATAAGCCCAAAATATATGTATGCCTTATGGACCACGAAATGTAACATTTTTTCAACTTTCTTTGACAACTCTGCATAACTATAGATAATTAGATAATTCCACTCCACCCTATGTACCAACCATCCTGTATATACGACTGCCCACGGAGAAGCATAAATTTGTTTGCTGCCTTCTGTAAACTATAAGACGGAGTAGAATCCATCTCATATTTATGGAGTCAAATCCGTCCTATATTTCAACCATAGTATATAACTCCTTGTGGGCTACCCCATAAATTATTTTATTTTTAACATTTTATATTATCGTCCTGTGTAACATTAATTCATCTCCACACTTTAAGCAACTTCTTATGGACTATAAAATAAATATTTTTTTAATAACACTGTATAAATATAATTCAACTTCAACATATATTTCAACCATACTCTATATGATTTGTTTACGTCCATATCATATAACAGTTTCATAATCACCCTACATAATTTTAATTTCACATGTTTTCCAACATTTTTGTAGCACCAAACGTCCACACCACCCTATAGTCCAACCATCCTGTATATACGGCTAAAGGGCCTTACCTATATTTCAATCATCATATAAATGCAACTCCTTCTATCACTTTACTTTGTGATTTTGTTTGCTATAACTAAACATCCTGTGTATAAACGCACCAAAGAGCAGTTTGACATGTGTTGTCACTGAGTTTTCTATTTAGCCGGGAGAATGTGACAACCAAAAGCACTGTCTTCGCAAAATGGAAAAATTTTCATTTAAATAGGTATTTGCCTGGTATACAAACAAAACGAGCTTGGTACTCATTGATTTAAGGAGCCGAAAATACTATGCTTTACTACCTATATGCTTGAAATGTACATAAAAAATTTAAAATTCACAATAAAAACTTTCAGTGCCTAAAATTCCCGCACTATTACGTTGGAATTAAAATATTTATGACGAAATGTCCGCTATGTCATTTTGATGAAATTTTTGATAAGAATTTTGGAGTTTTCGGCGATTTTCTGGAAAACTGCAAGTTTCACGTCGCAGAAAAGTATATAAGATCACCTAGGGATCTTCCTTAATAGACTAAACGTTAAAAACTATACATATCCATAAGGAGTTTTCGAACCATAGACCAATATGTTAGGGATATTTGTCGATTTCCATGCACGGATGTGTTCCTTCACACATTTCATCACTTTACCAATAGAATTCTTTTCCAAAATTTGAAGTTTCACCAATCCGGATATAAACTCTATTAAACAAGACCATATTCATACAAAACGGTTCACCACAGGAGAAGAAATCAGGTAACATACATACAAAAAAAAAACGCGACGAATGATAAGTTGCATAAATTCACGTAATGAATGTAATTTTTATTATGTATTAATACAGAACTAACCATTTTGCATGTATTGTGCTTGGAGAACCTTACAGATAAAGATAATTCACAATAGTGATAACGTTTCGGTCTATTACAAATTTTAATCTTTTATAAGAAAATTAAATGCTTCATAATGATTGATCTCTGTTTCTTAAATGTCTCGATAAATCTTATCGTTACATCATAGGCTCATTGAAAATATTCTCAACCTCTAGGTATTATATATCTACAATATTAATTATTATTGATTAAAATAACTCCAAATTCAGACTATAAGAACATGACTCATGTGAGAGAAGCACGAAGTGTCGGCAAGCCAGGTCCCCTCAGCACGTCTATGGAGAAATGGATTACTCGTGCTGCAACTAAATGAAGTGGTAAAGTTATCAAAATAGAGCATAAATACAGAACTATATATGCTCCATAAATACAGAACTATATATGCTCCATAAATACAGAAAGATATATGCTCTAAGACAGACAACTGTCATTTCTATTCTGCTGCTCCGCTCTGCGTCTTCTAGTCTGCTCCCATGTTAATTCAACCTTAGTCTATACTGATCACAAGTCTCACAGACGGTAGTTCGTTTCGGCTACGCTGGTTTTGGAATCCACAGCGTATGTACAACCTACCCACTCTAAGTAATTTATATAAACGACTTATTAAGCACTCCCGCCTAGATTCTTCGCGTCGGTCAGTGTGATTTGGATGGCGTCCAAGTTATATAGAAAATGTCAGGCCATCTCTGAGACGTATAAACAGTTTTCTTGGTTATTTTTTTTATAATATTTGTATAATGGAGTACTTCAAAATCAAGTAAGTAGTGCTAATGATCCCGATTACGAACAGTAGTTGATAAATTTATTTGAGAAAGTAGATCATAATGGCAGTAATGTGGAAATTGATTGCATCGAAGATTTTGCTATAACTAGCGAACATACTTTTAATTTAGAGGAAGATGGAAAATTTAGAGCAAGAAAAAGTACAAAATTTTTAAAATCGGAAGAACTGCTCTTTATTTCATTTTCGCTTGAAAAGAAGAATTGCATATCTGTGTTGCAATTGTCACCCGTCGAATTGCTTGTTTGTGCTATGAAAATGTGCCCGAAATGTGCAGAAAATACAGAAAATACCTAATGTTTATAGCTTGCACAATTTTACATATGCCTAATAAGCTGTAAAAATGTTGTATTTCGTTGTTTCATATATTTTATTGTATTGAAGTAAATCAATTTGTGTTAACATATATGTGATTTTACTTCCCAAAAACATGATATAGTAATGTTACACAAAATACAAATTTTTTATACGATACGCTACTTTTTGGTCCCAGGGTTCATTATCTACGCTTTATAGTAACTACAAAATTCATCTTTGCTACCAACAGGAACACCACAGACAATATCATCTACGTTTTTTTTTAAATGGAATGTTAAAACTAAGTTTAGGTACACATTCAGTGACCAGATCGTTCATAAGTACTGAACAGTAATAGTAGAAAGTTTAGAACCCATTGGTGAGCCAAAAACCTGCTTATGAAACTTTGCAACAAATAAAAAACAGTGTTAGTGAAAACAAATTTAATTAGTTCAAGGAAGTTATTTTTACCAATATTTGTGGGAGGGGAAATTGAAACCCAACTTCTTTCAGTGATAACTTCTACCAAATTTAAAGGAATGTTTGTGAAGTCTGATTTTACATCAAGACTAACTAATACGTAATTTTGAGGTAACGAAGAATTATTATAGGTATTGGAAAAAGCAAAAGATTCTTTAACATAGAACTCATTGTCTTTATTGTATGCCCTTGTAAGGACATCTAACAAAAGTGCAGCAATACCTGAATTGGGAGCATCAATAGAAGAGACAATTTGACGTAATAACAATGTTGGTTTATGGCTTTTCGGTAAAGTATAGAATCTAGAACATACAGAGTTATATTTTGAAAACTTCTTTGCCATCATACCGTCAATCTCACTATTATTTTTTAACTTAGTAATTAGTTTTTGAGCCTTTTGTTGAATAGTGGATGTAGGATATCTATTTAGTGTTTGGTAATTGTCACTAAGTAACTCGTAAGAAAGGTTCAAATAGGTATTTTTATATAAAGCTGTTGTTACATCACCTTTGTCTGATTGTATAATAAGAATGTCTGGGTTATCTTTGTGAAAAGGATTGGCAATTGAAAATGATCTATTTAAATTGTAAAATTTACTAGTATCTGTGTTAAAAAAATTAGTGAGTAAATTGGTTATTTTAGAAGCACATATGTTTTGTAATTTTTTGTTGAATCGCAAATTCAATAAATTTGTTAGAAGCTAAACTAAATTTTGGCCGTAATGAAAGAATATATATAACTTCGGAAAAAAAAAACTGGTAAGATTCTTGAACCAATTATCACTAACCTTAATTCATTGACATTGTGAATTTGTTAATTTATTTAGTTTTCTAATATTTGTTTCTTTAATTTTGTGGAAAAGATTCCTTTAAATTTATTAGAACTTATCACTGATACAAATTGGGTTTCAATTTCCCCTCCCACAAATATTAGTAAAAATAACTTCCTTGAAAAGTTTTATAAGCAGGTTTTTGGCTCACCAATGGGTTCTAAGCTTCCTCCTATAATTGCTCAGTACGTTATGGACGATCTGGTCACTGAATGTATACCTAAACTTAGTTTTAACATTCCATTTTTAAAAAAAATACGTAGATGGTATTGTCTGTAGTGTTCCTGTTGATAGAAAAGATGAACTTTTGAACATTTTTAACAATTAAAATAGATTTTCCACCATTAAAGAAGAAGATAATCACATATTATTCCCTTTTTGAACACACGAATATTTAGAGACACTGACAATATTCTAAAATTAGATTGGTATAGGAAACTTAGCAGTTCAGGAAGATATACGAATTTTCACACGAATCACCCACTTATAATGAAAATAAACTTGGTTAGTAGCTTGAAAAATAGAGTTCTTAAAATTTGCCATCCAGCGTTCAAAGATAAGAGCCTACAAGTTTTGTTAACATTGTTCCTTAATAATTCTTATCCTTATAAATTGCTTAACAAAATATTATTTAATACCCCAAGTTTGTTGAGAGATAGTTGTGAACATCGTGACAATATGAACACTTTCATGTCAACAAGTCAGAATAATTTTCATGTAAATAATATTAACCCAGAAACTTCTAACGCAAATTACTGCTATGCCTCTATAGTAAATAAGCAAAGCGGTTTCTGGACCGGAAGTGGGCATAAAGGTAACCAGTCATCGAGTTCTCGCCGGGTGGCTGCTGCCGAGCTGTTGGTAGTTGTTAATTGGATAAGAAGAAGAAGACATTGGGGGGAAGAAGACATTGGGGGTGGTCGCAGGGGTGCGCGAAAGACATTTGGGTGTGTCGCATAGGTGCGCGCCATCTGTTATTTATAAAAGAAAGTCATTGTATTGTGGGTTGCATGTGTCGCAGAAGTGCGCGCCATCTGTTGTTAATAAATGAATGCCATTGTATGGTGGGTTGCGTGTGTCGTAGAGGTGCGCGCTATCTGTTGTTAATAAATTAAAGCAATTGTAATGTGGGCTGCGTGTGTTGCAGGTGTGCACGCCATCTGTTGTTGGTTGTGGTGGTTAGAGAGAAAAAAAGCTAAATATTTGGCCGGGTATCGAACGCGGCTTGCCTGATTGCAAAGTCAGGAGTCCACCGAGCTGCGCTAATGCGGTTAATGGAGAAATGTTTATTTGAAAAGGTATAGTATATGCCAGTTGCGCGGGCGCGTGATTTTGGGAGTTGTTCGGTTGGATATTTGGGAGCTGGATGGGGGGATATGGTATTTTGTTGTCTGTAAAAAAATTTAAAATCTTTTGCTTAAAGGTGCTGCATGCGCGAGAACGTCTACTGCTTCGAGCCTCGGATGATTCAAGGCCGAGCGTAATAATTTTGATACTTGAAAAAATTTGTTTCAAGCGTCTGAATTTTATTTAAGGTGAAAATAATGGATAAATTAAAACTATACAACTGTTTAAATAAATTTATTAGCATATAGTATATTATGAATATTCAGAACATCCTTAATAATTAAAGCTAATTGTTGTTTTGTTTTTGTATACAAAATAGTAAGGCCGCCTTCATCCAACCACATACTCAGCTCAAAAGAAATACCATCGAAACAAAGCTGGCAATCACCCCATACAGTGTCAGGTTCACCTTTTCCATGTGAAGGATCGTTATGGAAACCATATGCAAATTCCAAGTATTTTTTAAACACCGTGTAACTCTCCACCGTTAAATGTAGAATTGTTTCAGCAATTTTGAGAGTGGTCTCGATATCGGTAATGTTAATTGTTAAAACTTCTGGTACTGCCGCATATTTGCAAGTGCGCCCGTTGTAGGTAATCACAGTTGTTAAAACGTCTGGTACCACGTAACATCCGTAGTATAGATATGAGAGTTCTGGACCACTTGGGCCAGTAGGCAAATATATCAGTATTTGAGCCCCCCCCGTAGACCACCGGCACTGGTTGTGTGGGTTGTTGGGTATGTTAGGTATCTATTGAGTAGTTGTGTGAGTTTCATAAATTCGGTTGCAGTGTTAAGGGAGAAAAATGTGAAAACGTTAATTTTCATTGAATAAAATTTAATAGTGTGTGAAATTTCCATCCGCCCGCCTATGAACAAGGGTCATTAGCATTGGTATCCCATCAAGGTCAGCCGGCTGGATTCGCGATTTTTGCAAGTAATGGCTTGTAAACGGTTGACGTCATGGTTGGAAACGCGTGTCGCGATTTTTACAAGTACAGACTTGTTTTTGCAAAGATCAAGGTGCTGGGTATGGGGTCAAGAGACTGCGATCATTGTGAAGGTCAACTAGTCGGCGCTGTGAAATCGCCTCGGGCAGGTTATTTATTGCATGTGTATGTATGAATAATGTGTGTATTGTTTGGTAATGTATGTGTAATTAAAAACACACGTGTAATTGTTGAGATAATTATTATTATTTAGTTAAAGACTGGTACCAGCGCATCCGCCATAATATACGCGACACCTCCACATTTGGTCGCCTATGAACAAGGGTCATTAGCATTGGTATCCCATCAAGGTCAGCCGGTTGGATTCACGATTTTTGCAAGTAATGGCTTGTAAATGGTTGATGTCACAGTTGGATTCGCGTTTCGCGATTTTTACGAGTACAGACTTGTTTTTGCAAAGATTAAGGTATGGGGTCAAGAGACTGCGATCATTGTGAAGGTCAACTCGTCAGATTCCGGCAAGCTATTTGATTTTTGCAATTTAAGGTGGATTGTTGAAATTAGAGGGAACAAATAAACGAGAGTATTAGAAAGATTATGTTTTATTAAAATTATAAAAAATATCATACAGTTTTTTTAAATCTATCGAGCTACTACATAAAATCATAATTATTGTTTTTATTTTTTTGAATAAATAAATGGTTTTCTTCGTCCTTTGCCCATATGGTTACCCGAAAAATTGTTGTCGTAATCTTCGGAAACCAGTACGTTGTTGTCATCTCTGTACTCACTGATAAAATTTAGAAATTCTTCAAACCCAGCTGGCGTAAAAGTCACAGAGGTAGTTTCTTCTATTGGAAATGGATTCGGTTGATTGCTCGTATCTTGAAGAACAACTTCATGATTATTTGAACGCAGGACTACTTTCTCAGAGGTAAATACTATTTCCACAAAATCTGCAAATTTGTAGTGGGCTACTATGTGGTTGGGTGTAATTTTCTTGGTAGTTTTTCTGTTAGTAAAATTAAAGCGATGGTTGTTTGACATAAGGTCACTGTAAGACATCTTACTCACTTCAAGAGATACTGCGGGGATACGTGTTTGCGTTCAAATGTATGTTGTTCACTACCACTACCACGAATGCGGTTGACTCTCCCATCAGAAATAAAATTGAAAAAAAAATACCCAGAAATGTTAGCCGAGGATCTGTAATAGAAAACTGCTACAACTAGTAGAAACGTTATAACAGAAGCAAGAATGATTGAAATGATTGGTACAGGAACGATACAATGGTAGAAATGGGACCTCTGCAAATGCTAGAAATGACAGGTACAAGGACGTTGCAAATAATAGAAAAGATAGATAGATAGAACGGGATCCTTAGAAATGACATAGCGGTAAATTGAATGGTTGAAACAGGGACGTTACAGCTGGTAGGATGGTTGGAACAAGTCATACAAATGTTGGAAATGGTAGGTTAGTTGGAAACGGGAAACAAATGCTAGAAACGGTCGGAAGGTTGAAGCAGAGACGTTAGAAAGGTTATAATGAGAATGCTGAGAACAACGTAATAGAAAGTAGGAAATGACAGTGTGGTTGGATCAGGAATGTTGGAAAAGACAAAGTTGGATTGTTGGAACAGGAGCTGTAGAGTTGTGATGGGAATGTGAGAAACAGGATGGTAGGAATATGAATTCTATAAACGTGAATGCAGGATGTTTGAATGGAAATATCTGAAACAAACAGACTGAAGGGTAGTCAGCAGAAACTGTTACTGGATTGTTGGAATGATAAAAAGCTGGAATGTTTAGAAAATTAGTGGAAATGGTGGGATTCGTATTGCGTGATTAGAAGATTGCACCGACAAAGTTACTAGTCTACCACAACTAAAAAGTGTTATTCAATTAATAGTTTTGTCACTGGAAAAGGTTACTAGACACAGGCGCAACTGTCGTGAACCACAACCAAATCAGTGCTATCGAAATGACATAGAAAAAATTGACTAATAGGATGAAGAGTGTCCTGGGATAGTTGGTTGAATCCAAGATTTCAAATTCGGAATGATTTAAGTCTAGTAGTTAGGTTCTGGCAGGTCGTAAATTTTACTTGAAATGCATTATTTCTAAAAAACAATGTCATAGAAATTAACACTGATATATTGTAATATATCATAATATATTTTGTTTGAAAATGAATTCTTAAAATAATTTTGATCCTTGTACTATTTTTTATCGATTTAAATGCTTCGACAGCGCCATAATATTATAATATTATTAGTATTAGCTTTTATAACGAACCAAAGCAGATAAAAGGAACTTGTGTACGATTTCAGAGATCTAAGGAAATATGGTAATGTTGCTCCATCACTTTAATCATATGACTAAAATGACGCATTTTCCGAGATCTAGGGAAATATGGAAATCTGGCGTGGCTGGCTCTGAAAAACGGGCCTTCCGGTCATGACGCACTCTCATTGGCTGGTTTATTAGCAGACCACCTGCTAACCATCATTTATCTTATATGCTTATAAAGAATAGATATGTCCTGATTTCAAAGTTTCCAAAGTAGGATTCCGTTTCATATTTGACGAGTGTCTTTATGCCACTAGAAATACTAGAAATGATAGGTTAGTTGAAACAAAGCCGCTACAAACGGTTAAAATGACTGGTACAGGAACGTTCCAAATGGCTGATGCCACTAGAAATGGTAGGTTAGTTGGAAACGGGAACATTGCAGATTCTAGAAATGGTAGGAAGGTTGAAGCAGGGACGTTAGGAATGTTGCACAAGGGTTCGATAGTTGGAAATGTAATGATGACAAAGAGTTTTTCTAACAAAAAAACCGGTACATAAAACTTTTTTCTAAGACAGGTATTAGTAGTTAAACAAAGAGAGTTCTGGACCGGAAGTGGGCATAAAGGTAACCAGTCATCGAGTTCTCGCCGGGAGCTGCTGCCGAGCTGTTGGTAGTTGTTGTTTGGATAAGAAGAAGAAGACATTGGGAAGAAGAAGACATTGGGGGTGGTTGTAGGGGTGCGCGAAAGACATTTGGGTGTGCCGCAGAGGTGCGCGCCATCTGTTGTTAATAAATGAAAGCAATTGTATTGTGGGTTGCGTGGGTTGCAGGGTGCACGCCATCTGTTGTTGGTTGTGGTGGTTAGAGAGAAAAAAAGCTAAATACTTGGCCGGGTATCGAACGCGGCTTGCCTGATTACAAAGTCAGGTGTCCACCGAGCTGCGCTAATGCGGTTAATCGAGAAATGTTTATTTGAAAAGGTATAGTACATGCCCGTTGCGCGGGCGCGGGTTTTTGGGCATTGTTCGGTTAGATATTTGGGGGCTGGATGGGGGGATATGGTATTTTGTTGTCTGTGAAAAAAATTAAAATCTTGGTATTTTGTTGTCTGCAAAAAAAAAATTTAAATCTTTTACAAACGCCTGCATGCGCAAGAACGTCCACTCCTTCGAGTCTATAGTTATCGTAAGCGACCGCCTACCTGCGCAACAACGGCAACTCCTTCGAGTCTCTGATTTTGTCGGATGATTCAAGGCCGAGCGTAATAATTTTGAGCGTCTGAAATTTAATTAAGGTGAAAATAATGGATATATTAAAACTGGCATCCTTAATAATTAAAGCTATATTTTGTTTTGTCTTTGTACAATATATAGTAAGGCCGCCATCATCCAACCACATAGTCAAATCCAAAGAAATACCATCAGAACAAAGCTGGCAATCATCCCATACAGTGTCAGGTTCATCCTTTCCATGTGAAGGATCGTTATGGAAACCATATGCAAATTCCAAGTATTTTTTAAGCACCGTGTAACTCTCCACCGTTAGATGTATAATTGTTTCACCAATTTTGAGAGTGGTCTCGGTATCGGTAATATTAATTGTTAAAATTTCTGGTACTGCCGCATATATGCAAGTGCGTCCGTTGTAGGTAATCACAGTTGTTAAAACGTCTGGTACCACGTAACATCCATTTTTGGGATTTAGCTTTCCAGTTAAATCTTTCGGTTGTATAGTTCTCGTTGGCACTGCACTCATATTAAATCTTACTTGGTCATCAAGTAAACTTTCCAAATTCATGACTGGATTGTTACAGCTTCAACTCAAGACTGAATAAAAGAAAATAAATTCTTTTAACTTATTGTTGTGAGTGTGTGACGACAGCAAACACTACAAATATTAGATTTTTGTGGCTATAGGTGCAGTCTTATTCAATTCACTATGAATAAAAGGTGTGGAATATGTTTGGAAGAGATCACTAATAATTTTGGGCTATTGCCAAATTGTAACCATTGTTTCTGGCATCAAAATAAAGACTTTGAATTGAATATTCGCAGAGGCTGTCCAGAATGCCGTATTGTGTCTCCTTATGTCTATCAATCTGAGGTTTATTACCAGAAAGCGGAAAAAGATCGTTATATAGCTGAGAAAAACGAAAAAATGAAGAAAATACGATGTAGGTATTTCCGAAAAAGCAAACCCAAATGTCCGTTTGGAAACACTTGCTTGTTTAGCCATCGATTACCAAATGGGGTTGAAATAGATATAGGGCCACCCCAAATGAAACGTGCAGGTATGGGCGGTCGTACTGATTTCATAGAGGCTCAGTTCGCCCGTGGAGGAGCTAGAACTCAGCGCCCAGCAATAGGAGGGTTCCCAGATACGATTAGTTTACTCCTGGTGGAACCAGGAATTTTTTACGTCTTGAGAGATGAATAAAAATCTGTATTTATTTGAAAATTCATGCCAATAAAATCATAAATGTATTTAAAAATTCCTGATAATAAATTCTCAAATCATAAATCTGTAATTATTTAAAAGTAATGTTAATAAAATAATATAAATCATGAATCTGTGATTATTTAAAAATTCCTGATAATAAATTCACATTGGTATTTTAGATATCAAAACCACAAACCGGAAATGATAACCGCAGTGAAAGGAAACTGTGATATCTTGTTTACGCTAATTGAAAACGAGCTAAATAAATTTACAGGAAGCTGTGGTTTGATAAGGTTATCATGTTGTTTGCAGCATTAAACTTTTGCAGGAAGTTCCCATAAGATAAGCATTAATTACTTGTTTTTCTAGAACTAACGGAAATTTCGTTATACGCAAATGAAGTAGTTCGATACTGATAAATAAAATAATTGCGAATTTTTATTTCATTGTAACATTAATATTTTAGAAATATTAAAAATTGGACTTTGTACCTATTGAAATACCAGATGAGCTGGAATTGTATTTTGAAGAGCCCAATCGAATTTTAGACTAACTTGCCTATGATGAGCTGCATTTATTGTAGTACCATTAGCTGAATGTTCTAGTAAATAATTGCAATATGTATAAGAATAATATTTTTTAAAATTAACGTCATTTTATGTTTAGAATTGCTAGAAATCAGACGCAATAAAATCGGCAAATAACTACTGAGGTGGAGATTCATCAAAATGTTTAATCAAATTGGTGCAGACAGTGATAACTATATAAAAAAATGTAAACAAGTTGAGTTGGATCATTCTATTTCCTCTGCTGAAATACCATTGTGGCTTAGGGATATTAGAAAACAATGAGACTTTTTAATTGTGCTATTCGCCATGGAAATGTATGTGTGGGAACTTTGAAAAAATTACAAAATAACATTGGTTATTTAAAACGCTTTCGGACTTTGCTGAAGCAGTCAAAAATTGGAATGGGTTTAAATAATAAACGTTCTAGTAGAGTTCAATGGGATGACATTGCTTCATGTTTTCAAAACCGTGTTAGAACTGGGATAATAATTAACAAATCACATAAAGATATCTTGATGTTTCTGGATGATGCTTCAATTATGTTCAAGTCCAGAATTAGTAACATTTTGAAAAAACTATTTACGCTTAAAGTGAATACTTGTTTTTGTGGAGAATTTATAAAGTCAGATATAGAGGAAATTACGAATCACAAATATTTTAATACTAAAAATGAAATTATTGATCGGGGAACAGACTTGGATGAATGGTTTGACAATCACGTAAAGGATCCAATTATGAATTCACTCGAAGAATTTTCAACAGAAGGTAGTGGCTGAGTCTTAAAACGTATTATTTCTTTGGAAATAAACATAAATGCCTTTGAATTTGGTAATGGTATATCATAATATATTATGTTTGAAATAAAATTTTAAATACAAGACATTGTTTTACTGTCATAACAGACCATAGATAAGTACTTGAAATTTACTTCCGATTAGAACGCTAGTGCGAACATTGTTATCTCTCCATAAAACTTGTGTGTGTTTTCAGAGATTTAGAGAAATCTGGCAATGTTGCTCTATCACTTTAATCATATGACTAAAATCACGCATTTCCCTAGATCTAGGGAAATATGGAAATCTGGCGTCACTGGCCCCTCTTAGCGGGCCCCCTCCCTTTTTCTGTGACGTCACACGATACATCCTTTAGTTATGTTAACGAAGACATAAGTTTCAGTTAGTTTGCAACAATTGATTAACGTATTCAGTGCAATTCCAAGATGGTATCTATTCAACCTAACCAAAGTAAACTTGAAAGTGATCAAGATGTTAGACTGTGGGTTACACCGATGGGTAAATTAACCTATACAGAAGTATGTCTCAAATTTGGCCTCGACACTGAAAATGATAGATGTAACGCCTTCTTCTGGAAGCTGACGTGGACAGACAAAGTACTCATCGATGATAATGTCTTGGAGTGGTGTGGTTACGTTGGTGAGTACAGACATAAAAAATATCATTTTATGGATTTGCTCAAGACTCAGCAACCAACTATGGAATACGAAGAAATTCAAGATGCAAACATAACTCAAAAGAAATACATTTGCATGAGCGCGATCGACTTTGAAATGCTGCTTATGCAGATGCGTAGCAAGAAAGCTACAGAAATTCGCATCCTCTATACTTTAATTAAACGCATCTCTATGAAATATATCAAATACGAGAAGTATCACGAGGAAATGCACCTCAAACAACTTTCTGCATACAACGATCTAATTTCTGTACAAAACCAGCATTTAATGACTGAGTTGGATGAACTTAAGCAAATTATGATACAAGTAAAGAATACCGCTGAGGCTGAGATGATTCAAATGCAAAAAGAACGATTACATGCGGAAGAAGAGAGAAACAAAGCAGATCGAGATCGTATGCGAGCTGAAGAGGAACGAGTTAATGCTGAAAAAGAACGTATTCAAGCTGAGGAAGCTAGGGCCAAAGCCGAACTGCATCGAGTTAGACTAGAAGAGGAATCTGTCAAGGCATCGGAACGTCATTGTGAGGTTCTGAATGTGGTTTCTAACAAAATACAGTCTCAGGTAGTGAAACGTTTAAGGAACGAAGTAGTCCATCGTGTAGCTCCCAAGTCCATCAACCACGAAAAACAGAGATGTATGGCTCTGTTAGCTCTTAGTAAGAGTGAATGGTACCTCATACGTAGACAGCGGCGGTCTTTCCAAGCAGCTATAAAGGCAGTGCTGAAGAAACATCCAAATGCTCAACTTGTTAAAGAATGGTTTGATGTCTCACATCCCATAGATATAGGTAACGCTCTCAAGTTCCGACTTGGGAACTTAAAAGTGTTTGCTAGGGGCAACACACTGCAAAATCAGCACCATTCTCTTGAACCATTGTCTGATTCTGACCTGGTTGATAATATAGAATCTATCATGAATGAAAACGTTGCCATGGAGATTTCCAGCGATGCTCAACAAATTACCAACCCCAGAATAAAGTATTTTGTATAATAGTGTTATTTGTTTCCCAATTATATTGTAAATATTATATGTTTAAATAAAACAAAATATGTTCAAATTAGCATTTTTATTTTTAGCATACATATATTTTTAAATAACCTGCAATTTTCCGTCTACATATGCAACAATGATCTATTTTCAGTGAACAATCAAAGCAACTAGCAAAGTGTCTGCATGGCATAAAAACAATTGTCATTTCATTATTTAAGCAAATTTTACAAGTATTATGATTAGAGACAGTGTGGGGATTTGGTGGGCAGCCTCTAAGCAATAAACATTTAGCTGATCCCTTTTTGTGAAGCTCTGTAATATCATCACGAGGTAAGAGATTCTTGAGCTCTAAGCCACAACAATGACAAGTGATCCTGTCGCCGTAGCCCGTGTAAAAGAAGCCGGCGTTGACAAGCTCGGTGGGTGTCTGCTTCAAGGCAATAGGCCAGTCTTTGAACGTCTCAAGTCTGCTCTCAAATGTCACTTTGCTTTTATGTCTGATAGGTCTGGTGATGTAAGTGTCATCAAAATCAAAAAATCGACAATATGGACCCGTCATCTAAACAAAATGGTTTTAAAAATTTTTCAATCGGTAAACGATTTAGTAAATTTGACCATAAACATATTTCATCTATTATTTTATAATAAAAAGTACAGAAATTTAAGCGCTCCAAATAAATTATTTTACTTGAGATAATAGGGTTAATAGCTAAGAGTTCAACCACATCACTATAATCCAAATAGAGCGCGCAAATGTTTTTCATCACCAACACTTGTTTGACGTCTTCATACTGGATCTGGGATAGATGGAGACAATCTCCGCAGGTCACTGGGGCATTTTCAAAAAAGTTTGTTTTCAGGAGCGTGAGCTCAATGATGACATCTTCACACTCGTACATAGTCATTACAATTTTCGTTGGTGTTCCAGCGGCTACAGGTGTTTTTTGCAAGATAACCACTGGAGAATAGGATCTTGCAGGACTGAGTGCACATTGAACATCATACTCTGAACTCAGTAATGGAAATCTCGAATGCAGCAAGTAATAGTCTTCCTTTTTGGCAGCTTCATCATACATTTGTAACACTCTATCCAAGTCCGCACTGTAACTGATAGTGGAATCACTACTATAACCACTATCCATGGTTTCAAAACTGCTGATACTACTCATTTTCACAAATCACTCGAGAGGTAAACTGGGACTGGGAATATATGTAGGGAATTTTCACAATTTTATAGTTGTACCCCTTCCACTACCTGATTGCGGTTGATTTCGATTATGTGTTCCTACGCGAAGATGGAAAAGTAGATCTCTTGTTGCTAACAGCTCCTCTGTTCCCCATCACCATCATCATATATGTAAGGCTTTTAAATGTTGCATCACTTGTTGTTTTTCACAATAAAATTTGATATCTTTCTGTAATCGTTTAAGTTTGATGATATGTTGACTTAAACTTTTCGAATACTTTACAGTGATGTTTTCACCCTGAGTATTCATTTTGCAATGCAAGCACATGTCTATATTTATGATAATTTATTATCAATTTATGATTGACCTTGGTGCTATATTCTGTTTTCAGTGCCAATCCAACTGTCGTGGCTCGAATCAAACCCAAGCCACCGAACTTTAACCTTGTTGCCTTTTCGTTGCAAAATTTTCTCAACGAGATACACATCAGGATAGACAGCCTTTTGCAATTCTTCTTCGTAAAAGCTCCCTTGAATCGGTGTACCAGACATATCTTCCAAAATAAACGTAACTGGATTAGTTATTTTAACCTGCGTAATTTTAAACAATTCCGTACTCCAGCTGGGAAGTTAACCTTTATCAAAAACGTGTTTGGTTTTACTTATTCGCACAACATCTCCGACTTTCAGTTTTCTTGGTCCAGCAATTTTCAGGTTATTGTATACTTTAATATCTCGAGCGTTTTTTCTATTAATGTCCGCAGGTCTCATCTTTGTCTTGGAATGTTTTTGATGGTTGTAGTCCTTAACGATTTCCTGTAGAATATCTATCCATTTGTAGGTGCCGTTCAAACTAAAGTACTTGTAGAGCCATTCTTTCAGCGTTCTAATTACTCGTTCAGCTGTTACTATAATGATTGATTCCGTATGACTTCATTAGTTTCTGAAAGCAACTATTGTAGTATTCCTTACCCTGGTCGGTTTGTAGATTTTTCGGGTGCCGTCCTTCCTTGAGAATACTCTCAAAGGCACTAGTTACCTCTTCACCGGATTTCGTTTTGAGCGGTCTCGTCCACACGTACTTTGAAAAACAATCAATCACCACGAGGAAGAACTTGAAATTACAATTGGATTTTGCATAGAGATCCATTTGTGCGAGGTCCGACTGCCAGGAGTCATCGAAACCTTTGATTATTACACGTCGGCGAGGAAACTTTCGTCTCACAGGTCTATGCAGTTCCTTAACAACTTGAACTTTTTCTTTGGAATGTTTCGCTATAGGAGCCATCTTGTATACTGCTTAAAAATAGACAAAGGCATGTTTTTATTGATCCTAATGATGCTTTTTAATTGCAGCAATACTGTCTGCGATTGCTTCATGTTTTTGATTTTGGTCCAAGATTTGATTTGCAATATCATCATGTAGTTTTTGCATGTCTCGGTATAGCTCAGGCACTACTTTTGTCATCTTGTCTCTAAGTTCAGTTAGATCAGAAAGATCTTTAGCCTTATCCTTTCGAACAATATTTAATACTTCTGCTGCATCAACACCTTTAGGAGCTTGTTTCATAGAAAGTTCCAGATCGTTTATACGTTTTTCCTCTGATATACGGTTGTCATTAAACGAGGCTTCAAATTTTGTGATGGTTTCCTTATATTCTTTCCGAGCAGATTCCAAC
Organism: Octodonta nipae; assembly: GCA_034190945.1. Classification (NCBI taxonomy): domain Eukaryota; kingdom Metazoa; phylum Arthropoda; class Insecta; order Coleoptera; family Chrysomelidae; genus Octodonta; species Octodonta nipae. Next base: position 96,163,454 of record CM067217.1, on the reverse strand, counting down.
TGAGCTTCTAATGTATTGAATTTAGAAATGAGAAGCGATATATTTTGTGATTGGGTTTCCATAGCTTGTTCGGTTTTCAACATGCGAGTAATCATTGCAGCAAAGTTTTGAGCTCCACGTTCCTCGCTAACCTTTTCGTTTTGCTTAAACATAGATAAGGTTTGCTGAACTTCACCAGTGTAGTTGCTGAAAGCTATTTGAAAATCACTATGTAGTTGCTGAAGTCCGTTTGCTATTTTCTTATCAACGTACTGCTTGTTGGCGGCATCCATAGCCTTCGTCGGTACTTCGACATTGGTAATTTTCAGCTTCTCAGCATCGATATTTCCCTCCGCGGTAAAAGAAAAAGGTACTTTCATAAAAGCTAGGTTATGTGATGTTGATGACATTAGTTGCTGATGGGCACTACGCCCAAACTTGTTTAAAGTCATCATGAAACTGACATGTTTGCCATAAGATAAGGAATAATATACACTTTCAATTTCGAAATTTATTTATCTCGTATAATATTAGCTTCCTTAAGTTCATTTAAAATGGCAATTATTTCGTTGTCGTGAGAGCTGTTGCCTGCTTCCTTGGATGCAATCAGTAGTGTCAGCCGTTCAACCAATTCGTTGGGATCATCCCAGTAGACGTATTCCATTGGCTTGTTATTGTAAGTTAATTCCATACCAGTTCCAGCAAAACGTTGCTTTTTTGTCAAGGGAGGAAACATTGGCTTTATAATTTCAGTATATTTATATAGACTTGAAGCTTTCAAACGACCTGCTGCATTCTTGTGTGCTGATGTCATTACCAACACTCTTCGGTATGCTTCTAAATCATCGGGAGCATAATCAGGTGACTTGTAAAATATTAGTTGATATAACCCTGGAGTACCTCGAAACTGTAACCCATCAACGATAATGTAACCTATACTACGACTGAAATTGATTTCCTTTTGCCCAAGAAACCATTTGGAACTTGCAGCGTCATATATAGGTCCATATATGTTGTCAATATCATCGCTTTTAGTGATATAGTCTTCAAGATATTTGTGTGCAACTGGAGGATACTGATCCATGTAGTCCTCTATTGCTTCTTTAGAGAGATTACCGGGATCCTCGTAAAAGGTTTCGTTCTCCACCTCATCATCATCATCATTGGTGTGCATACTAGTTTCAGCGATTGGTTCTTCATCGAGGTATTGTGTCTCTTCCAACTCATGTTTTTTGACTGATGGCAGCTCCTGCACTTCTTGTTTAATTACCTCACGCTTAATGGTCTGTGTTGGTATCTTAGTGAGAACTTTTGCCGTAGTTGAGGCAATATCTTGTAGCGGTGTCACTACCGGTCTAAAAAGTTTATTCAATGTTTCATCATGTTCCGACTTTCCCAGCTTCAGACTAAGATATTTCTTGCGAATAGAACGTGCCAATTGCTTGATCTTTTTCTTTCGAGCAGTGGCAGCAATGTTGCTACTCAATGAAGACATTTTTATCAACTAACAGCAATAATCTTTATTGAGCCTTTATATATTTATCGAATCCTTTACGGTAGCGGCCATCATTCAAGTTGAAGTCCTTAGCTATTGTAATAAAGCCAAAACGATTTTGCCAGCATTCCGAACACATTGTCTTAAATTTATCATAGTCCATGTCGGGAGACACGTGCTCATCAAAGACGTGCTTCAAATTTACCTCATCTTGTCTGAATGTGACAATTACGTTGCAATTGTCTCGAATCAGTTGTTTAGGTATTCTGCTATACGTTTGGCATAAATATATTGAATCGATATTCCTGTGCCTTCCCATCGAAAAAAAATTCTGAATCTTGTTTTGTTTATCACCATTCACATCATCGAAAATGAATACTGAACATTCGCGTGCCTGACTCGGATCCATTACTTCTTCGTTGTCTTTAAAGGGAAAATACGATACACCTTTAACCAGCTTGAGAACGTCTTGTAAGAGCTGGTACTTTGGTTGGTAGAGTGACTTGAAATAGATGTAGACGTTCTGGAATCGTAAGCCGTTTTCATTGAATAGTAGTGATAACGATGCGTTGGTCTTTCCGCAACCACTAGGTCCGCAGAATGCTGCTCGTAGGGAATTTGGTAACAATTGTCCGTGACGACTTGCTGATGATGGTGATTCTTCGACAAAGTCCAAATTTTCGATAGGCAGTTGGACATCTTGTTGCTTCATATACATCTTACGATATACTGACATCATCCTTATTGCAGATACTAATTAAATACAGCAGTCTATCTCAGTTTCAATCAGTATCATGCTAACTCCCAAAGGAGGTAGTCTACTGAATAGTGCAATCAATAAATTACCATTTGAACTACATCTACCTGGTTATCAGTTTTGTGGACCGGTACAAAACTTCTAGACCGTCTCTCCAAGGGTCAGCAGGGAATCAATAAGACAGACGCTGCTTGTCGAGCGCACGATATCGCCTACAGTAAATACAAGTCTTTGGCAGATCGTCATAAGGCTGATTACGAGTTGGAAAATTGAGCCTGGGAGAGATTCAAGTCAAAGGACGCTTCACTTGGCGAAAAAGCAGCTTCTTGGCTTATAACTACAGGCATGAAGGCTAAACGCAAGATGGGGCTTGGAATCAAAAAACGATGTGGAAAAAAATCTTATCGACAGAATGTGGTTCTACATCAGAGAGCTATTGCCGGATCTGGAAGTGATGTCCGTAAGACATCGTTATTGGCGTTGAGAGCAGCCCGAGCAGTCATTAAGAAGGCAGGTGGTCGCAAGAAAATCCGTGTACCTGGAGTCATTCCTTTTGAGTCGAAAATTGGTCGTTTTCTCCCACTAATACCCCTATTTGCGGGGTTGTCAGCACTAGGAGCTCTTGCCGCGGGGGTGCCAGTGGAGTAGCCAAAGCCGTGATAGATGCAAAGAACGCCCGCAAGAAGTTGGAGGAGGACCAGCGCCATAATCAAGCCATGGAAGAGCTTGCAAAGAAAGGAAGCGGTATTTTTCTTAAAAAGTCCCGCAACGGTTTCGGGCTTTATTTAAAGAAGCAAAAAAACTCCCAATAAAGCTACCCAATCGAGCACTTTACAATCACGAGCTTGAGCAATATGCCAAACATTTGAAGATCCCCTACTTTAGGGGAGTATTTATGCGAAAACGCCTTACCTAAACATTCACAAACAAAGGAGTCTGCCATCGTTAATTTGGATACCAGCAGTCATCACGGTACGCATTGGGTAGATTATGTGCGAAATGGAGAACACCGTTCAGTACTTTGATAGCTTTGGATGTTTGAAACCACCCCGAGAATTAGCCAACTACTTTGGCAATGGAGTGAAAATCCTCTACAACAATGACTCTTATCAGACGTACAATCAATCAAATTGTGGCCATTTATGCTTGAAATTTCTCTATAATAAAAAATAAATATTTTGCATTATTGTTGTTTTACCTTAACCTATATTAGCAGCTAACAAGCAGCCAATTTTCAGTCATGTTTGTGATCATCACATTGAAAGGTCGCAGCCCAATACTGTCGATTGATTTTCAACCACCTATTCAGTTGAATCCCAACTACAACTACGGACTAGCTTTATTGAGTTTTCACTCGTACAACAGCATCCCCAACATTGAGAGAGGTTACAAGATCTACCTGTTTGACGATCAAAACACGCAAACATTCATCGACTTGCCCGAAGGTTCATACGAAATTGGTGCCATCGAAGCTTATATTAGAAAGGCACTTGGCATTCATTTGGCAAAGGACGTTGAGAATATTTTCTCATTGAAACCCAACAACAATACTCTCAAGTGTGAGCTTTTCAGCAGCAAGTACGCTGTGGACTTTCAACCGCAAGACAGCATCGGTGATATTCTGGGCTTCTCTAAACAGCTGCTACCACGCAATCAAGTTCACAGTTCCGATTTACCAGTGAACATTATAAAAGTTAGAATGATTCTTCATCTCGATAACAACATCACATCGGGAGCCTTCTACAACAACACTCCTTCACACACCATTTACGAGTTTGCCGTTGCAGTTGATCCTGGTTTTGCCATAGACGAAACACCTCAGCATTTAATCTATTTGCCGATTAACAGAAGCGAAATACGTAACCTCACATTACAAATTTTGAATCAAGACTCTAAACTTGTGAATTTTCGTGGTGAAGAAATCATCATTCGACTTGAGCTGAAACAACTACAATAATAATGGGTCGACTTGTATTTGATGAAGAACCATATAAGAGGTTAACCGCTCCTCGTCCACCATCAGTTTCTATGAAACCTCTCAAGAGATCACTCACGCTCTCAAACAGATTGTTTCTACAAACGCTCGGCTACCATGTCAACTCCTCAAATGTTCGATATCTTCCGCAAACCAAATTTTGATGATAGTGTAAGACGCGAGGAGTTGCGAACCTACTATCCATATGTCAAGTCATTCGGCAACAATGATATCGTTGAAATCACCGTCAATCAAACAGATTGTTGGTTTTCCATGGCTGATTCCTGCATCTCAATCCAGGGACAAGTGGTGAAGACAGCAGGCAATGGAGATGTTTCTCTATCACCAAATGCTGGAGCTTTCTTCTTCGACAGCATTACATACGAGTTGTGCGGCAAGGAAATTGAAACCGTGAGAGACCCTGGTCGCGTGAGTACAATTCGTGGATACTTGTGCTACGACCCCAACAGTTCAAAGGACCTATTCATAGCCGGGTGGAATTTTCCGCATAAAGCGTATATGAATGCCGCCGATAAAACTTTTCCCATGTACATTCCATTGGGACATTTGTTTTCCATCTTCAACGACTATAAGCAGGTGATGTGTGGTAAACAAACAATTCGTCTGGTGCGAAGCCGTATGATGATTGCCTTATAATCACGGATGCTGCAACCAAGGGCAAAGTGACAATAAACAACATCGAACTCAAAGTCCGTCACATTTTCCAAACGATGATGTTAAATTGGAAGCCGTCAAAGCGGATTAAAGTATAATTTTACCGTTTCGTAATGGGAGCTAAATGAGTTGCCTGCTCTCAAAACTTATAATCACGGATGCTGCAACCAAGGGCAAAGTGACTGGAAAGCCCTCGTTACGTTATCTTAGCCTTCCAACGGATCGCCACAGCAACTCAAAGTCCGTCACATTTTTCAAACAGCGAATTTTGGTCTATGGAGAGATTTAAATTCAAAGAGTGAGTACGGTTACAAAAGGTATACGGACTTTTATCCCAGCTTTGGCGGCGGCAAACACCCTCTACTGGATTATGTTGCATTCAAGGCGCACACCCTATTCGTCATCGATTGCTCCCGATTGAGGACACCATAAATCCTCGTATAGATATATTGAAAGCCAGACGGGATTTCCCGATAAGACCCGAGCCTTCTGCATAATTATGCCTAATGGAGCTCCGAAGCTTATATTAGATCACTCAGCTGTTTAGAAATCAGTTTCGTTATAGCTTTTCAACGGTTCACCATGGAAATTGCAATTGTCATTCAAGGTTTCGAAATCGAGGGAAGATTTGTTCCCAAGGAATTGGTTATCAAGACACGTAAACGCACAGGAGTGTTTTTGTTTAAACCACCCAAACCGTTTAACTATCTATCAGCAGCAGACAAAGGCAAATACGATATTTGGAACAACGACTACATGGACTCCACTACTCTGATGATCACTACGATTTGAATACTATGAACGACATTTTGAGAATTTCCTAACCAAATGCACGCACATATATGTACGAGGTCATCAGAAATATGACTTTTTATTAACAAGTTATTTGAAGAGCTGAAAATCAACAATTTGAGAAACTGCTTAACGAAGATGGGGAAATACTATCACCTAATCAATCTGGAGAACTTCAATGGCGCTGTTGAACTGAAACCTTCTGACTCTCCATGCATTTTTCACTGCCGCTGCAATGATCCAGTACGATGTGCAAAAGAAATGTTGATGTAGTTTATTATTGGCTTCTGAATAGTGTTTTGCATAAATAAAACATTGTATATAACTATGTGTTTAATTATTCATTCTTTTCCTTATACATCACAATAATTAAGATAATATTGTAACTGTAGAGAGTGTTACACAATAAAAATAGCACTTTGTGGAGCTCCTCTTGTAGGTTACATCACGATAGTCATTGAGCTGTTCGATAGTAAAGTTTTTCATCTTGGCAAGAAGCTGCTGAAATCCAGTCAGTGTCACCTTCAGTGTCATCAGAAAATATCAGCTTCAATTTGAAATTTTTTGTTGTGTTTGACAGGCGAGCAAATATACAGGCAACCGTCCATCGTTTAATCTATCTCGAGCCAATGTATAGTTGAGCGGTTCAAACAGTTCCCTGAAGGGCATACAGCCATGTCCTTGGTTCCACAAGGTATATTAACATACAGGACATTTTTCAAAATTAATGTGAATATTAAAAGCTTGATTTAAGTAAAGTCATTTTTATCGATCTGCATTCAACAGTAGTTGGTGAGACACTATGTTCATCTTGCACTTCTTTCGTTACTTTATTCTAAAAATTATTAGCAGACTACTTGAAACCATAACATCAAATTCTTGATTCATCATTAAAAATTTTCTCAAAATTATTACGCTCGGCCTTGAATCATCCGACAAAATCAGAGACTCGAAGGAGTTGCCGTTCTTGCGCAGGTAGGCGGTCGCTTACGATAACTATAGACTCGAAGGAGTGGACGTTCTCGCGCATGCAGGCTTAAGCAAAATATTTTAAATTTTTTACAGACAACAAAATACCAAGATTTTAATTTTTTTTACAGACAACAAAATACCATATCCCCCCATCCAGCCCCCAAATATCTAACCGAACAACGCCCAAAAACCCGCGCCCGCGCAACGGGCATGTACTATACCTTTTCAAATAAACATTTCTCGATTTACCGCATTAGCGCAGCTCGGTGGACACCTGACTTTGTAATCAGGCAAGCCGCGTTCGATACCCGGCCAAGTATTTAGCTTTTTTTCTCTCTAACCACCACAACCAACAACAGATGGCGTGCACCCTGCAACCCACGCAACTCACAATACAATTGCTTTCATTTATTAACAACAGATGGCGCGCACCTCTGCGACACACCCAAATGTCTTTCGCGCACCCCTACGACCACCCCCAATGTCTTCTTCTTCCCAATGTCTTCTTCTTCTTATCCAAACAACAACTACCAACAGCTCGGCAGCAGCTCCCGGCGAGAACTCGATGACTGGTTACCTATATGCCCACTTCCGGTCCAGAACTCTCTTTGTTTAAATACTGGTATTCAAAACTTTATCATCAATCGGTTATTAGTTATAAACTTTTTCTCCGAGAAAACAAAAAACATCAGCCGTTTGCTGCTACTCACTATAAATCTTTCTATCACATATAACTTTTTCTAAGACAGGTACTCAAAAATTTGCATCAAAACTAATTTCAGTACTTTTTTTTTCTAAAATAATACAACCAAGAAAATCAAGTCGTTTGCCGCCTTTTTCAAACGTTTCTACTAATGAAATGTTGATACGAGAGTAAAATGTACAAAGTATAACCAGCTGAACCTAAATTAGGCCGATGCATTAAACAAATGTTTACCAAAGAACGCTGTCTTTAAGGGGGAAGCTTAAAAATGTTTACTTATATATCTCAACTTATGTTGTTGAAATAACTTCGTTGATATTCAAATTCAAAATATGAAAAAAGTTATGAAAAAAAGAATATTTAACAAGATGTCAGAGAGACACCTAATGTTATTTCCAGAAGTACGTTGTAGCAAACAACCTCCTTTCTCAAAACGGAGATAACAAAACCATAAAGTTAAATATAAAAATATTCTTGACTGCTCAGGGGAACAAAAGTCCTAGAACTCTTACTGCTATTTTCCTTTGAATAATAAACATAACTAAAGGCAAGACAAAATTATTATAGAACAAAATCGAAGCTCATATTTACACCCCGGCCAGACCCCTATAAGGCTTTCATGCAGGATTAGGGCATGTTAGCTTTCGACATGTTGAAAGTCAAAGTAACGAACCACCATACTCAGCCAAAACTGAGAATTTGTCACTGGGGAACGCTACTAGACCCAGTCACAACTAAAGCAAAAAAACTCAGGTATCAGAAAAAAGACAAGTTCAATTCATCATTCCACGTGCTTTTAACCCTGCTTTGATATACACAATGAAGATAAAACAGCCAAAGCATTGAAAAGTTTGTAAATGGAGCCACAACAAAATTCGTAGCATCAATTTAACATGTTTTCAGATAATTATATGCGTATTAAACAATCTATTGCAAGACTTAATGGTTAAGATTATTTCATTATTTATCATAGCTGAATATTCAAAATATTTAGTTCAAAAGGCAGCCATTCAACACCGCACACAAATAACACCACACCACCAAAAAAGAAAATTATTTAAAAGAAATGTTGTAAGAACTGAGCAGAAATTCTTGTTTAATAGAACTTAATTATTCAAATATTCTAAAAATATACGATGTTTGTGCTTTATTTAATATCTGCATCACTATCATTCATTGCGGTTTTCTTAACCTTGAGTGAAGATATTAGCGAAGGTTATAATTTGTCAAAACAGAAGTATCCATTAGAAATGAATTTATTCGTATCTTAAAGTTTCAATCAATCATTTGAAATACTGTAAGGGCTATTTGATGTAACAATATTGTTCTTCGAATAACACTTTGCTTAATTGTTGGTAGAAAGAGTTGAAAATCAAAACTGTGAAATAAAAGTCATATGGTTTAAATATTTTTTGTTTTGAATCATGTAGATGCAGAATTGAACATGGAGGGTCTCTAACATTCAAGTGTCGTTCACCTTGATGGAGTTAAGCTTCATTCAACAGGCCACAAAATCTTAGTCAAGAATGGGTGGACTTCGTTTTGCAACAAACAAAAGCCATTAAACCATGCGTTGGCATGTCATCCTTCAATATCAATGTGAATAACACAAATTTATTTGTAAGATGTACGAGTGTGAGATAATAGAAAACACATTCCTATGCACGAGTGTATACATAATGAATAACATTTAAGAAAATGTATCAAACATATTAAACTACACACAAACAAATTTAAAACCAGCAACTCACAGGGTTATAATTGTGAACACACTAGAAGCAATATAAGACAAAAGAAAGTTGTAACTAGGCCTCGTGTTATCCAATTATAATTTTTGGTCAGCATCGATATCCATCACACCAAATAACGGAAACATAAGGCATAAGTTTATAAGCATATTGTATGAAATTGAAAAGTTTACTCCAGGCACATATATATTGAATCAAAAATGTGCTATTGTTCAACATTGTCATGAGTATCAATTTCTGTGACGTCATCACTGTCATTGCCTAGTTTATCAGCAGACCACCTGCCATTAGTATATATAACTCATATGTCTGCTTTTGGATCATAACATACGAAGCATTTACCACTTAAAAGATCAAAGCCATAATTTTCCGAGATCTAAGGAAATATGGTAATCCTTGTTTTTTTCTGCGGCGTCATTAGTCGGTCATTACCTCTATATAACAAGAAACATAACCTGTTCAAGGAATATGATGTCTCACTCTTTCTCTTAAGTATGTATCAAAATGATCCCTCTCTCACTGGATTATTCAAACAGGCCACGAGACCTCAACATATCAACCATTAGGGACGGAATTCGTACTAGGTCTCAAACACACCCTAACGTATAATAACAAACGTTATTCATAAAAGAAACACAATGCATGGAAAATGACATCTTTGACAAACTGTGTCAAAATGGTTTAAGACAATGAGAAATACATAAGACTAAATCATTATGCACTGGAACTACATTATAAAAGCTTTCGATTCAGCTTTCATGTAGTGAAAAGATTTCCACTGCACGAACGCCACTCTTTAAAATAATTCAAGTGAGATTGTTCTATTTCCATTTAAATAAAAAAATAGGCAGTTGAGTACTAGTTACCGAGAATATGTCGATAGCATTATAGGAACAGTGTTTCGTTTGTAAAATTTTAAATGCAGTAAGATCATTATTCACAATTTAGGTAATTTGAGGATACAAAACACAAACGTAAATAAATCGCTGGGATCCTTAATAATTATGAAAAACCTTAAAATAAGGAATCTGTCAAGGCATCGGAACGCCATCATGAGGTTCTGAACGTTGTTTCTAACACAATACAGTCTCAGGTAGTGAAACGCTTGAGGAACTAAGTAGTTCATCGTGTAACTCCCAAGTTCATCAACCGCGAAAAACACAGATGTATGGTTCTGTTAGCTCTTAGTAATAAGTAACCAACCATTGATGAACATGAGTAGCTTATGACGTCATAGTAAAAGGGGAGGGAGGCCCTTCAAACGGGGCGGTTTATGGTATCAACTGAGGTTAGGTTAGGATCGATTGAACGACTTAAGGTTAGGGTAGGTTAGGATCGACCGAACCTAACCTACCCTAACGGTTGATGGACCTGGGAGCTACACGATGAACTACTTCGTTCCTCAAGCGTTTCACTACCTGAGACTGTATTCTGTTAGAAACAAGTTCAGAACCTCATGATGACGTTCCGATGCCTTAATAGATTCTTTATTTTGTATCAACAAACTACCTAAATTGTGAATAATGATCTTACTGCATTCACAATATTACAAACGAAACACTGTTCCCTTTAATGCTATGGACATATTCTCGGTAACTAGTACTCAACTGCCTTTTTTTATTTAAATGGAAATAGAACAATCTCACTTGAATTATTTTAAAGAGTGGCGTTCGTGCAGCGGAAATTTTTCACTACATGAAAGCTGAATCGAAAGCTTTTATAATGTAGTTCCAGTGCATATTGATTTAGTCTTATGTATTTCGCATGGTCTTACATCATTTTGACACAGTTCGTCAAAGATGTCATTTCCCATACATTGTATTCCTTATATGAATAACGTTTGTTATTATATGTTAGGGTGTGTTAGAGACCTAGTACGAATTCCGTCCGTAATGGTTGATATGTTGAGGTCTCGTGGTCTGTTTGAATAATCCAATGAGAGAGGGATAATTTTGATAGATACTTAAGAGAAAGAGTGATACATCATATTCTTTGAACAGGTTATGTTTCTTGTTATATAGAAGAAATGACTGACTAATGACGCCGCAGAAAAAAAAAAGAATTACCATATTTCCTTAGATCTCGGAAAATTATGGCTTTGATCTTAAGTGGTAAATGCTCCCTATGTTATGATCCAAAAGCAGACTATGAGTTTTATATACTAATGGCAGGTGGTCTGCTGATAAACTGGCAATGACAGTGATGACGTCACAGAAATTGATACTCATGACAATGTTGTTCAATAGCACATTTTTGATTCAATATATATGTCCCTGGATTAAACTTTTCAATTTCATACAATATGCTTATAAACTTATGGATTATGTTTCCGTTATTTGGTGTGATGGAGATCGATGCTGATCAAAAATTATAATTGGATAACACCTGGCCTGGTTACAGCTTTCTTTTGTCTTATATTGCTTCTAGTGTGTTCACAATTATAACCCTGTGAGTTGCTAGTTTTAAATTTGTTTGCGTGTAGTTTAATATGTTTGATACGTTTTCTTAAATGTTATTCATTATGTATACATTCGTGCATAGGAATGTGTTTTCTATTATCTCACACTCGTACATCTTACAAATAAATTCGTGTTATTCACATTGATGTTGAAGGATGACATGCCAACGCATGGTTTAATGGCTTTTGTTTGTTGCAAAACGAAGTCCACCCCTTCTTGATTTAAAACCATTTTTTTAAATATATGACTTTTATTTCACAGTTTTGATTTTCAACTCTTTCTACCAACAGTAATTTAATTCAAAGCAAAGTGTTATTGGAAGAACAATATGGTTACATCAAATAGCCCTTACAGTATTTCAAATGATTGATTGAAACTCTAAGATACGAATAAATTCATTTCTAATGGATACTGCTGTTTTGACAAATTATAACCTTCGCTAACATCTTCACTCAAGGTTAAGAAAACCGCAATGAATGAGAGTGATGCAGGTATCAAATAAAGCACAAGCATCGTATATTTTTAGAATATTTGAATGATTAATTTCTATTTTCTTTTTGGCTGGTGTGCTGTTGTTTGTGTGCGGTGTTGAATGGCTGCCTTTTGAATTAAATATTTTGAATATTCAGCTATGATAAATAATGAAATAATCTCAACCATTAAGTCTTGCAAAAGATTATTTAATACGCATATAATTATCTGAAAACATGTTAAATTTTGTTGTAGCTCCATTTACAAACTTTTGAATTCTTTGGTTGTTTTATCTTCATTTTGTATATCAAAGCAGGGTTAAAAGCATGTGGAATGATGAATTGAACTTGTCTTTTTTCTGCTATCTTCATTCTGTATATCAAAGCAGGGTTAAAAGCATGTGGAATGATGAATTGAACTTGTCTTTTTTCTGCTACCGGAGTTTATTGCTTTGGTTGTGACTGGGTCTACTAGCGTTCTCCAGTGAAAAATTCTCAGTTTTGGCTGCGTATGGTGGTTCGTTACTTTGTCTTTCAACATGTCGAAAGCTAGCATGCCATAATCCATGAAAGCTTTATAAGGGTCTGGCAGGGGTGTAAGTATTAGCTTCGATCTTTGTTCTATAATAACTTTGTCAAGTGACCGTTATTTATGTTTATTATTCAAAGGAAAATAGCAGTAAAAGTTTTTCCACTGAGCAGTCAAGAATATTTTTATATTTAACTTTATGGTTTTGTTATCTCCGTTTTGAGAAAGGAGGTTCTTTGCTACAACGTACTTCTGGAAATAGCATTAGGTGCCTCTCTGACATCTCGTTAAATCTTGTTTTTTTCATAACTTTTTTCAAATTTGGAATTTGAATATTAACGAAATTATTTCAACAACATAATTTGAGATATATAAGTAAACATTTTAAGCTTCCCTCTTAAAACAGCGTTCTTTGGGAAACATTTGTTTAACGGATCGGCCTAATTTTGGTTCAGCTGGTTCAAGAATAAGATGTTATGCAGTACTTTGTACATCTTACTCTCATATCAGCAATTCATTAGTAGAAACATTTGAAAACGCAGCAAACGACTTGATTTTCTGTACTGAATTGTTGCGGCTGATACTTGATGTAAATCCATAATGAGAAACACAAAAACGAAAATTATATTTCGAGATTTACACTTTATTTTATAAACGACACGTGTTTCGGCATACAATGCCTTTATGAAGTTTCACAAAATACTAAAACTATTATTCTAACTACACCATTATATATACATATTACTTAACTAAACTAATTATACAGAGCCATTAACTTAATTAAAATGACTGGTACAGGAACTTTGCAAATGGCTGATGCCACTAGAAATGGTAGGTTAGTTGGAAACGGGAACATTACAGATTCTAGAAATGGTAGGAAGGTTGAAGCAGGGACGTTAGAAATGTTGCACAAGGGTTCGATAGTTGGAAATGTAATGATGACAAAGAGTTTTTCTAACAAAAAAACCGGTACATAAAACAATTTTCTAAGACAGGTATTCAAAATTTTATCATCAATCGGTTATTAGTTATAAATTTTTCTAAGAGAAAACAAGAAACATCAGCCATTTGCTGCTAGTCACTATAAATCTTCCTATCACATATAACTTTTTCTAAGACAGGTACTCAAAACTTTAGCATCAAAACTAATTTCAATACTATTCTAAAAGAATACAACCAAGAAAATCAAAAGAGAAACACAAAAACGAAAATTATATTTCGAGGTTTACACTTTATTTTATAAACGACACGTGTTTCGGCATACAATGCCTTTATCAAATTTCACAAAATACTAAAACTATTATTCTAACTACACCATTATATATACATATTACTTAACTAAACTAATTATACACAGCCATTAAAAAGATTTAAAAGTGGGGATGGATTAAGATCTAATTGGTTATTTAATAGTCTACCTGAATATTTATACCTGTTAATTTCTAGGGATTCTAATAGATTAATTTTACTGGGGTTATTTTCCAAATGTAATATATTTACAGTATCCTTAAAGTTGTGATTATCCTCTACTAAATGACGTGCATAATTAGATTTATTGTCTTTTTGTGGAATAACTTCTTTCGTGTTCTCGAATACTAGTATTAAAATTTCTAAATGTCCTACCGATATATAGCTTGTCAAAATTGCCGCAGTTAAGTTTGTATACCCCGGATTTACAATTACTATCTACTCTTTAGAAATTTTAATACTCGTATTAGAGAGCACAAAAGAAGTTATTCCACACAAGACGATAAATCTAATTATGCACGTCATTTAGTAGAGGATAATCACAACTTTAAGGATACTGTAAATATATTACATTTGGAAAATAACCCCAGTAAAATTAATCTATTAGAATCCCTAGAAATTAACAGGTATAAATATTCAGGTAGACTATTAAATAACCAATTAGATCTTAATCCATCCCCACTTTTAAATCTTTTTAATGACTGTGTATAATTAGTTTAGTTAAGTAATATGTATATATAATGGTGTAGTTAGAATAATAGTTTTAGTATTTTGTGAAATTTGATAAAGGCATTGTATGCCGAAACACGTGTCGTTTATAAAATAAAGTGTAAACCTCGAAATATAATTTTCGTTTTTGTGTTTCTCTTTTGATTTTCTTGGTTGTATTCTTTTTAGAATAGTATTGAAATTAGTTTTGATGCTAAAGTTTTGAGTACCTGTCTTAGAAAAAGTTATATGTGATAGGAAGATTTATAGTGACTAGCAGCAAATGGCTGATGTTTCTTGTTTTCTCTTAGAAAAATTTATAACTAATAACCGATTGATGATAAAATTTTGAATACCTGTCTTAGAAAATTGTTTTATGTACCGGTTTTTTTGTTAGAAAAACTCTTTGTCATCATTACATTTCCAACTATCGAACCCTTGTGCAACATTTCTAACGTCCCTGCTTCAACCTTCCTACCATTTCTAGAATCTGTAATGTTCCCGTTTCCAACTAACCTACCATTTCTAGTGGCATCAGCCATTTGCAAAGTTCCTGTACCAGTCATTTTAACCGTTTGTAGCGGCTTTGTTTCAACTAACCTATCATTTCCAGTATTTCTAGTGGCATAAAGACACTCGTCAAATAGGAAACGGAATCCTACTTTGGAAACTTTGAAATCAGGACATATCTATTCTTTATAAGCATATAAGATAAACAAACTGATGGTTAGCAGGTGGTCTGCTAATAAACCAGCCAATGAGAGTGCAGCTTATGACGTCATGACCGGAAGGCCCGCTTTTCAGGGACAGCCACGCCAGATTTCCATATTTCCCTAGATCTCGGAAAATGAGTCATTTTAGTCATATGATTAAAGTGATGGAGGAACATTGCCATATTTCCTTAGATCTCTGAAAACGTACACAAGTTCCTTTTATCTGCTTTGGTTCGTTATAAAAGCTAATACTAATAATATTATAATATTATGGCGCTGCTGAAACACTTAAATCGATAAAATAGTACAAAAATCAAAATTATTTTAAGAATTAATTTTCAAAAAAATATATTATGATATATTATAATATATCAGTGTTAATTTTTATGACATTTGTGTTTAGAAATAATGCGTTTCAAGTAAAATTTACGACCTGCCAGAACCTAACTACTAGACTTCAACCATTCCGAATTTGAAATCTTTGATTCAACCAACTATCCCAGGACACTCTTCATCCTATGAGTCAATTTTTTCTATGTCATTTCGATAGCACTGACTTGGTTGTGGTTCACGACAGTTGCGCCTGTTCTATGACAAAACTATTAATTGAATAACACTTTTTAGTTGTGGTTGACTAGTAACTCTATCGGTGCAATCTTCTAATCACGCAATACGAATCCCACCATTTCCACTAATTTTCTCAACATTACAACTTTTTATCGTTCCAACAATCCAGTAACAGTTGCTACTGACTTCCTTTCAGTCTGTTTGATTCAGATATTTCCATTCAAACATCCTGCATTCACGTTTCTAGAATTCATATTCCTACCATCCTGTTTCTCACATTCCCATCACAACACTACAGCGCCTGTTCCAACAATCCAACTTTGTCTTTTCCAACATTCCTGATCCAACCACCCTGTCATTTTCTACTTTCTATTACGTTGTTCTCAGCATTCTCATTATAAACTTTCTAACGTCCCTGCTTCAACCTTCCGACCGTTTCTAGCATTTGTTTCCCGTTTCCAACTAACCTACCAGTTCCACCATTTGTATGACTTGTTCCAACCTTCCTACCAGCTGCAACGTCCCTGTTTCAACCATCCAACTTACTGCTATGCCATTTCTAAGGATCCCGTTCTAACAACCAACTCCAAACATATCCCAACCGTTCAACTTTATGTTATTTCTGATATTTGCGCCGGAATTGTTCTTAGCATTCATAACTTTTCTATCATTCGTAAAGTCCCTGTACCTGTCATTTCTAGGATATGCAGGGGTCCCATTTCTAACATTGTTACGTTCCTGTACCAATCATTTCAATCATTCTTGCTTCTGTTATAACGTTTCAACTATTTGTAGCAGTTTTCTATTACAGATCCTCGGCTGACATTTCTGGGTAACATTTTATCTCTAGTGGGAGAGTCAACCGCATTCGTGGTAGTGAACAACAGACATTTGAACGCAAACACGTATCCCCGCAGTATCTCTTGAAGTGAGCAAAATGTCTTACAGTGACCTTATGTCAAACAACCATCGCTCTAATTTTACTAACAGAAAAACTACTAAGAGAATTACACCCACCTACATAGTAGCCCACTACAAATTTGCAGATTTTCTGGAAATAGTATTTACCGCTGAAAAAGTAGTCCTGCGTTCAAATAATCATGAAGCTGTTTTTCAAGATGAGTGCAATCAACCGAATCCATTTCCAAAAGAAGAAACAACATCTGTGACTTTTACGCCAGCTGGGTTTGAAAATTTTCTAAATTTTATCAGTGAGTACAGAGATGACAACAACGTACTGGTTTCCGAAGATTACGACAACAATTTACGGGTCACCATATGGGCATTTATTTATTCAAAAAAATAAAAACGAAAATTATGATTGTATAATTCCTCTTAATGTAGTAGCTCGAATAGATTTAAAAAAATAATCTAAATAAAATACTGATATATTTGCCTACTGGCCCAAGTGGTCCAGAACTCTCATATCTATACTACGCATGTTATGTGGTACCAGACGTTTTAACAACTGTGATTACCTACAACGGGTGCACTTGCAAATATGCGGCAGTACCAGAAATTTTAACAATGAACATTACCGATACCAAGACCACTCCCAAAACTGCTGAAACAATTCTACATTTAACGGTGGACAGTTACACGGTGTTTAAAAGATACTTGGAATTTGCATATAGTTTCCATAACGATCCTTCACATGGAAAAGGTGGACCTGACACTGTATGGGCTGATTGCCAGCTTTGTTCCGATGGTATTTCTTTTGATCTGAGTATGTGGTTGGATGAAGGCGGCCTTACTATATTCATAATATACTATATGCTAATAAACTTATTTAAACAGACGCTTGAAACAAATTCTTATTAAAATTATTACGCTCGGCCTTGAATCATCCGACAAAATCAGAGACTCGAAAGAGTTGCCGTTCTTGCACAGGTAGGCGCTCGCTTACGAAAACTATAGACTCGAAGGAGTGGACGTTCTTGCGCATGCAGGCTTAAGCAAAAGATTTTAATTTTTTTTACAGACAACAAAATACCATATCCCCCCATTCAGGCCCCAAATATCCAACCGAACAGCGCCCAAAAACACGCGCCCGCGCAACTGGCATATACTATACCTTTTCAAATAAACATTTCTCCATTAACCGCATTAGCGCAGCTCGGTGGACACCTGACCTTGTAATCAGACTAGCCGCGTTCGATACCTGGCCAAGTATATAGCTTTTTTTCTCTCTAACCACCACAACCAGCAACAGATGGCGTGCACCCCTGCAACACACGCAACCCACAATACAATTGCTTTCATTTATTAACAACAGATGGCGCGCACCTCTGCGACACACGCAACCCACGATACAATGACTTTCATTTATTAACAACAGATGGCGCGCACCTCTGCGGCACATGCAACCCACATTACAATAACTTTCTTTTATTAACAACAGATAGCGCGCACCTATGCGACCCACCCAAATGTATTTCGCGCACCCCTGAGACCACCCCCAATGTCTTCTTCACCCCAATGTCTTCTTCTTCTTATCCAAATAACAACTACCAACAGCTCAGCAGCAGCCCCCGGCGAGAACTCGATGACTGGTTACCTTTATGCCCACTTCCGGTCCAGAAACCGCTTTGCTTATCTACTCTCTATACCATATATTAAAGAACTAACTCCAAAAGTATTGAAGATCTTCAAAAACGAACCTAGTACAAAATTTGCTCATAAGTCTATAAAAACAGTTAATCATCTATTTAGCAGAACAAAAGATAAAATTTCTAACGATCTTAAATCTAACGTTATATATAAAATCGACTGTAGCAACTGCCCTGCTTCCAATATTGGTCAGACGTCAAAAAATTTGAAACACGGAATGACACAATAAGGAAAGAACAAGGAAAGTTGTGCTTTAGCCACTCACTGTTTTAGAACGTAACAGTTTTAAACGTAGCTTCTTGGAGATGGTCTTCATTAACGGACAGTCTAATACCATCAATAAATAGACAGATTTACAACATTTAAATGTGATTTATTGTAACTTACTGAAAATGGAGAATAAGTCTTCAACCACTCATAATCAATCTGAATATAATACAGATTTCTCAGATTGATTAAATAAAAACTCAAAATTTTTGCTACCTTATGAATTAAAAATATTGCAATTCATCAGTAAGTTACAAAGAATAAAAATAGTTTACCCGTACTTTAAAAAATATATATGACATGTCTTCAAATCAAATATGCCAACGTGACAATTTTGTTAGTTGAATTGTCAAAAAAATTGAGAATATTCTAAAATTGTATAGATGTTTTTCTACTTATACAACCTCGAGTAACGTAAGTGATTAGTTTTTTACTTCTAAATTGTTAAAATTTATGTTGTTTGTAGTATATTGACTGAAAATGAAATAAAATAATTTCGAAAGCTCTCAAAATAAGTTAAAAGAGTATTTCCTTGTAACACAAGAAGTTTGGCTGTATATATATATATATATATATATATATATATATATATATATATATATGTTCTGAGAGGCTTCCGCGGTCATTATTATGAACTAAGCTAGGTTCCGGGTGAGAACCGCGTCTGAATTTATTGAATACTCGACGTTTCGACTCCTGCTCTGAAGTCATTATCAAGAGACAAAAGTGAAAAAGAGTTTCAGAGTCTAGATCGAACTCGGGGCCTCAATCTGCCTACTCCCCAAGAGTCACTAGGTAACTGAACAGTTCAGTTACTGAAAACACGACACATAATAAGGGACACATTTTTTGTAACAAAACTAATATAAAATCCTTCACTATGACTATTTATTTCACTGATGGTAAGGACTAATTATTGGCTTTATATTACCATTTTATGCAGTTACTCAATTGGCTGTTTCTCATAATATATTTTTTTTTCATTTTTGATACAAACAACATGAAAAAAAACATTATACTGTTCTTTTTTATAACACAAAAATTAGTATTAATTAATTAATTAATCACGTTCGTACTCCTAATTAAAACATAAGTTGAAATAAATATAATGAAAATCCCATAGAAGGATAATCCTTTTGCGTAGGTAAATGACCTTGCGACTTTCAGCTTACAAATAAACTAAGTTTAAAATAACAAACTAATTTACAGACTTTAGGATAACAACAACTTAAAAAAGAAAGTAACAGAAAAAATTGAGTAATTAACATGTTTTACTATAAAGACGATTTTATTAACATGTTAAAAATTGTACATATTTTTAATATTTAATATTCATGGATTTGAAAGTGAATTTAACCAGACAGACAGAAAGTTGAATATTTTAGGACCAAAAACATCTTTGAGCTATAGTTTTTTCTGCTTTTCTGCTCATAGTACCCATGCTATGAAAATATTATTTAATTGCTGAACTAAATCATCTGATTATACATGGCAAAGACAATTTTTACATACAACCAATCAAAACTGATTCATTTACTTTTTGACTTTTTTCACCTAAAACTGAAATATATTAGGTAATCTTAAAAAAAAACATTGTGTTGAAAACTTTTTTCATTAAATCTCTTAAACTAAGCTATGGCTTAGTCAATAAAATAAACATGTTTTAAGTAAATTTTAACATTAGGTATTTTAACCGTGACAAATTTTGCACTCCATCATTCACCCAAATTTCTTAAAATAGGGGTACAACATTTCCTTTTACATATTAATAAATAGATTAAATATATGATTTAAGTAAAAAATTCAATTAATAATGCGACAAATGCTAAATTACATTATATGTTTTCAACTTTTTCTATTAGGTAATTATTTTTTGATACTATCTTCTGGACATTATACAATCCATCGAACGCAAGACAATATATTGTTTCAGGTCGAGAATAACGATTAATGTTTTTTCATACACATAACCAAGCTTAACTATTTAACTCACAATTATTAGGAGTTTTAGAGAAAACTAAAAAGAAAAAAATCGTTTCATGTGTAATGCTTTTACTCTTTGATTCATAGGATAGAAGTTACACGAAACAAATTTATACGTTAACTAAAACCCACAAAGCGATTATGTGACAATATGTTATTTCTAGCCAATAGTCTTCAAATGTTACGCTCCCCTCGGCGATTAAAATCTCGAATAATTATTTATGTATTGCATTTAAGGCAGAATTTAACATTTTAACTTAAATTGAAAATCGAGTAGTTTAAGGTAAAACTAGTCCACAGTGATTCTAAACTCCATTACCCTTTCCTAGGACAGTAAGCACAAGAAACAAATAACAAATAGATTAACTGTTAATCTGTTGGCTAGTTTTCCCTGAAGCTCCAAGATGTCGATTTTCATTTTACGTTAACATGTAAAGTTTGGGTATTTGTGCGAAATACATAAATAATTATTCGATCTATCAGTCACATGAAAGTTCTTGACTAGAAACAATATAATGTCTTGCCTTCAGTGGATTAAAAACTCTCGAAAAGATAGTATCATAAGTTCTCAATTTCCAGATGAAGATATTCTTTTTTCCTTTATAAAATCTAATAACGACATTGTGTTTTGTATTTAAATTAAAATGCTCTCTAGCATAAATCAGATTTTTAATTTTCTCTGCATTTCCCTATTAATTTAATATAACAATATATTGTGGTAATTTCTTATGTAGAAAAATTATTTTGTGACTGCTTCGAATCTCTGAAATGTATTAATCCTCAATACCCAGATCTTCTGCATACACAGTTAGCAACTCTCCTTCAAAGTGACAAATTTCATTGTCGCATAGATAAGTTTAGGTATATTTTTTACACAACTTTATTGCAGTAATTCATTATTAAAGACGACACCTATCCTAATAATATTTATTCTTCTGGTCTATTCTAAAAATTGTTTTGGTTTGTTAGTTCACCGAATCTTTAAACTGTTGGTATATAAAAAATGTGCCAATATTTTGGTCGTGTATTTGATCCCTGCTTCGTTATACCGACATTTCCGTGAAAGACGATTATTCGAAAATCGTCTACGGGCCACTGTGATAAAAAAAGCATTCGGCATTCCAGTCCATAATAAATATGAAATTTTTAACATTAGATATTATGAAGTTGTTTTGTAAATGTTTGAATTTGAAATTTAATAAATATTAGATTAATATGATACGCCCCTTTCTAATAGAATCGTGTTAGACAATTCATGGAAAATATGGCAAATTATGAATTTCTTTGGGTTTTTTAATTGTTATTTTAGTCCTACAATTAAAATACAAATAATTACAGAACATTTCTAAATTGTATGAAAATAAACTAAAAATGGGTATATCAAAACGTTGATATATAGTGTTTATGAAATTTGAGGATTTTTGTAATTTTACATTATTAATTAAAAGCAGTTGAATGGGACATCTTCTTTTCTTCTTGGGGATTCTGAGCAAAGATTTTTTATTTAATTCTGCCATATTGGCTATTGACTCTGAATTTGAATTGAAAGGCTGTGTACCTAATTAAATTTTGTATTGTGACTAAAGTAAATTGTCAATAAAAACAATTGTTGTTTTCAAAGTCATCATTTATTATATTACTACTTTATTTTTTATGTTAATGTTTAAGTTGGATCTTTTTTTTGAGCTTTGGACAGTGGTATATATTAGATATTTTACAGTTCAGATATACTTTAAATATAGAAGTAAGCATCAGAACCACATCAAAACTCTTTTTAAAGAGCGCTTTGTGTTATCCATATGGAGTTTATCAAAATTTTCTGTTCACTATAGTATTAACTCAGTTTTTGCATGGTTTGTCCACTGTTAGTAATTAAGTCAAAATTGAGTTTCTTGTAGAGAATATTGATGCTTTAAAATCATTAACATTTTCACTAACAAACACAGATCGCCTGCCTGTCATCATCAAGGAGTAAACCAACAGTTGAGTGTTTAAATAAAGGTTTGGTGTTAGGGTGTAAAACCATGATTTTACATTTATGACACAGTAAAAGTTCCACAGCATTTCCATTTTCACTAACAGTTTACTAACTGGATTGATTTATTATATGTAGGAATGGCTACGAAAAGTATACTGTATCAAAATAATATCTTGCGTTCAGTGGAATGAAAAATGTCGAATAGTTTGTATCGTCATTTCTTTGAAAGGTTTTAGTAAACCTCTACGAATTTTTTCATGTGATTTATATCCTAGGAATCACAGGGATACGGCGTTATACACAGTATGACTCCCGATTTGGAGACTCTGTGATATCAATTTTCCTAAAACTCCTGGGTGTAGGAATACATTTAGTGATAAAATAAATAAATTAAGTTATATGTACTATATACATAAATAAGTATTTGAAAATACAATCAGTTGAGGGGAGCGCAACTGATGAAAGTTTTCGATTAGAAACAATATATTGTCTTGCGTTCAATGAATTGAAAAATTTCGAAAATTTCGTCTTGTATCAATAATCGTCATAGGGCTATTTGTAAAAGTTTTATTTAGAAGTGGAAGTTGTTCAATTGAGATGAAATGTAATCTTTATAACAATGAATTGATGGTAGTTTGATGTGTAAATGTGAAGTTATGAAGAGAGCGAATTTTGAAACAACTTTGTATTTTAATTCTGTACCAGTGTGTACCACAATTGAGTTGGGTATTCCACGATAAAAAATATAATAAACAAAATTATTTGCTATCTCTGTAATTGTAAGGGAAGTTACAATTAATGTTAGCACAAAAGCCTAAAATAATAGTTAGAAATTTTGTACCCACTAGTTTTTTTAATAGTGGACGTATCTAGATCTATCCTTCCGAAAACATTTTCTGTTGTGAACATTCATATTCATAAAGTGCCGTATTGGGACTGCTGATATATTCAACTGTCTTGAACATAATTTTGAATGGAGTTTTTGAGATATAGCATTTTAGTAATTTGTAAAGTTTGAGTAACCTTTGTGATTAAGGTTCAATAATATCTAATGTCGCATGAATTTGTTACGTGAAGAATTTCATTTTATTTAACTCATAAACTAATGAGAAATATTAGAAATTTTAGGATATTGGATAAAGGTCTAATATTGTATGTAAGGATTTACAAAATTTGTCTGAAATTGATCATTTCTTATTTAAAATAATTTTTGGAAACTTAGGCATTATATTCCTTCTTTTTCCCGATTAGTATAGTGTCTATAGCTGAGTTGAAAAATAAAAAACAGAATGAAATATTATTTTAAACTGTCTATAAATTGCAGTATATTCCAAAAAGGGGGACATGCATTAAAATATATATAGCTTCTTACGAAGTGTCTTTATTTTTGAGAGAAATATTTTCTTGGGGAGAAGGAATATTTTCATAGTTTTTATCACCAATATCAGACGATAGCCGAATTGTTTCGTCTTCGTTTTCGCTTACTGTTTTCTCCTCAAGGGTACTTATACATGTTCTTTATAAAATTTTATTGTGTTCAGTAGATTTGTCTGTTTATTATTAAAAATAACTTTCTGCTAATATAAAAATTTGGATATCAAAGCATAAAAAATTAGACATATTTTTCTCAAGTTGTAAAATAAAATAATTTTATGATTTTTTAAAAATATTGTTTTAAGATATCCGGTGTCTTAGTCAACGATAGCTTGAAATCTCAAAGCCAATAGACAATTCAGAACGTTATGAAACTTAAAGAGTTAAGTTTTGATTTAGGCTATTGAAAATCAAAACATATTCATGTATTGTGCGAAACTGTTATATCTTTAAACAAACTTCTCGTTGTGATTGATACGGGATCTTGAGAATCCAGAATCAATAAGGATTTTTAAATTTAGTTCAGGAAAAGTAATATACATACTAAGTTGTCTTTTTTGTTTTGAGGTATTTTTTTTTCATTGCCAGCTTCAAAGATTCCGATATCAAAATTTGTTGTTGACTGTTTCCTAATCTTTCTTCATCCAACATGAAAACTCAACAAGCCGCGTGATGTGCGTGGTTTCTAAATCACCACCATGAAACGAAAACCACGAAAATTGAGAGACATAAAATTAAGAAGGAAAGCCGAGATAAGAAACGTCCATCTCTATGTAGATGAAGAAACACTGAATACGCTAAAATGGACCACCACTGAAATTTAGTATTAAGGTGTAATATGAGCACTTGCTATACAGCAAATTAACACAGTACAAAAGTCAACATCACGTTAACAATAAAAAAATATACTGTTTAAAATATGTAAACAACATCAGCTATAACAAAAGAAATGTAAGTGAAATACGCTTAAATTTTCTTACAGGACATCTTCCATACGAAATGAAATCATAATTTTCGAAAATCCACAATAAAAACAGTCATGGCTCAGAAGTAAAGATAAACAACTCATTAAACAACTGAAGAAGGAAGAGTAGCATTGCAAAAATACAAATAAAATGAATGGTAAACTTATTATTGTGTAGTAAAATAAAATTTAAAATTCTTAACAAAACAAGTCAACAAAAGAAAAGAAAATAGTAAACCAGTAAACGGAGTTGTTATAGAAATGATTAGCAAAGAACAGAGATGAATTTTAACAGAAATATGTGATTTTCAATGTATTTTTTTTTCAAAGTGGACAACAGTAACATAACTGAGAAACGCTACAACAGAATACCGACATATAATGTTTCTTGAAAACATATATGAGAAAGCTACATCCGTCAAATGTCTGCATGGAAATACCAATTCTATTAAAAAATTGAAAAAAAAAACAGGTATAACACTTAAAGACAAATGAGAAACAATAAAGTTTTAGAAGATCATCTTTAAAGTCACATTGGCTAGATAATAACTATTTCAAATTTATCGTGCATACAAATATGTGAGGTTTACATTATTTTAACCAATTTATCCCAATATTATAAGATATATAGTGTCACTATTATTTTTGTTTTATCTAAAATAACAGTTAACAAAATCATATTTAATTTTTGCTACATTTTTAAGGACATGTATATTTAAATTCGCTTCTCTATACAGCAAAAGTCAAATGCGGAACATTTTAGAGGAAATTTAGTGCATTTTAAATCTGGCTTCGGATTTACGATCAATCATTTGGTTTTGAAAATAATCGGCAATAACCGAAAATGATTTTCTTCAGTAAATCCGAACCGGTTAATGTGGCAGCTGTCAAGATGTGACACTTTTTTAAGACGAATAAAATAACATGTATCACATATCTCAAACGTCTTTTGTTATCCCGCTCAACTTTTTTATATGTCTCACAAGTGCATACAAAATTTTAGTTTCATCGAAATATCACACTTCATAATGTTAGACCTTAATTTTTTAAAAAGGCCATGACTTGTTTGTATCAAAATAACATTAATGAATTATAGTCAAAGAAATATGGTCCAATAAGTCGATTTCCTGAATATATTCATAAAATTTAATGGGTACCCAATTAAAAAACGTAAGTAAGATGAAATTATCAATGAGGCAACACCAAACTTTACTTTCAACTTTGGTCTATAAACATCTCTCTGCCATTTCGTGGGGGTTTTTAACATCCCAATTATGAGTTTTGTGCTTATTAATATTCTATAATTCGTAAACCTACTCTCATCGTATTACAAGATATGATTTACAAAATCCGAATTTTTATAACTTAAGGAAAGTAACTTTCAAGACAAATGTAATGCATTTGTATAGAAAATTGTTTCCTTACATTGTTGATCTATTATGGGTTTATGGTACTTATTCTTTCTTAACACTCTCTGTATTGTTTATTGTAACACATCAAATTCCCTTTCAACAGATCTTACCAATGCACCTGGGTTATCGTTGACAACTTGTAAAATGTTTCTATCGCCATTTTTATTTAAAGTGTGAAAGTTGTTTTTTAGTAAGTAATACATTTTTCTTTAATTAAAATTATAAATAAGAAACACAAATTATCGAAACTGTTAAAAATAGCCGGTATTCTCTATTCAGATGAAGAAAAGTTTGACATTTTAGCGTTGTACTTACATTAAATACAAACACCGACATTACCTCAGCAAGGTATTTAGAGATGTATCCTGAACGACGATATCCTCATAAAGCCCAATTCAAAAAAATCCTAGTTAATATAATTAATCATGGGGCTTGCTGAAAAAGAAAATCGAAACAGAATGTATTTTACGACCTGCCAACGAAAGCCTAATGCCTAGGTAAAAACTGTTGAACAGCAATTTCGTGTGCCAAAATGAACGGTAAAGAGATTGATAAAAAAGAATAAGTACCATCGATACAAACCCAAAATAGTTTAAGGATTTAAGGATACTGATGTGTTTCTATGAGTGGTATATTGGAAAGAGTAATGAATATCTCATTTATGTAAATTATATAATTCTATGAGAGTTGATTTACGAATTGTGAAGGTTGTAAATAAGCACAATATGTACTCATCAATGTGATGTGGAAAACCCTCAGGAAGTGGCAAAGAGAGACTAGATTTGGAAGTAACTTTTGGTGTGGGATCGTTGGTAATTTAATGTAACTTATGTGAGACATAGAATTTCAGATACAGTTATAAATACTATTGCTGGAAATACACTTGCCAAGTTGTACGAAAAAAGCCGGGTACAGATCTATAAAAATTTGCCCGAATTCGTTCGCCGC
Source organism: Octodonta nipae (assembly GCA_034190945.1). Taxonomy (NCBI): domain Eukaryota; kingdom Metazoa; phylum Arthropoda; class Insecta; order Coleoptera; family Chrysomelidae; genus Octodonta; species Octodonta nipae. The sequence goes on along the minus strand of CM067217.1, from coordinate 96,136,128 downwards.
AAATATTTGCGCCGAAAGTTGAGATAAATTTCCACATAAATATTTACGTCGTGTGTCGTGTGTTTGTGCTCCAGCTGTGTGCAGAAATTTGATAGCTGATTTCAAATAAATTTATTTGAGGTTAAGTTTTAAGTTTTAACTATTGTTTTACTTCAAATAGTTCAAATAAGTCACAGTCAATATATCCAATAAACGGGTACCACGTTCATATCTTCTCTCTCACTAAAGATCTTTTACCCAGTAGCCTCTTTTTGACCTTTGTTTTTTCTGTTTAATATGGTCATACAAAACAATAACAGCTGCACATATTCTCCTAATATCGGACATCACAAATTTGTTTATAAACACAACATGTCAAAAGTGAGGTGAAAGTGAGATTAGTTAACAAATTCAGAAATTTCGTACGGCAGAATTTGCAACGCGTCCACATCCATAACTGAATGCGGTGCAAATCCTTTGAGGTTCGTCGAAAAACCGACTCTGTGCGGATCGCGTGCGTTGAATGTCGAATAAATTCTAGCGTGCGTCAAAACGTCCACATTGAAACAAATTCTCGCAAACACACAAAAATTTACGTTGAATTTGCCATTCGGAGCAAATTTTTATAGATCTGGACCTGGCTAAAGAGTTACCAAATGTCAAACTGGTCCCGGTCCCTATGTAAATGGACGCCAATTTGCAATTCTGTAAATTAATACCTAGTTCCGAAGCAGTTAAGAACTTAATTAGATTTTAAACTATGGTATATAGGTCTATTTTTTATTAATGCTGATTTGTTGAGAAGTCGTTATTTAGGTTCATATTCTAATGAAAATAAGACCTGTTATTTGTTAATTTTGTTTGAGACTAATAAATCATTTTCTTCTTATTTACATTCATATTTTATTGAAAATTCAATGCGTTAATACATTCTTTTCATATTAATGTTACTTTGCGACAAATAAATCATGACCTACTTAGAAAAATTAAGGCCTAACTTTAGGAAGTGTGATATTTTGTTGATATTCTTGTATGCACCTAGTGGTGTATTACTATATAGACTGGAAATTTTTTTCATAATTAACTTGCTTCCAAAGAGTTTATCTCTCCATTTTTCTTACTATTTTACATTACAATGCAAATATTTGAAAATGATACGGTAAAAATAATTATTCAAATAAATTATAAACTAAATTTTATTAGCATTTGTACCGTCCAAATGATCAATTTTTATTTACTCCCCATTCAGCAAATGTTGAACACATTATCAATGTCAAAATGTGAAATTTGGATATTTATTATTCCAGGAAAGTAGCTAACAATGATATTTAATATTATGTTGCCTACCTTACCAAGCAATAAACCGTGATACAATATAAAGTGACAGGACATGGATGAATTACACCTCAGATAGTTGCAGAATAATGAACAATACCCAAATTATATTTATGTTTTAGACTAATATTGATTAAAAATGATTATTTCTATAGGTTAATATTCTGTATAAAATATGTTCAATATCTAAATATTATTAAATATATCCACAATGTCAATTGATTCTCTAGTTTCACGGGGATAAAATTATAGCTATATTATATTTCTGAATACACACACCAAAATGATAAATAATCTGGCAGAACAAAAACTTTATCAAATACTACAGATTAAACATTCATAGCATGCTTCTTTTATCAAATATATTATAATTTAGTCAGATATAGCGATTTCAAGTAAAACTTGTTTTTCTTCGATAGATCATTTTACTCGTTTTAGAAGTTGAGTTCTGACATCCTCTATTTTCTTTTAAAGGTTTTCTTGGGAAATAACTGCCGAAAATCCAAATCTGAGAACCCTAATTGTTGTGTACTTTTTATATTCAGCTTTTATCATAACAAATAAAAACTTTTACTAAACATTAAATTGTTGTACACCATGCGATGGAAATTGTCATCAGAAACAATTTGATGAGTTTTACATGTTCCACAGTGATGTTTTAGAAGTTCCTTGTATCAGTCTGAATATTATCATTGACTTTGTACAATGTACACAATGTGTACATTGTACTACACATCCATTTAAAGTGCATAATTTTACTAATGAGAAGAGATTTTTTATTTCAAGAAACAAAATATAAAAAAAATTCAGACAGGCAAAAAAACATTGACCTTTACACGGGAATACAGAATTCCCGGATATAGTAAATAATATGATTGTAAAAAAACGAATTACTTTGTTTTATATCACTAATTTATTTATTTTTTAATCAATAAATAAACATAAAAACCGTCACTAGTTTCGACAATACTATGTCATTTTCAAACGGAAACAAATTCATGAATGACGACAAAACGGTTTGAAACAGACCGAAAAGGGTGCAAGAAACGGAATTATTGCAATTTACTACTTAACGAGCAGGTAGATTTTAAAAATAGCATCCTATTTGAAATTTTTAATAACTAATAATCAAAAATGATATATTTAAATTTTCTTAATTAGTTTACCACTTTGTTTCTATGTAATGTTCTTATACACAAAAATGCCATATATATGTAATCCTTCCGAGAATTTAACACATACCTACTGTTGTAGACAAGACCCTTTTCGGTCTGTTTCAAACTGTTTTGTCGTCATTCATGAATTTGTTTCCGTTTGAAAATGACATAGTATTGTCGAAACTAGTGACGGTTTTTATGTTTATTTATTGATTAAAAAATAAATAAATTAGTGATATAAAACAAAGTAATTCGTTTTTCTACAATCATAATGATAGTATATCACAAAGTAATGGCTTCCACCATCAACTAGTAAATAATAATTTACAATTATTGAAAATGATTCGTTTTATTCCATTCGTCTATGACAATAAACAATTTTGCACATCAAAATAAACTATTCCATTCAATGCTCATCCCTAGTATATAGTATTGAGTTCGTTACCAAATTATAGTTATACTCGTCAACAAACTTGCTAATAAGCTGAACTATATACTGAAGGAAGATAGGTAAATGTGTTACTCTGTTTTCTGTTCACAACTGAAATATCCGTAGCTGTTTAGATGATTCTCTTGGGAATATTTTTACATTAGTACATTAAAAAATACATTAAAAAACAAATAACATATATTTCAGTTGTTTATTAACTTATGACGTGAGGTCATATATCTATGTATTTGCAAATTTTTAAAAACTTCGTGCAGTTTAGACTATTAAAATACTCTAGATATGTTATATGTGAGTTTTTCATACTACATGTCTTACTGTATTATACTATATGTCTTATATGTATAGGTTTGAAAGTGTTAATACTTAGTGTTTTCAATGTTAACTCTTTAACATTCAGTGTCGATCGAATTAAAAAACTACCCGAAAGTATCACTCGTCTTGATCCTGAAGTAGTATTATTAAACCACAAAAAATATTTATTATTAAATAAACATTAATTTAATTAAGCTTAAAATTTAAAATGAAATGAAACTGATTTTACTAGAGTGTTTCTTCACTTATGACATCAATGCAATAAGCTTGAAGACGTCGTGAAACATTGGTATGCTGCTAATAACGTTTACAACTATTCTATTCTTCTTTCTTCTTCGACTATAAATTGTTTTTGAAAGTGTTTCCCAAGTGTCGCCCATGGGTTTCAAATCCCAAGATAATGCAGCCAATATGATTGATTCATTCGATTTTAAGGCAGTCAATAAGTGCACTAGTAAAATGCGGTGGTGCATTATTGTCAATGAAAACAACAGCTTTCTGTAGTCGAAGATGACAACTCTAACCCTTCAGCCTGAATTCAGCTTATTAAATTATCACTTGTTTGTCGCTACACACAAATTATGCTACAACAGAGATTGCTTGAATCATTAGAAATTAGTAGTCAAAAACCTTCATATATTGTATGTCGTTTTTACCCAATTTCAAAAATTCGTGTAGACACAGTAGTGAACTCTTATATTGCAAATTAAATAAGTTTGTTTCATTTTTTAACATCAATTTTATTTTCAAAATAAAACAAATTTAACTAGAGCAAATTATTAGGAAAAGTATTTCACCGTGTTGAATTTTCATTTTCCGCAATGGGGGACGTCTACAAAAACGAGTGGACATCAAAGTCAGATAGGGACATTCCAAGTCCAAATATTCGTCATGTAGAATCATAGAAGAATGTTTTAAATAGGATTTCATTAATTAGACACATTTAGTTATTGAGAAACATATATGATTGATATATATTCTTTCGAGTTTTTGTCATTCTGTTTTAAAAAGTATTACAACAAAACTAGAAGGCAGGAATAGATGTTGTCGTTTTATTGTTTCACATACATATATTTCATTTGTTTCACATGTTTGTTCGTCGATTTTGTAGCCGAAATTTCGAAAAAAAAAATATAAACAACAGACCTCAATAACGAACCAATATATTTCAGAGAAACTCAAGTTTATTTACATTTTAACAACATTCAGGAATCCCATAGAGCCGTCGTAACCCTTAAAACAACTAACTGTTAACTATGGTAACGCAAAACCAAATTAACAGTCCAATATTTTTTAGCCACTTCCACTTAATACTTCAATTAATAGACCAAAATTTTGAAATTACACTAAAAACACTTCAACATTTCCAAGTCAGCCGATAAATGTTCAAATTGTTCAAATTAACAGAAATTTTACGGCATTCTTCCGACTTATACATACAAGTTTACTGAAAATGTTATATACATATATATTAATATTATGGTGCACCACACATCCCCAAAATAATAATTTAAACTATTACATAAAGCTAAGAGTACTACGAAATTTTTTAGTTGAAGAAGTTCATTATACAAACATTTCAGATTATGTCACTGAAAAGCTTCCTATTTAAGAAGAATAATAGCTTTGAAAATTTCTTTAGCTATTCTGCCATATGTTTGAAAAGAAAATTACAGCAAAACCGAGTATTTTAGTTTAATTATAGTGGTTCATGCAATTCTCTACCCAACATAGAATATCCACTAAGGTGAACGATACATCAAAATATCGTTACTTAACGATTTTACCGGTAAAATTTTTAATCAACATACGCATAGACGAAAATCAACTGTATACAAGATCATACTTATTCTCAGTTATAAGAACTGGATTGCAGATATTTAATTCTTTTGTGAAATTGTGAAATTCACCAAAATTGGGTACCCACAAAACTACTCATTCTCTTAATATTGAAAGAGTGTAGGTCCTATAAAAGAAATCTTTAAGAATATTGAAAAACATATTATAATTTTACGGAACACCACCTACAAGATATGACAATAGTACCGAATTCAGATCTCGACCAGTAGTAAAATTCTCAAACTTTATAAATCAACATCTTACAGCATCAAATTTCATATATCCCCCTAAACTATTTACACCACCCCAAACGTAGGTAACGTTGAATTGATCAATTGCTTCAAATTACCAGGCTAGTGTTATGAAGAAAGTTCCAAATTTTGACACCCAACAATCGAACCAAATTTTAATCAACTTGTTAAGCCAAAGTTTAATTATTCTTTAATGGAGTAATAAAATTTCAAAACTACAATAAAAACACCTTAACATTGCCAAATCTGCAGATAAATTGTTTAATTAATACCTATTTACAGAACTTTCCAAAGAAGAAACTGTTCCAACCTACATAAAAATAGTCTGGAATATTTCATAATGTGTTTCTTAAACTTCACCAAACTCCACGAAACCCTGAATATAGTTATCTAAGATATTATTTTTTTTTAAGAATACCACCAGATTTTTTATTTGAAGAATTTCTCTAGCCTGCATAGAATGTAGAAAAACGTGAGTGATACATGCTCAAATTACAAGTCTAAGATTTTACTATTAATCAATATAATCCTAGAACAACATCAGCGATGGGCGAGAATATACTTATTATCAGTTTATTGAAATGAATTGTAAAAATGTAATTCTTCTTGTGACATTAAACATATCGTATATGACTTCCACAATCATCCCCTAAAAATTAAATATAATTCCACATAGGTATCCACAAAACTATTTTATTTCCCTTGTATTCTCCGAATTTAGATTCTGTAAACGACATTTTTAAGAATTCCGTAAAACGATTTATTTCCGGTACACTATATGTAAACATATTTAGATAGATAATAGTCGGTTCTTACAGCTTCAAACTTCATATAACTTTAATCAACCGATGAAACATAAGTTTAATTTTATTCTATCTAAATAGACTAACACAATTTCAAAACTCAGTCAAGAGGTATTTACCCATTTTTTCAATAGATTCAATTAAAAATACCACTATATTTTTTATTTGGAGAATTTCGTCTAATAAATATTTCATGTACCACCCTGTTGAATAACAATCATTTCATGCAAAAATGCAACAAATTTCTTTTGTCAATTTTGATATGTTTCACATAAAAATTACTGCAAAACCGGCAACGTTTAAAGTATTAATCAGCTTCGAAAGTGAAATATTTCTATGAATTAATATACCAACACTTAAAAACGACCATCGGTAATTCTTAGACTCAGCCGAAATAAATGTATTCCAAGAATTTAATTCTTCTTGTGACTACCGACAAGTTATATGTACGATTTCCAATATCAACCACTGAATCCTTATATATTGAAATAATTTAAGTTTAATACATTGTTTAACAGTTCCGAAAATCTATAAATTTACTGTATACCACCCATAAAATGTGTCAATAATACCCAATTCACATCTTAACTATTAGCCTAGTATCAAACTCCGTAAGAATAATAATAATTATTAAATGTGCAACTGAGATCGATAAGTCATGTCTTAAATTTCCAAACTTCATATATCGCCACTAAATAATTCATATATACTTTAGTCTTACGTATTTATTTAACCGAAAACAAAAATCCAATTATACTATATATACCCTTGGATCATTTAACGATAATATCCTAAATAAATATGTCACCAACCAGAACTATAGAAAAACAATATAAAAACTTCAAAGCATAAGCGACTACTATTACTTTGTTTCTATGTTTAACAAATGTCTGCTGGATGGCTTATTTCACGTTTTCAAACTCATGTAATGTAAAAAAAATTACTGTCCTAAACTATGCTTTAGACACAAATCCTATAGATAAACTCATTTATATATAAACCTTTCAACATAATTTGGGGACAGTTTATATATCGCAATATACCCAAAATGTGTACCGTAACACCATCTATTGGATTTTATAGAAATTCACTTTGGGCTTAAAATATGCTGTAGATATAAATTTCAAAATGTCCCCAAAGCATGCCTTTTACACAAACACAGTTTGGGACCAGTCCTCAAAGCATGCAGATGTCCCCAATGTATGCCTTGCCTGAAAAAAGTGTCTCCATAGTATGCGTTCTGCATATATATATATATATATATATATATATATATAGGTACATCCGTTCGTCTGTATTCGTTTGAAAAATCACTTGACGTTTCGCCAAAATCATAGTTGGAAAGATACTAAGTAACTTAGTATCTTTTGAGAAAGCCAAATATGATGATCTCAAAAGATACTAAGTAACTTAGTATCTTTTGAGAAAGCCAAATATGATTTTGGCGAAACGTCAAGTGATTTTTCAAACGAATACAGACGAACGGATGTACACCGGAATAAATCATCAACCACATATTTCCATCCGTGAAACAGTATACACAAGGTTATATATATATATATATATATATATATATATATATATATATATATGTTTTTGACAAAATTCCGGGGGGTATAGTCGTCTCTGACGTAAATGGCAAAAATCAGGGAAATAAACATTTGCCCCTTACCAACCCGCACTGAGGCAGCGTGGTAAGGTATGCCTCATATCCCCTGTAAAATTCTAAGAATATTCTTCGTCTTCTCAATCCTTCGAGACAATTCTGCTTACAAAAAGACCTTAAGCTCTTTATCTGTTCCCTCAAGACCTTAAGTGTCTCCGATTAGCTCTTCAGCTTTCGCTTCATTAATAAAATTCCGTTACGAGTCTAGTTATACAAAGGCCAATTCCTCAACCTCTAGCCTTGAGTTTCCGATAAAAACTGCCAAAAATTATGTTCGTCTTCTCAATCCTTCGAGCCAGTTCTTCAATTCTTCAGTCCTACACTTCTTCTTCTTCTTCTTCATTTCAGTTAGTAAAAACCGACCATTTGCCCACCTACCTTCAATTCTCTTCAATACAGTCCTTCAGTCCTTCTCACAGATCTTAAGCTCTTCTTCTTCCTCTCTTCTCAAGACCTTAAGTTCTCCATTTTCCACAGCTCTTCAAGTTCCTCTGCAATCTTTCAATTCTTCAGGGAGGCTACACCCTGAAAATTCATCTGGATAGGGTTTTCTAGAAATTCTGGGGGTTTCCTGGGCTGGAATCTGCTCTCTTAGATTTCTTTAATCTTTTCGCAACTTTGTAGAAGGTAAATGCACCTGTCGCTGCTACGATGGTGGTTACGGTTGCGTACGTAAACCAGGATATATTTTTGGTGACGAAGGGTTGGTTGATGAGGTCGTCTAGGTCTCTAGAATATTGATTCAGCTTGTTGTTGGCTACGCTGAGTTCTTCTAAGTTGAGATTATCTAATTTAAGGGGTTTAAGTTCTGGTCTTGCTGGTTTTTGGGGGTGAGCATTGCAGCAGTTGTACGGAATTAAATCTGGGTGTGAATTGTATGTAACTTTACTTATTTTCATGGGTTCGGCTTGAATTTTAGTAATTCCCACAAAGGCACTACAGTCTGTTTGTAGCCGAATGACTGAATTGGTTTTTAGCACGATAGTTTTTGAATCGATTCCCGCACAACTAAAAGTTACATGTATAGGTTCGGAAACGATCACTAACCACGAGTTAGATTCTAGTCTTCGGACGTTGTACCCTTCGGAAAACACTATGGCACTCTGGCAGTTTTCCGGGACAATATGGATGTCTTTAAGGAGTTGAGCCTCACAGGGTGCATTTGATTCTATTGGGTAGGCATATAGTTCGCAGCACAGCTTTTGGTTCAGGGTTAATCGCTTGCATGAGCTTAAGTCTTTGATCGGTATGTACATTAAAGAGTCGTCGTTCCGCGCAATATATTTTTGTGTAAATGATAGGATATGGTGAAAACCAGTTCTATCGTCTAAAATTGGGATTGGGTATAGGTGGTAAGCGGTATATAGTTGCTGCTCAACGAGAGGGATTTTTAATATGAATATTAAATCAGAGTGAGTTTGGAAAGCCTCTAATTCTATTATTTCCAGATATTGGGCGACGCTTGAAAGGCGAACTGGCAACGGCAGATTATTCTTAACAAGATTCTGTGAAATTTCCTGTAAGGATGTTACTAAATGATCGGGTGAAATGATTGATGCATGAATTATTTTTAGTCTAGCAAAAGTTATTGAATTTAAAATGTCATTAAGGTTATCTTCAAGAAATATATAACTTGCCATTAGGTTTTCGCAGATCTCGAGAAACGATTGTTTGGCTTCGATAACAGAAATGCTATCATTAAGGATGTGAATGGCTAAATCAATAGTATTTATATCTTCGTTAAATGTTTTCTCGTCAAGTTGTAATTTCTGAATGGTCTCATTGAAATTTTTGATGATTGAGGTTGTTACGCTCATTTGGTTCTTTAGAAGATTTTCTGTCTGTAGTTGTCCCTGGTTAAGTCTATTAATGCTGTTGGTGAAAAATTCACGTCGCTTGCATCTAAGTTTCCGGTAATTGCCTTAAATATTGTTCCTGCACCATCAATTATTCCTCGTTTAGTCTTCTTAGTGTCTATAAGTATTTCGGAAAACTTAGTTTTAATAGAATCGGAGATTTGGGTTGGAAGACTGATGTGGGTTTGTACAGCAATGCGAAAAGCACCGGTATCGTGAAATGTATAACCCGGAATAGGGTCAACAGTTTGTTCCAATATCCTAAGGATTCGATTATTGTTCTCAAATGCTTGTTCAAGGGCTGTTAAGTTACGGTGAACTAATAACGTCCATTTGTAATTGGAGATTACAATTCGAGTTTCGTCGTGGTAGTAGATGCCAATAGTGTTGTTAATGGGTTTGATGTCTATCTGACATACCACTGATCCGAACAGCAGTAAGAGCCTGAAAAGGAAGTTAATTTTCAGAATATAGTTTTATCCGGTCGAAGTTAACTTTCGTTTGCTGGTTGGTTTGAAGGTTTTTAAGGGTGGCTGAATTAGTGTAGATTTCAGTTATTTGAAATGAGCCATTAAATTTATTTTGTAGTTTGCCCTTTAGCTGTGATTCTTTTAAATAATCTTTATCGCCGATTTTGTATTCCGGACGGTTTTCGGAAACATGTTGATCATATCGCTCTTTTGCCTTCTGTTTCTGTAAATTTGTCTTATCTTATAATAACGAGAAATACGGTTATTGAGATCTCTAACGTACTTCGTTATTAGAGCTTGTTGATCATACAGGGTTTCAGGAGGCCTACTTGAAGTATGTCCATATATGAGTTCGTATGGGGTAAACCCATGGGTCTTGTTAACTGAGTTGTTGTATGCGATAACCGCATAGGGTAAGATGTTGAAGGGGTGTTCGTTAGTGTTCTCCAGTTTATGTATTCTAATCATGTGTATTAAAGTCGAGTGAAATCGTTCTAATGATCCGTTCTACTGTGGGTGTCCCACTCTAGAGTAGGAAATTTTTATGTTAAAAAGTTTGCATAAGTCTCTCATCAGTGTGTTGTCAAATTCCCTGCCGTAGTCGCAGTGAATGCGAAGGGGAGTTCCGTAATGTTGGAAATACAAGAGTAAGATGTTAGCGACGGTTTTTGCGGATTTATCGCTTATCGGATAAGCTTAAGAGAATTTCGTAAGTTCGTCCCTAATGGTTAGTGCATAGTTTTTGGTAGGAACTTCCAGGATGTCTATGTTTATACGTTCGAAGGGTGTCCGTGGAGTTTCGGTAATAACTAGGGGGCTATCGAGGTTTTTGCGACAGATTTTTGCTTTTTGACAAATTTGGCAATTTTTTATGAAATTATCGACATCTTTGGTTAATCCTTGCCACTTGTACTTTTCCTTGATTCTACGGATGGTTTCGTTTATGCCTCTATGTATATTTCATTTTCCGTTATGGAACTGATCAAGGATTATAGGTATCCGCTCCTTATCAATCGTTTGCACGATGTTCTGGCAAACTTTCCATTTGATATCCATTTCCGAAAAGATAAACGATAGTACCTCTAATATATCCATTTCCGAAAAGATAAACGATAGTACCTCTAATATAGGTAGCTCTAAGTTGTTTTCAACGCAATAGATTTCATTTTCAGTGAACACATCTTTACTATTATATATAGATGCGAAAAGAACTTCATTAAATATATCGGGGTCGGAAGGAAGTGGGACGATATAATAGCGTCTTTTTTTGACACTTTTACTCGCAAAGACATTGACTTTTGGGGTGTGAAAGTCGGCGTTTTCCTCGAAAATGTCTTCGAGTATATTGTGATGGAAATCTTTCATGAGGGAACCTTGGGGAAATACCAGGATGTTTTTGTTTTCCTTGTCAAGTAATTGGCAGTTGGACATTTGGATTTTGTCGTAATCTATAAGTGATATAGTCTGGTACCGTTCGACAAATGTCGATTTGTTGGATATTAGGGCATTGTGGCTCGGATTCTGAAGAGTCATCGTCGGTTTCGTTAGTGGAGTACTTGGAAGGGCGTTAGGTGGTTACTCGATTGAAAAGATACATAATTGTTGAAGTGGTTTGCTTTGATGCGGGAAAGAGCATCAGCATTCTTATTTATTTTGCCAGGTTTGTATACGATTTCGTAATCGTACTTCTCGAGCTTGAGGCGCCAACGAGCTAATCGACTTCCGGGTTCTTTTAGCCAAAACAGCCATGTTAATGGGCGGTGGTCTGTAACTAAAAGGAATTTTCGACCATAGATGATAGGTCTCTAATGTTTGACGGCCCAAACAATGGCTAGGAGTTCTCGCTCGATGGTTGAGTACCGCGTTTCGGCTTTCCAAAGAGTCTTAGAGGAGTATCCTATTGGTAGATCTTTACCAATGGGTCCTTGTGACAGCACAGAGCCGATCGCAAAGGCGCTAGCGTCTGAGGTTCATCGAAGTTGGGATAGATCAATATCGGTGTGGAAGTTACTGAACGATTTGATGCATTCAGCGTTGAAATTGTACGGTACGTCTTTCTGGAGGAGTTTAGTCAATGGTTTTGATATTTTGGCGAAGTTCGGGATGAATCTCCTATAATAACCAGCAAGACCCAAAACTGATTTAATATCCTTGGGATTTTGCGGTTGCGGAAAGTTCACGATACATTCGACCTTTGACGGGTTTGGTTTAACGCCGTCTTTAGTTATTACGTGCCCTAAGTAAGCGACCTCCTTACGGAGAAATTCGCATTTATCTGGTTGGATTTTGAGATTTGCCTTCCTAAGTCTTTTAAAGATTTCTGTTAGGCGTGTAACATGTTCGTGTATAGTTGGAGAGTAGACGATTATATCGTCCATGTAAACAAGACAACGCTCGTTCTGAATACCTAGCATAATGTTATCCATAACCCTTTGGAATGTAGAGGGCGCATTCTTTAACCCAAATGGCATACGAACGAATGCGTAATGGCCATTCTCCACTGAAAATCCAGTCTTAGGGATGTCCTCCTCTCGAATTTCTAGCTGGTGGAAACCAGATGCGAGGTCTAGGGTAGAAAAATATTGGCATTTTCCTAGCTGGTCAAGTAAGTCAGAGATGTTCGGCAATGGATATTTGTCGCCTACGTTTAACTCGTTTAATTTGCGGTAGTCGATAACGACGCGCCACTTTTGTTTACCTGATGCATCGACCTTTTTGGGGACGACCCATACTGGCGAAGACCAAGGGGACGAAGAGTGCCTGATGATACCTTGGGCCAGCATTTTACCCATTTGGGATTTCACCTCGTTCTTGTGGATTTGGGGGTACCTATACGATTTTGTAAAGACGGGTTTTGCGTTGTTCGTATCGATAGCGTGTTTGACTTCGTTAGTGAATCTCAGAGCGTCTCCTTCAAGATAGAAGATATCCTGAAATTCTATGCAGAGGTTAACAATCATCTCTCTTTCTTCGTCGTTAAGGTGTTCTGTCCTAATTTGCGATTGAACGATTTCGTTCCTGTCTAAATGGTCAGAGTCGGGATAGTCTTGCGAGTTTAAGTTCAAAAGAAGATGCATTTGGTTCACTGGTTCCAACTGGACGTTCGAGAAATCGATAGTTTTGGGTATTGCATTAGCATTTATGATGGAGGTAAGGAATTCACCTTGCGAATTGACGTGTACAATAGCGTTGGGAATTCGTACTTTCTCGTTTTCTTGGGATTGTAAAATAGCATCGGTATTTGAAAGCATGCATTTAAGTTTAAAAATTTTCTCTGTACGTGCTTCGATAGTAATTAAATTAAGGGAAGTTTGCGTGGGGGTTCGTGGTTCACAGCTGGGCGTTTCTAAAAATCTGTTAATGGAGTGGTCATTTTCTTCTACTTTGTGAAGGAGAATAGTTTTAAAATATGTAATTAGTTGTTTGGATTTTAGGGCGACTACACACTCATAGTGTTCCAAAAAGTCTAGACCTAATATTCCGTCGAATTCGATATCCAAGTCGAAAATGAAGACTTTGTGTGGATTTCGTGGGGCAAACGGGATCAAAGTGGATTCTGAAATTTGGATCTTCTCGTGAGTGATACCTTGTATGGTAACTCTTTCGGGAAATCCTTGAGGGAAGTTTTTGACCCTATTTTCTTTAAAAATGAAAATGCCGGCTCCTGTATCGATCAGAAATTTTTCTGTAGCATCATTAATATAGTATAAAGTTTTAGAGTTTACAGTTAGGAGGGCCTTATAGAAATGTTTGTTCTTCGAGATTCAAGTTGGGGTTGAAATTGTCGAGGTTCATGTTCTGGATCTGAGTTTGTATGTTCGATATCTCGTTGTCTGGCGGTTTGTCTATGTTTATAGCTATTTGAAAATTTTGACCAGGTATTTCTGGGTCAGAAGAGGGTTCAGGATATTTATATTCATAGTGTTCATAATTTTGATTTTGGCGGTAGCCCATGTAGTTATTTAGGGCTTGGGTGTCAGGATCAGAATAATCATCTTGGTAATAATTAAATTCGTCAGGGTTGTCAAATTGGTCGTTTGTATAGTCATATGAATAGTTATATGTATCAGTTTGGTTGAGGTGGTGAGTTTTGGGTTGTTGATTTTTGTAGAAATTTGGATTTGGGGAAAAAGCGTTGCGAGGACCAGGATTTTGCCCACTTGTTGAGGGACGATTTTGGTGGGCGAAGTTTGGTCTAGTTTGGTTAGCATTTTGTTGAGGCGGGTTAGGCCGAAACTGTTGGTAATTGTTATTGTTAAAGTTTCTGTTTGGTTGTTGTTGTTGTCTCAGACGCGTTAGGCATTCGTTAAAAGTATGTCCTAAACGTTTACAAAATGAAAATTGGTTGGACAAATTTACTGGGTTGGGTCTTTTTTGTTGTTGTTGTATTTGTTGATTACGAGTGTTAAGAAATTTTTGATTTTCTAGATGGCTTAGCTGAAGTTCCCTTTTTATTCGGGAAACTGCGGTTATAATATTTATCGGATCGCTTACTCGTACAATCTGTCCTATTTTCGGTTCTAGGCCGGTTAGGAGGCTATTAAGAGCCATGGATTCTATAAGAGATATCTGTGCTTGTTTTTCTTTACCTGTTAAATTTTGTTTATTAATTGCCGCATACATTTTGGCTTCGTGAGTTTGGAGTCTGGCAGCAAAGGTAGGAGGTGATTCATTGGGTATCTGCCTCATTCGTTGCAGATCCTGGATTAATGAGGAAATATCTCTGACATCACCAAAGTGGTTTTCTAGGAGCGATTTGATATCGTCCCAGGTAGGCGGGTTGCGTGAGTTAACAAGTTCGGCGGCACGGCTTCTTAACTTGTTTTTAATATGTAAGGTTAGTAACGTGGATTGGTTGTCAACAGCCATACTATATGCTGTCGTACATGAGCTGATAAACGTATTCAGGAAAGTCGGGTTACCATCATATTCGGGAATAATAGAGAAAATCTCAGAGATCTTGTATGGTTCTACCGTTCCCTGGCGTTTTTGAAATCGAGTGAACAATTTTCACGTAAATTGGAAAAAAATAGTAGATTAAGGCGAGTAGTGAATATAATTTTAAATTACCTTCCGGAAGATACGAAATATGCAAGCATATATAAAGTGCAAATAAAATATCTGAATATGTATAGCAATGAAATCAGCAATGATAAAATTTAAATTTCAAATATCCCTTAAATAAATATCAAGTGAATTGGTAAATACAAAAGGCAACAATAATTGGTGATAGGTTCCGAAGTGGTTCGAAATTTGCTTTAAAGGTAAGGAAAATGTCTTATTAACTTTAAACGATTGAACTGATATTACGATTTAAAAGTAAAAATTAAATAGCAACGTGGTCATTAAGTTTCAAACAATTATTGTACATACGTAAATGCTCTTGGCATGGACTGTTCTGCTCAGCAATGACTGGTTAGCTCAATGCGTGTTCCTGGTCAGCTATCTTACAGTTATGTCCTGGTCGGGAAGTCCTCGTTCACAAGAATTTAGGAATTGCCACGTTTAGTTAGTCGTCGTTCTTGATCCTTGTTCTAAACGTTTTGAACGAATCCTACTGACTGCGCCATTTTTATATTATTTAAAACACAAGTCACTTTTTTAAAAAATTGATTTAATTAATACACAAAACAGTAGTTGAAAAATACAAGATATAAAAGTTACTTGGATGAAATGAACTATCTTAATGACCGCCGTGGGATGGCAAGTCTCGCATTTATAACATTTACTTTGCTGAATTGCATTCCCACGATTTCAACGAATTCAACGGATCCGAAGGAAGCTGTCAGCGAAATACGATACTTGTTAACGTACACGTGCATAATATTCTCATCTCTACACCCATATATATATATATATATATATATATATATATATATATATATATATATATATACAGGGTGTAAATAGTTTGACTGCATATATTTTAGGTGCAGATAGTACCCACCAAACAAAACAAAAAACTCTTATAACACTATGGTCTAAAGGCCTTAATAAGCAAGAAAATTTGAAATACATGTTAAGTAAATTATTGTCAAAGTGGCAACGTCGCGCTAAAAATGAGATTTGCTTGTAGCGTGAATAATAATGGTTTGAGTCACCACAAAAAAATGAACACCTGTTATTTTTTGTATTAAATAATTTCATAGTTTCGAGTGCCGGTAGATTTATTTAGGTACATAAAATTATTATTTTCAAAAATGTACCCTTTTAATATCTATGTATTGAAATGAATATTTCTATTTGGCGATTTATTTTATGCATCAAGTTGAAGAAGGGAGGATACAAAGTTGTTTACATTATGATACAAAAATAATGCGATACAAACTATATTAAACAAAACATTTCTTATATGTAGTTCTCTTATGTGTTAAATTCTTCGAGAAATAATTGTTACTAAGAAATTAATATTACTTATCTTAGACAAATAAAAACCTTTGACCTGCAAGATGTCATTATGATAGAGCTCTGGCGAGCAAACGGATTATCTATAGTAAATATTCAAAATTCAAAATTCTTGTTATTACATTTGCTTTCCCCACAAATTAATAGCATGTCAGGTATTTACCTAATTGTATGATTGTCACTGTTTGTCACAAAATAATACACTCGAACTCACAATTCACAACAGATTTTTTTATTTTTCCAATTTATATTTTAAAATGAAAATCAAATAACTTACGCTATGTCGAATGTCACGCAAAAATCACTTTCACTTTCTTAATAGAACCAGGCAGCAAAAAAGCATTCATGGTAGCGTCCAGCTGTAGTACTGAGTATATGCTATGTTGCCACATCTGATCGGAGAAACGTAGGGCAAATTATAACAGAATATTTAGAGTTTAAATAATACTTTTCTTTGTTAATACAGTTATTAAAGGTGTATACGCTACTGAGCTTTACAATCATTTTGAAGCCGGAAATAATCTATTATTCACTGTAATAAAGGCTACAGAACTTCTAACTTTTTCATTTTTTTTTGGCAAAACTATAGTTTATTTCTGAAAATGTTATAAAGCTTTTTGATTTGTTTTGACCTGAAGTATTGATCCTCAAAATCTTTGCACTCAAACCGTTTACACCCTAATATATATATATATATATATATATATATATATATATATATATATATATATATATATATATATATACTGCAATCAACCTGGCCTGACTCTAAAAAAAAACTGAATTCATGAATTCATACCAGTCCACAAATCTAATACAATAATCTTGACAATAACTGTCCAATTGCCATTGCATTCTTATTTTTTTTATTATTTTTAATGACAAGTAACATTTGTCATAATGATTTTCAATGTCAAAATTATAATTTTTAATTCATTATTTTTTTATTGATTAATAACAGGCTAAATTTCGCTGTCACGTCCAACTTTGTCCCCTTCAAAAATTTTTGAAACACTTAGCTAAGAGAGCTAGGGAGATGTTAAACATGTCAAAATGGTGAGTGAATTTTTTTTATTAATATCAGTTCATTTTTTAGTTAAATCTTTTAATAAATTGTTAAAAAACGAGAAATCACTTTTGTCCTACACCCCGATGGTATGGCCCCCGCTCTAAACATGTCAATTTAACGCAGACAAAATGTTTACTTATATCAACCTAATTCTTCTCTATTGCTGCAGTACTATCGGGGTACAGGACAAACGTGTTTTTGCGTTTTTTATCAGGTTAATAAAATATTTAACTAAAAAACTAACTGATATTCATAAAAAAATTCACTTATCATATTGACATGTTTAACACTTACCAGCTGGCTTTTCAGCGGAATTAAGCTACTCAAAAAAAAATTTAGCTTCTTATTAATCTAAAAAAAAATAATCTTAGCGATTTGCTAATTTATATAATTAAACTTAACTTATGTAAGTATTGTTAGTTTTAACTAAATGTACGTATTAACAACAAATGTAACTTGCATATAAGACTGACGAACTAAATAAATCAGATTTACGAAAGGTCTCAAAGAAGAAAGGAGCACTCTGGTTTCATTTTGTCCTTTTACTGTTTACCATTAATTACACTTATTGATTTAACATTCGGTTGTTACTAGTTACAACAAAAGTGTTTTTCTACAGTATCCCCACCACCTATAGATTTCAAGGTACCCAAGAACTAAAACTTTGGACAAACATCAACAACAATTTAGTCTCTCAGATTAACAGAAGAATATTAATTTTCAATTGTCGCAGATACGGCATATTACCAACCCATATCCTGAATAATACTAAAAGAATTGCAACAACACATTGAATTCTCTAAAGCTCAACAAGCTTAACAAACACAAAATTATAAACAAAGGTTTAATTCAAAATTACTAAATATATAGAAATTAAGATTCCTAATAATACCATTTCAAAATTAGAAAATTCAGTACCTCAAGCAATTATAAATGAGTTTTTTAGGCGTCAGAAAATTAATTATAATAAATCATTTTATAAAAATAAAGCCTGTCATATTAATAAGTTAAATAATTTAATTAACCATCAAACAAAAAAAAATTTAAATTCAATAACCACTATTTTAAAAACCTTACTAGTATTCAATTCCCCAAAAAGTTTGAAGACCATTTATTATTAGTTCCTACACCTTCTTACACCGACATATCTATAAAAAATTATTTACCATATATCGAGTATGCACTACAACACGTAAAAGATATTAAATCCAAAAATATTTACGCTTCACAAGTAAGCAATGTCCTTATAATTATTTCAATCATAATTATAACAAATGATTTTCTTTAACCACATTTTTAAGGATTTCTTCAAGATAATTTTAATATATTAATTTTAAAAGCTAACACAGGCAACACTACTACAGCCATACATGTATACAATTATAATCTTAAAACTTTGTAATCAACTTCCCACCTCAAACAGTCTACAGAAGGAGTCCGCTCTCATTTCAGAATAATTATAAATAATTTGGTCAAGTGCGAGTTGGACTCGCATACTTAGGGTTCCGTACCACCTTCAAGATTATAATATTACAGTTTCAGACAAGCAGGGAATGAGTGAATTTTCTTATATTTACCCTTATATCTTTTAAAGGAAGCGTTTTAAATTTATAAAAAATATACACTTTGATTTTCCACACATAGACTTTTTAATTTATCTGCTTCAGGATTCGCTTGATTTCTATCAGAATACATATGTATTTAATTTTCTAATTTGGCCCTCAAAAATTAACATTAGAGTTTTATTTTACTAATAATCTTTCAGGGAAGCCTTTTATAATCTACTATTTGAATTTTGAGGCCCTGTAGATTAGAAGATAAAGGGCAAAATAGGTCAAGTTTTAAATTATAAATTATATTTAAAATACAAACAAAATATATTTTTCAAAATTTAAATAGTGTAGTTTCTAAAGTGGGAATTAAGTCGATGTTTAATATTTTTGTTAATATCTTTTAAACAAATCATTTAAAAATATGATTTTTATAAATTTGCAATTCACATAATTTTACGTTTGAAAATCCTGAATCTTTATTTTCCATTATAATTGTATATGGTTTCTCCTCATTTTTTTAAAGTCTATATTTCCTAAAATTTTAGGCTCAGTAGTTTCGGAGATGGGATTTTTTAGTTTCCCCAGAAGTACCCCTAATAATTTATTTCGGGTCACCAAACTAAACATTGTACCAAATAACCTCTTCCGTCTATTATTTGGGGGAAATCCACGGAACCCTAAAAAAACAAATAGAATAAAATAGTTTGGGGCCCTTTTTACATCATATCCGTTTACCTTCCAATCCCCCATTGATAAACAATTGTAACAATGTACTAAAAGGTCTTATAGTATTTTCAGTCAACGGAGTTCTCCCAAGCTTATCTCCTACGGGGGCTTGAATACGGGGTGAACAAGTCTAGACATACATTTAGAGAATAAATGACAACATTCATTTCAAAACGTGATCAAAAATATACCGTATATCATTGTATTGAAGAATCATAACGTTTCTGAGCGTGCCAAGTTGTGGGAAGATAAATATACTTCCCAAATTATTTTCACTTTAGCTTTGCACCGACTTCAAAAAAAGTATTTAATTGTGGCAGTAAAAAATTATTTAATGCTTTATATTTAAGTAAATTTTTTTGAAGTCGGTTCTTGTATTTTAAAAATGAATTTATTTTACAATTTTTAGTAATGTAATGACTTAATTGTATGCAGTTTTCAAAACTAATTAACTTTTTAGTTATTGCCTAAAGTCAGATATTTTACTTTTAAGCATCATTTATTAGTTTGACCAACCTCGTTTACTTTTGAATAGAAAAACTTGTTTTCTAAATATGTATTTGTATTAAGAATATTTTACATATGATTTTGACTTATTGTAGACGATTTGAGTATCATCATTCTTTGGGTCCGATAATTATATTGATATTCATTTAATAGTCTCTTCTCCGCCAAATCTTATAATATAACTGACATTTATTTTGATTAATCCAATTCGTTTTAATTTTATTGTACTTCAACTTCCGAGCAAAAATTTTTTTATATTTCCCTATATAAAATTGTAAGTTTGTATGTTTGTTTGTTCGGGAATCACGTAAGAACTACTAAACTGATTTTGCTGAATCGTTTTTTGTTGCAAAGCCTATAGTTTGACTTAAAATCTGGTATACATTTTATCTCTCTACATTGACAGAAACAGTAGCTATAGCGAAAAAACTTCTATCATATTGGGTTGTACACAATTACTCTATTGGTTCCAGCGAACGCACCAAATATTAGATACTTGCGTCAGCTTAGGTTTTATTCAAAAATCGCAATATACCATGTAACATGTTTCGATTTAAAAAATAAAAAGCTGATATATGAAGCGAAATTTTACAGGGTGTTCTATATAGGAAACTTAGAGCGGAGTAGAATTACATGGATTTAAAAAATCTTTATAAAAGTGATAGTAGGTGGACCTTAAGCAGCTGCATATATACAATGTGGCTGAAATAAAAGGAGAGTGAAATTAGTTATAAGGGGTGTTTGAAAATAGTTGAACTGTGTGGCCAGAAATAATTGCATATACCTGTAAAACGGGTGGATACTTATACCGGGTGGATTACATAATGTTATAATCTTTGGCACATAAATAGTTGCGTACAAAAGAATGACACCTCGAAGAGAGTATACAATTCTCTGACAGGTGAAGTTAACCTGAAACTTTCATCGTGACATTCTAACCTAGGAATTACGGGTAACAGCAATTACCTGAAACGGCTCCAGATTCGGAACCTCTATGTGCTACTTTCCCCGAAAATCATAGTCGGTCTTTACATCTCGCGTCTCCAAATTTAACGATATCTATCAAATACATAAAGAAGTGTTCGAGAGGACATTCACTTGTGGGAAGCGCAACTGATGAAGGTTCGCTAACCAGAAACAAAATATATTATATATATTGTGTTGTGTACAAAAGAATGACACCTCGAAGAGAGTATATAAATAGTTGCATATAAAATGTGGTTGAAACAAGGGTAGAAAGAATTATATTTATACATGGTGGATAAAAAATTCTTAAACGGGTTGAAAAAGTGTTGGAAGCAGTTGTTTATAAAGTGTTGTTGAAATATAAGATCGAGTGGAATTATAGTTTATAGGGTGGCTAAATAATGGTTTAATATCCACAAGTAGTTGCTTATATAGGATGGTTGAAATATGTCGCGGATTATAATTACAGTTATACAGGTGGGTTTAAAAAATATTACAAAGAAATATTATGATCTACAAGCTGTATCATATACAGGACTGTTGAAATATAGGGTGGAGAGAATTCTAAGAATAAAAGGTGGTACACAAATGTTATATTGGGTATCCCATAAGTAGTTATATATTCAACGTTATACTATAGGATAGAGTAGAATTATAATTATATAGGGTGGGTAAAAAATGGTAGAAAAATTTTGTTTTATAAGATACTTGCATATATGGAGTACATGAAGTATGGGGCGAAGTAAAGTTATAGTTACAGAGTGTGATTCAAACAAGGTTAGAAAAACTTTGAAATTAATTTTAACTAAAAAAATGTGAGGAAAAATTGTGAAATAGCGTAGCTCATAATCAGTTGCACAGATAGGATAATTGAAATATAGAATGGACTAGAAGAATAGTAAAGTTTTTAAAAAACGGTATATTGGGTAAACAATAAGCAGCAGCCTATACAAGGTGGTTATAATACAGGCTGAAGTAGAGATATACATACAACGCGATACAACAAAAATGGAACAATATTGTTATATAGGGTGCCTCATAAGCAGTTGCAAGTTTGGTGAAATATATTCGGAATTGATGGATTTATATTTACCGCATTGAACCGAAACAACGCATTGAGAAAACCAAGTGAGAAGTTGTCAAAACGTCTACAGGATTCAAATATGAATCAATATAACGAACGGATGTATTCCCGGCTAAATATTTCTTCATATTGTTCCATCCGTGAAAGCCTACGATATATATATATATATATATATATATATATATATATATATATATATATATATATATATATATCGTAGGCCTCCGCCCCCTTCAGGTCGGTTCGCATAATTCTCGTAGCCTTCTGCTTTCGGTTCTAGTATTCGAGTAACTAGATGTGACCCTGCCGATATGTCGTCATTTTACCATCGATCCCGGCAGGGATCAGTTATCAACTTCGCGGATGAATTCCCGGAAACCATCTAATACATTTAGTGCCCGCGAAAACTTAAAAACAAATATATATATTAAAGGTCAGCCAAATTTATAATAGATAGATAGTTTGTCTGAAATTGTAATTGAATTTATTTTATAATTTTATATCTCAGGGTCTTTTTTGCTTGGGTTCAAATCTTCAAATGTTAAATAAATAAATAAATTTTACACTTATCTTGTTTATCTTACAAGTATCTATTTCTCTTCAGGTTCACTTACACTTCTTCAAATTTCTTCAAAATTCTATTTGCACTTTACTTTTTCTACTTTTTAATTTTTAAATTACTGATAATCAAATTGCTAATATTTCAATTAAAATACAATTTATTTAAATTTTCCACAATACTATATTGATACAAATTTTCTTCCAAAACAAAATAAATTTCCTGTTCATTTAACTACTCTTAAATTTCTACCAAATTATGTTACAAAATATTTTTTATCATTCAGTTACAGCTATTTATTATTCTAAATTTGTAAAACTTTTATTATCACTGATTGACTACCTTTTTATGATTTTCTTATTTTATTAATTAAACTTTTTCCAAAAATATTAACTTTCTTTTAAACAATGTTTCAAAAAATCACTGTTGTTGGTTCTCTAACTCCCTTCTTCTGATTGTTGGTCTTTAACAATATTTCCAAATTTGAAAATTCTTTACTGGTAAAATTCTGCCACTCAATTGAATTTCTCGTACTGGTTTGCAATATTTTTGATTTTAAATTTTCATACAATTAATTCCCATTATCTTCCTTTTATCGAATATTTAGAAAAATACTTTCATTTGTCTCTCCAAATAAATTCAAATTAAATTTTAGGTTCCTGTTGTCTTACTGACATGGAACACCAAACTTGTTTTATATTTCATATAACATTGATTTCGTTGTCATGGAAACTGAATTTATGAGAAGGAAATTTTAAAACCGCTCTGCCCAAAGCTTGACGATGAAAGAGAGTTTGTCACTGTCAGATTTTCTATTTATACTATTTATTTTGCCACCTGCTATTTCCATTTCCGTTTATATTTATTTTAGTAATTTCCAACTATTATCCCTTTAAAACATGTCAAAAAATCTAAACCAATTTCAACTCAAATTTCAATACCTTTTACATTAATTTTACCCAAATCATTTAATTATAATTTCAAAAACATTAAGTTGACATTAGTCACATGTTGGCCACCAGTCATTTAACAGGTACTTTATAAAAATTGGATTTTATTAAAAATTTAGATTTGATATCTTTTGAACTATTTGCTTATTTTATAATATGCTCTACGCTCCATCTATTACTATAAATTTCTTTACTGTTCCATCAAGTTCTGAAAACTTATAACGGTTTTTATAATTTGACATTTCAATCCTCTGTTTACTAAAGAATTTATGTATTTAAAATTTGATTTTGATCTAAACTATGTTTTATTTGGTGTTTTCATTGCCTAATTTGTGATTCTATATGTGTTCTACAAACTCTACTATGATTTTACAGCTGAATTTAACCTTCTGATGTTTGACCTTATTTTGAGTTTTTGCATATATTCCTTTATTTAAGTATCAATCTTTTATTAAAATTTGCATGATATAATATCTAACTTTTCTATGCCACCTTTTATCCTTGCAACAATTTGCTTTTGAAACATTTTTACATTGATTATATTATTAGTTTATCTATATCTTATAATATGATTCCGTATTTATTTACAAATACTTGTCACTTCATTTCACAATTTCGAATCCTGCAATTTCCTTTTTTTATATATGTATGCATTTTATTTACATTATCCCATTTATTTAACTATTCAAATTGCTAAAGTTTTTATATGATTTCATATCTGTTTAAATCCATTACAAATTCCCCAAAATTTTACAGAATAAATTCTTTTAGTTTTTAACTTTAGAATATATTTTGCTGAAATTTTCCAATACTTTCTTAATATCTCTATTTTTTTAACCTTTTGTATTTATTAATTTTTCTTTAACTTTTAGCTATGAAGATCATAAATTTTATTAACAAACAAGATTATGAACAAATTAACTCTGAACTATTAACAAATCAACAATAAAACTCAATAAACTCAAATAAACATATCAACTGATGAACTCTTAACAAATCTACAACTACTATTATAATTATTTACAAACTTGTCCAAGATATGCTGTCCAACATTTTTCATTCCTGGAATCAACATTCTTAGTAAGTTAATTCGATTATCATGTATCGTTCCTATTTTTATTTTCTCGACAGACTCTTTTATTTTAAATCATATCATTAATAATTTTTTATTTCTTTCCCTTTATATCAAGACTTCTTCTGGTTATTCCTGAGTATCTCATCATTGAAAATTATAAGATTTCTACAAACATGTTATTAATTTTTTAAAATATATTAACTTGTATTTATTGTTATCATTATAGTATTTTTCCATATTGTTCTTGTTTAATTTTAAATTTAAGTTGTACCTATTTTCATTAATTTAAGTGATTTATGCTTTTAGTTCGTAAGTTTCCTCTTCTCTTTTTGATTCTACTCAACACTCTCATCTTTCCTATTATTTAACTTGTTTGCTTTCATTCCATTTCCATACTTTCTCTTGATGTTCTGATACTTCTTGCCGACAGGGTAATTTATATTTCTTCTTATATTACCGCATTTTTATCATACTATTTATTTATTTCAACTTCTTATCTATACCTTAGTACCTTTGTTTCATCATTAATTCATACCTTCTTATAATTCTTTTATTTTTAACCGCATTTATATCATATATTCATTTATAATTCATCATACTTTGAAATACTTGTTATCATCCTGTTTCTTTTTATTATTTTTTTACACTGTCTCTAGACAAATCATACACTCTCTACAATCTTACCTATCTATCACCTACATTCTTATTTATATTACTCATTTTTACTCTGAATATATATTTTTTTAACTTTAAAGCAGTTTTCTCTTTAGATTCACTGTCTTTAAGACCTATTTGCCATAATGCTTTCCTTACATTAATACTAGATATGTATTTTGCGTCTCTAAGAAGGTTAAGTATGCGATCTATTCGCTGTAAAGGATAACTATAATCTTTAGTCAGCTCGTTTAGTTTGCGACCATCAAAACAAAAACGGTATTCACCAGAAGTTTTCTTAACTAAAAGAACTGGACTATTCCAAGGGCTTTCTGACGGTTCAACATTTCATCTAATTCTTTATTATGAATACTCAGCAAATAAGGGGACATAAGATATTGATGTTGTTTTATTGTATTAATTTTAATCGGTAAATCAACTAAACCTAGAAAACAGATTGTTCGGTTCCATCAGATGTTGTAATCTGACGCAAAGTAGACGGATTAATGTTTAAACCAAAACGTTTTAAAATATCTATGACTTTTTCACCAACTACTGAAATGTTAGACTTTACCACAACTCCACAACTAATTTGGGCCAGTTTTGAATGACTAATTTAAGGGCTAAAAACTTTACTTTGATTTTTTACCTTTCCTATTGTTTACACTCAGGTTAACTAATTTTGACAAAAACTGTATCTATTCTTCACCAAATAATACCACCAAAGCCATAGACGTAAAAATCGAACAACTAACTTAAGGAAACACCATTTTATTATTCAGAAATCGCACATGACGAGGCAGGCTTCACTCTCTCGAGACGAAAGGGTACTGTCCCTCACGGCACAACTCCCCTAACTCAGGCATGCGTCGGGTTAAAATTGAAATGGGCAGGTCTGTATTTATCTATAGAATAAAGATGTGTTCTATAATAGTACTCAAAACATCAGCTTCTTAGGTTCTTAAAAGTCTAACTAAATCTCAATACTACAATTCACTAGTGCTAAACATTTCCAGGTTGGTGTCGGACATAATCATGCCTCTACAAGCTCAAAAATTACCAAGGTTCATATGCGGCCTAAAAAGTCTTTCTTAAGTTTGGACACTACATTAACATCTATTCTCACTCTGAGTTAAACTTAGAGTTGCCTATACCATCAAATTGAACGCCAACTAATTACAGGTTTGACTCCAGCTAATGATTAGTAATTAATCTTGAATTTAAAGTTTGCAATTGACTTTGCAGTCTGACTTTTACCATTCACTTTATTTAACGGTCATCCATTGAATGCCAAAAGCTTAGAATCTGGAGAACTGATGCTAAAAGTCTCATTTCAATTTTGTCCACTCCTCAGCCAGTACACGGTACTCGTTTCCCTAAAAGACTATCACCCATAAATTGTACGGTGAAAGCAGTGGCTCTATCTTGACTGACAATCTGTTTCTCAAAATATAAACCCTAAAAAATTTGTACATCACATCAAATTTACCTCCTCTACCTCTATCGATGTATGTACTCAAACAGTACTAAATTTTCTACATAATAGTCGCCCCACACGTGGGGTTGATCCTTTACCACAACTCCAACAACTACCTTAAAAATCTATTTGGGCCAGTTTTGAACTGTATTCAATACTTTCAACTAAATTTATGGCATGGTACAAAAAATCGAGATAAGAAGTTTGTTTCTAAAAAAATTAGGACATTCTTTGACTAAAAACTTTACTTTGAGATTTTTTACCTTTCCTGAATTTGTTACTACACTCAGGTTAACTATTACTGTCCTCTGACAAAAAGGCTAAATTTGTATCTATTCTTCACCAAATAATACCACCAATCAGCCATCATTTCCTGACGCGTAAAAATCGAACAACTAACTTAAGGAAACACCATTTTATTAGACTTCAGAAATCGCACAATGACGAGGCACGGCTTCACTCTCTTCGAGACGAAAGGGTACTGTCCCTCTACGGCAAACGGAACTCCCCTACCACTCAGGCATGCGTCGAGAGTTAAAATTGAAATGGGCAGGTTTGTATTTATCCCTGTCAAGAAAAGGATAATGAAACGAAAAATTTGAAATACCGTTTTATGGATGGCATCAAACTTAATAGACATTGTATAGTGCTAGCAAGAAAGCACAGCCCCAGTCGAACATACAACAGACAAGGTCTCGAGGAGGCAACAGAACGCTACGTAGTTCAGTGAACTTACAAAAAAACAACTCTAGCCACAGCAACTCCACCATACTAGAGGCACATAATCTCCCTCAACTACTTCGTAAGATTAGCCAAGAAGGCTTCAATTTTTTTTACACGTTACAAGATGTCTCTTCATAAATAATTTAAATTATCACAGTTCTTTAGAAATATTCCATAGATTTCAGATTAAGGTAATTTACAACAAATAAGAACTATTATGCCTCTTACACAGTTTAGCTGACTATAATTAATGGTGGCCATATAATTCCTGACCAATTATAGTTCTAAATGTTGGTAGTGAGATAGCGAATTGCAAACCATTAAAATACTGAACAATATATCCCAAAATAAATTAAGACCAAATTACCAGCTATACTTTTACTATTCAAAATTTATTTAGTTGTTCGGTATTATTTTTAAAAATTCAGGATTTATAAATTTATGAGGTACGTTTATCCCTTTATCAATAGAAAATCTTTCAGAGTGCAGCCTAACATTGTTATAACAGCTCATCTTGATCTGTGCACAAAGTCAATTTGAAGCAGTGACCATAGCTTATGGACGGCATAGTCAAGAAAAATTTACCTCTCTTGTAATTTGAGAATCACGGCTGTAAAGGAACAAGGTACTTTCGACAATATCATAACAATTCTGGATAAAAGATACGACAATCAATCCAGGTGCAAAAAAATCTGGTGAAAGTCTACAAGAATTCGAAGCAGAGATATGAAGTTTAGTACACCTGGCCTACACAGATCTACTCTTTGGATAAAAATCGTCTATGGTATTACTGGGTAAATTACTTCGAAAAGCTCAGAGCCTGGTTTTGGAAATGTGACACCTGGTCAGCCAGTAAGAGGGGGAACAAACACATTCTGTTCGCAATGGATTACCTCTGCAAATGGCCAGAGGTATACACAACCAACGGGCAACTACGGTGGCGCAGTGTTGGTAGAACAGCTGTTTCGCAGGTTTGGTGTCCGTTGGAGTTACATTCAGGCCAGTGGTGTAACTTTGAATCCAATGTATTCCAGAAGATCTGTACAATGTTGTGATCAAGAAAACGAGAACCTCATGTTTTCATCCATAATCAGTGGTGTATAGATTCAACAGGACCTTGGAGCCACATCTATTGAAGGTCTAGAATATTGATCGGAATGAGCTGAGTTTACCATGTGATTAACCTTTGGATCACCAGAAAAACCGCTCCAAGAAGTTAACGCTTATGTGTACTAACTCCGACAGACCATGCTGGCAATACGCGAATTAGCCCGAATTAAGATGTTGGCCACCAGTGATCTTATGAAGACACGCTATGATCTCTAGGGAAATTCAGTCGGGTTCCAAAAGAGACACATGGTCTGGCTATACAACTCCCACAGGAGCAAAGGCAAGTCTTCAAACCATACGAGATGGTTACGAGCATAATTCACGTTATCGTATTCGCCGGAACCCGAGTGCGAAGATGAAGGTGGTTCAGTTGGATCGACTGGCTCCCTATCATGGAGAGTATGATGATGGGACCATCATAATTGAAGGGAGGGGAGGCATTGTTAAAATATTCATTTTACGATGCCAGAAATTAAGAGACGTGTGAAAAATTAATAATTCTAAATAAAAAACTTGAGAATATAATAAAAACCAGTCAGATCATCAGGAGCATCAAAAAAAAAAACGGAGACCCGAACAATTCATTTGGTGGCAAGAAAGCTTCGATTCCATTTTCGGAATTGGATACCATAGAAGCGGCAGACCAGTATTCTCGAGCTTGTGACTATAACTATATAAAACGAGGTTGCCATATGGGAGGAAGAAGTCTAGTGGATGGCATCGTGTAGCACATCAATGATTGTAAACAAATATATTATGAGTTTATCTTTGTCAAATGAGAACGTTTATAGTGAGTGTAAAAAATTATAATTAAACCCACAGTCTCTGTACCAATATTTTGTACATTCTGACATTCTAAATAAAAAACTATTTTCACATTATTCCGTCCTGTACATTCTGAATTTAAACTTTAATAATAAATCTCAAACAAGATTAATTAGGCATGCTGATTAATTGCAGGAAAAATTGTCGGATAAGTATACTGGTTATTTCTCATAAATGAAGTAAAGTAGGCATCTCTGCGAATTATGTTTTTTTGTCAGAATTTTGTTTGACATTGCTATTTAACCTCGGGAATATTTCGCATTGACAATCAAACTA
The DNA here is from genome assembly GCA_034190945.1 of Octodonta nipae. Taxonomy (NCBI): domain Eukaryota; kingdom Metazoa; phylum Arthropoda; class Insecta; order Coleoptera; family Chrysomelidae; genus Octodonta; species Octodonta nipae. Next base: position 96,106,050 of record CM067217.1, on the reverse strand, counting down.
ATTTATCACTATTTAATTTGATAGATGGAAAGACCAGAAGTCACTTTGCTGTTGCACATTAATTTTAGGTATAAATCGCTTTTGTGTTAACAAGCATGAAATTTTGCATAATTTCTATTTAAAATGCTTATAAACTTATTAGGAATAACAAATAAGTAGTTGTATAGTAAAAGTTTTATACAACAAAATCATCAGCTCGTTTATTGTCGATAGCGAAGATTTTTTTGATAGAAATTAAGCACCGTATGACATACATAAAATAATTCACGAGTTTCGTGCCATATGCGTGACATTGCAGAATAGTAATTTGTTTACGAATTATTAAAATATTGAGTAGGTCGAAAATTTCTCACTTGTCTGCGTTCTCATTTCGCAGCAATGTTCCTAAACTGCCTTGAAATCACGTAAAAAATGTCGAAAACAATTCCTTTAAAGCTTCTAAATTTACTAACTAGGTACATACCATTTTCAATAAAAAATAGATAAATGTAAAATATGTTAAAAAGATGCTATTGAAAAAATATCTATATTATAAGACTTTGTTTATGAGCTTAAATAAATTAGCCACAGAAGAATTATGGACCTGGTTACATATTAAACTAAAATGATTTGGTATATGCACAAATTAAGAATGGCTATCCCTTCTTCTTTAACACTGGATTAAAGTTCGTAAAAATAAGGGTGATGGTTTTAGAGAAAGAAATTTTAAAACTTTACACAAATATTTAGAAATTCTAGAAAAACTGAAACTGATGTATAAATAGGAATGTTCTAGGATTATTTAATACCACCATATATCGCTAATTCTATTTTAATGTTCGCAATTGTCCCGGCAAGGCTTTCTGGCAAATGTGTACTAATCCACCTATATATATATATATATATATATATATATATATATATATATATATATATATTGTAATGGTTTTATGTACATTAAATGTTATATAGCATCATAAAAGAAAAGATAGAGTTAATTAAAGGGGTAATGCTGATCAATTTTATTAAAAGTCATTAAGGAAGTGAATAAAAGAAGGAAAATTGCAAGAATACATAACCAAGTAATTATAAACCATGTAAATGTTTCAAAAACAAACTATTACCATGATGAATGTTGGCAACAAAAAAATCTATACGTTATATCTTACAAATTTGAATAAAAACAATAATACTTACATAAAAGGAAAAGTTTGCAAAGAGCATCATAAAGTAAATTCAGTTATCAGTAATGGCAGAGTTGAAAATATGTAGAATCGCAAATTTAGGCATACAGGACACATAATTACACATTTTAAATCATTAACACTTTTAAATGTCAAAATTTTAAAACTATTAAAAAACATGAAAACCTGGATGGAACGTTAAGATAATAGAAGTGCAGAGAGAACAAAGATCATAGTAACTATTTTAAAGGATAGAAAATCTAAATTATTAAAGAAATATATTTTTTTATAAAATACTCTTACAGCTGGTGATTTGCAGGTGGTCAATATCAAATCAATAATTGAAAGGTAAAAATTGACAGATTTAGGCAACATAAAACAGGTAAAAGGGTATAAAAATTTAAATTGGGATTTTATTTGAACTTTTATCATAATTCAAGGTGGGAATTAGTTGGAATTAATAAAATCTTTTATAAACGGAAATATCAACAGCTGGTGGCATTCCTGATGTTACATATACTCTTCGCTATTTTAGTTGCCTCTTTTACGAGTCTTGAGTTCGGGTGTTCTATATTTGCCAGTACTGTGGTGTTCTCAAAGTCTATTCGGTGTGACTCATGGTGGCATGTTCTGCAATAGATGTTGTTTTTTCCTGCTTTCTTAAGGCGTTCTGGTGTTCATCACGTCTAGCTTGAATTCTTCTGTTAGTTTGCCCCACATAGGTTTTATGACAGTTTGCACATGGAATCTCGTACACGCCCTGTTGTTCTAAAGGGATCCTCGTCTTCGGAGTCCTCAAACCCGTGCTTATTTTTCTGTCTGTATTGAAAATAGTATCGATATTGTGTCTCCGTACAACTCTTGCAATACTGTGCCTGGTACCCTTGACAAACGGTAAATAAGCTTTGGTTATTGGTGTCTCATGCTCCTCGTATGTTTGTCTCGGTTTCGAATTTATGGCTCTTTGTATGTTTCGGTCTGTAAATCCGTTTTGTCTCAGAGCTGTTTTTAAACTGTCCATTTCCTGTTTGATCTTATTCTGGTCAGCTAGTCTTTGTGATCTGGTTACTAAAGTCTTGACAACGGCTTGTAGTTGGGCTGGGTGGTGATGAGAATTAGCATGAAGGTATATGTTGGTGTGAGTTGCTTTCCTATATACTTTATGGCCAAGGGTTCCATCTTCCTTCCTATTTATCAGAATATCAAAGAACGGCAGTTGATTGTTGGCTTCAATCTCCATGGTAAATTTTATTTTGTTATGGATGCCGTTAGTGTGGTTTAAAAATGTGTTGTCACAATTGTATCATCCACATATCGCAACCATAAACTGAGTTTAAGAGTTGCTATTCTTAGTGCCAACTCCCCAAAGTTCTCCATAAAAGGTTCGCTATTACTGGTGAGAGTGGTTATCCCATTGGAGCTCCTTCCACTTGTTTGTATCGTTGGTTCTCTTAAACAAAATAGGTGTTCATCAGACACTGCCTTGTCAAGTCTACAAGGCGTTGAGGTGGTTTGTATTTTTCTATTATGATATCCAAGGCTTCGTCGATAGGTATGTTGGTGCAAAGGCACACATCGTCAAAACTTACAACAAGAGACTCTGGTTGTAAGACCGTTTTTCTAAGTATTTCGATGAAATTTGTCGAATTTTTCACGTATGAGTCTGCTCCCTCTGCAAACGGTTGAAGTTGTTGTGCTAGGTATATGGCTAGCTGTTGTGTTGGGGATCCAATTGAGCTTACTATTGGCCTAAAAGGTGCACCTTCTTTATGTACTTTTGGCAACCCATAGAATTTCGAACATCTCGATGACTTTTCACGCGGAATGAGTTGCAGTTGGAGATTTTTGTCGATCCTACTTGCTTGGATTTTGGCCTTGGTGGTTTTCTCTAGATAAGTTGTCGGGTCAGTAACAATTTGGTTATATGCTGGATCTTGTAGCAATGTTTGTATTTTGTTTGAATAATCCGCTGTATCTAAAATTACGGTCGCATTTTCTTTATCAGCAGGTAAAATGACAATGTCCTTGTTGAGGCGAGGTTGTTTTAAGGCCTCATTTTCTTCTATAGATAAATTCCTTTTGGGTGGTTTAGACTTTCTTAGAACATGTGACACACCTTGTCTAATTATTTCAGCAGTGTTCGCATCTAATTTTGAAACTGCTGTTTCCACGCCACATATTATGCTCACTGTTGGTATGTGGGAGGGAGCAATAGCGTAATTGAACCCCTTAGCCCACACGCAATCGAGGAAGAGTTCAATTGGACCGAAGATAAGTCATAAAGGGTTTTATTAGTTTTATTAGACTGTAACCGTTATTTTTCGAGAAAATATCGATTTTGGGCTTCTGTTGAAGTTTCAATATGTTAAATTTTGTCTGTTGTTGCATTGTTGTCAACTCCGCATTTGTTACGGCCCAAAATTCGCTGATCTCATCGAATTAATCCCATATTATCGGGTGGAGTGTATTGCTTACCTCGATGTGGATATCTAAGAGTTTAGTATTAAGAACATCCAAATCTCATCTGACATCACGTATGGCTTCCCTAAGTAGGGCACAACTAGCTTTGCATAAGATATTCTGTGTTTTTCTGTTGTTCTTCCAGAACTTTGCCGTCATGTTTTTTGGAATAACACTTTCATCGCGGCATCTTTGTAAAAAATGTAGATCGGACACTAGTTTGCTTCTTTTCACGCGTAATTTCTCAAATGTTTTACACAAATGAAAAGTATTCTCTCCGCAGAGATTCACTATATTTGTTTTTAAGTTTTCGCGGCACTAAATGTGTTAGGTGGTTTCCGGGAATTCATCCACATTGCTGATAAGTGTTCCCTGCCGGGATCGATGGTAAAATGAAGACATTTCGGTTGAGTTGTTATAGGAAGAGTCCGGGCCGGTACAGAGTTTAATAGAATTTTCCAACAATTGGATTATATCTGGATTTCATTGCGTGCGTTTAGACTGTGAGGCCTCTTCGCTTTTTCAATTGCCCCTCTTACGAGTCTTGATTTCGGGTGTTCTGTATTTGCCAGTACTCTGGTGTTCTCAAAGTCTATTTAGTGAGACGTCGTGGTGGCGTGTTCCGCAATAGATGTTGTTTTTTTCTGCTTTCTTATGGCGTTCTGGTGTTCATCACGTCTAGCTTGAATTCTTCTGTTAGTTTGCCCCACATAGGTTTTATGACAGTCTGCACATGGAATCTCGTACACTCCCTGTTGTTCTGAAGGGATCCTCGTCTTTGGAGTCCTCAATACCGTGCATATTTTTTTGTCTGAATTAAAATAGTATCGATATTGTGTCTCCGTAGAATTCTTGCAATACTGTCCGTAATACCCTTGACATAGGGTAAAATAAGCCTTGGTTCTTGGTGTTTCATGCTCTTCGTCTGTTTGTCTCGGTTTTGTCTTTAGTGCTCTTTGTATATTTCGGTCTGTAAATCCGTTTTGTCTCAGAGCTGTTTTAACTGTCCATTTCCTGTTTGATGTTATCCTGGTCAGCTAGTCATTGTGATCTAGTTACTAAAGTCTTGATGAGAATTAGTATGAAGGTATCTGTTGGTGTGAGTTGCTGTCCTAAATTCTGTAATTCTGTATAGCCGAGGGTTCCATCTTCCTTCCTATTTATCAGAACATCAAGGAATGGCAGTTGATTGTTGGCTTCAACCTCCATGGTAAATTTTATTTTGTGTTGGTTGCCAGATATATATATATATATATATATATATATATATATATATATGTTCTGAGAGGCTTCCGCGGTCATTATTATGAACTAAGCTAGGTTCCGGGTGAGAACCGCATCTGAATTTATTAAATACTCGACGTTTCGACTCCTGCTTTGGAGCCATTATCAAGAGACAAAAGTGAAAAAGAGTTTCAGAGTCTAGATCGAACTCGGGGCCTCAATCTGCCTACTCCCCAAGAGTCACTAGGTAACTGAACTGAATTTGAGTCTGCTCTGCTTCTTTTATTTATAGTTAGCGCTGGGGTAGAAGAAGATGTCACGTGATGAGGCTATGTTGTGATTGGTTGGGTATTGGTGGGCGTGTCTGCTTTGTTTAATCTGGCAATTACGGAGGTCCAAGCTGTGGGAAGGCGAGTGCTGTCATCGCGTCTGTTTAGACAGAGAGGTCTTTTCTCTATTTCGATGGCTTCGCGAATAGTGGATGCCCTAAGAGAATTGAGAGATATGATAGTCCTACTGTCCTCGAAGTTGATAGAGTGTCCTGTTTGGATATGGTGATGCGCGAGAGCTGAAGTCGGATCTTTTTTACGAACTGACAGAGAGTTAACGCGCCTGTTGGTACGACCGCCAACAGGCGCGTTAACCATCGAGTATATGAACACTCTCTGTCAGTTCGTAAAAAAGATCCGACTTCAGCTCTCGCGCATCACCATATCCAAACAGGACACTCTATCAACTTCGAGGACAGTAGGACTATCATATCTCTCAATTCTCTTAGGGCATCCACTATTCGCGAAGCCATCGAAATAGAGAAAAGACCTCTCTGTCTAAACAGACGCGATGACAGCACTCGCCTTCCCACAGCTTGGACCTCCGTAATTGCCAGATTAAACAAAGCAGACACGCCCACCAATACCCAACCAATCACAACACAGCCTCATCACGTGACATCTTCTTCTACCCCAGCGCTAACTATAAATAAAAGAAGCAGAGCAGACTCAAATTCAGTTCAGTTACCTAGTGACTCTTGGGGAGTAGGCAGATTGAGGCCCCGGTTCGATCTAGACTCTGAAACTCTTTTTCACTTTTGTCTCTTGATAATGGCTCCAAAGCTAGGTTCCGGGTGAGAACCGCGTCTGAATTTATTGAATACTCGACGTTTCGACTCCTGCTTCGGAGCCATTATCAAGAGACAAAAGTGAAAAAGAGTTTCAGAGTCTAGATCGAACTCGGGGCCTCAATCTGCCTACTCCCCAAGAGTCACTAGGTAACTGAACTGAATTTGAGTCTGCTCTGCTTCTTTTATTTATAGGTAGCGCTGGGTTAGAAGAAGATGTCACGTGATGAGGCTGTGTTGTGATTGGTTGGGTATTGGTGGGCGTGTCTGCTTTGTTTAATCTGGCAATTACGGAGGTCCAAGCTGTGGGAAGGCGAGTACTGTCATCGCGTCTATTTAGACAGAGAGGTCTTTTTTCTATTTCGATAGCTTCGCGAATAGTGGATGCCCTAAGAGAATTGAGAGATATGATAGTCCTACTGTCCTCGAAGTTGATAGAGTGCCCTGTTTGGATATGGTGATGCGCGAGAGCTGAAGTCGGATCTTTTTTACGAACTGACAGAGAGTGTTCATATACTCGATGGTTAACGCGCCTGTTGGTACGACCGATGTAGCTTTGTGGGCAATCGCGACATGAGATTTCGTAAACTCCTCGATCCTCGTTAGGTACTTTGTCTTTGGGGTTACCGGTTAAGTTGCCTATAGTTTGAGTGGTGTTGAAGATAGTCTTTATTTGATGTCTTTGTAAAATCCGTGCAATTTTGTCAGTGACTCCTCGAATGTATGGAAGTACGGCTTTTTGATGTTGTTGTTCTGTTTCTGACGGGGTTGGTGTGATTGGGGGTTGTTGAGATTCCGCAATGTGGTCCGGATGATAACCGTTTTGTCGAAGGATTTGTTAAAGATTATTAAGTTCGTTTTGTCTATTGTCAATATCTGTTAAACGAATAGATCTGAGAGTCAAAGATTTCATTACAGAACTCAATTGGGCAGGGTGGTGGTGTGATTGGGCATTTAAGTATCGATTGGTATGGGTTGGTTTTCTATAGACGGTATGTGAGAATCTGTCATTGTTGGTTTTTGTTATGAGGACATCAAGAAACGGGAGAGAAGAATCGGACTCGATTTCCATTGTAAATTGTATATTAGAATGTATACCATTGAGGTGTTGTAGGAAGAAGTCTAATGAATCTCTGCCATGAGGCCAAATGACAAAAGTATCATCTACATATCTAAGCCAACAGGAAGGTTTTAAATTAGACGAGTTTAGGGCCTGGGTTTCGATTTGTTCCATGAAAATGTTAGCAAGCACTGGAGAAAGAGGTGAACCCATGGGGGCCCCACGGACTTGTTTGAACAGAGTGTTTTGAAATGAAAAATAAGTGTTAGAGGAACAGTGTTGTACAAGTTTGATAATGTCAGAAGAGATATTGTATTTTGTTTTTAGAATATCTAACGTTTCTGAAATGGGGACATTGGTGAAAAGAGATACAACATCGAAGCTAACTAGGATGTCATTTTCTGAAATTCTGTAACCACTTAGGATATCTAGGAAGGAAGAAGAGTTCTTTACGTACGAGGATGCTTGCTCGGCTAGAGGTTGAAGGGTTTTGGCTAAGTACCGGGCTAATTCTTGGGTCGGGGATTGTACCGAACTGACAATGGGTCTAAGAGGAATGTCCGGCTTATGAATTTTGGGTAGTCCGTAAATTTTCGGAATTTTAGAAGACTTTTCACGAGGAATGATGATCTTTTTAATGTCAAGAGGAAGTTGTGTCCTGTTGATGATTTCCTTAGTCTTTTTCTCTAAGTAAGTAGTAGGATTATTGTTTATTATTTCGTAGTCTGCAGTGTGGAGTAGGGAATTCATCTTGTGAACATAGTCCTTAGTATTGAGAAGAACAGTCGCGTTACCTTTGTCGGCAGGAAGAATAGTTATGTCATCGTTGTTACGTAGTTGTTTTAGTGCATGTCTTTCGTTAGAAGTTAGGTTTGATTTTGGTGGCTTTGACGTGCGGAGTACTCTAGCAATGTCTTGACGAGTATCTTCAGCCTCAATATCTGTTAGTTCAACCAAAGCTACCTCAACTTGAGAAATGATTCTTTCAGTTGGGATAGTTTTCGGCGTCACTGCGAAATTGAAACCTTTGGATAGGACGTGTAAACTGGTAGAGTCTAAGGGGAAGTCAGAAAAGTTATGGACGGTCGTCTGAGGGGGTGAGGTGACAGTGGGTTGTTGTTTTGTAATAAGTCGTGTTAGCTTAAGTTTTTGAGTGACTGTTTTCTTTTGGGCCAGGTGTTCGGCTTTATCGCTCGAAATGCGATTAAAATTGTCCCACAGAATTGGATGAGGATTGAAAGTATGTAATGATGAATAACAGTGATACAAATTTTGGTTGGTTTGGTCAAGTTGATATCTGATTGAATGGATGGCCCTCTTACGAAATTCCATCCATTCAATCAGATATCAACTTGACCAAACCAACCGAAATTTGTATCACTGTTATTCATCATTACATACTTTCAATCCTCATCCAATTCTGTGGGACAATTTTAATCGCATTTCGAGCGATAAAGCCGAACACCTGGCCCAAAAGAAAACAGTCACTCAAAAACTTAAGCTAACACGACTTATTACAAAACAACAACCCACTGTCACCTCACCCCCTCAGACGACCGTCCATAACTTTTCTGACTTCCCCTTAGACTCTACCAGTTTACACGTCCTATCCAAAGGTTTCAATTTCGCAGTGACGCCGAAAACTATCCCAACTGAAAGAATCATTTCTCAAGTTGAGGTAGCTTTGGTTGAACTAACAGATATTGAGGCTGAAGATACTCGTCAAGACATTGCTAGAGTACTCCGCACGTCAAAGCCACCAAAATCAAACCTAACTTCTAACGAAAGACATGCACTAAAACAACTACGTAACAACGATGACATAACTATTCTTCCTGCCGACAAAGGTAACGCGACTGTTCTTCTCAATACTAAGGACTATGTTCACAAGATGAATTCCCTACTCCACACTGCAGACTACGAAATAATAAACAATAATCCTACTACTTACTTAGAGAAAAAGACTAAGGAAATCATCAACAGGACACAACTTCCTCTTGACATTAAAAAGATCATCATTCCTCGTGAAAAGTCTTCTAAAATTCCGAAAATTTACGGACTACCCAAAATTCATAAGCCGGACATTCCTCTTAGACCCATTGTCAGTTCGGTACAATCCCCGACCCAAGAATTAGCCCGGTACTTAGCCAAAACCCTTCAACCTCTAGCCGAGCAAGCATCCTCGTACGTAAAGAACTCTTCTTCCTTCCTAGATATCCTAAGTGGTTACAGAATTTCAGAAAATGACATCCTAGTTAGCTTCGATGTTGTATCTCTTTTCACCAATGTCCCCATTTCAGAAACGTTAGATATTCTAAAAACAAAATACAATATCTCTTCTGACATTATCAAACTTGTACAACACTGTTCCTCTAACACTTATTTTTCATTTCAAAACACTCTGTTCAAACAAGTCCGTGGGGCTCCCATGGGTTCACCTCTTTCTCCAGTGCTTGCTAACATTTTCATGGAACAAATCGAAACCCAGGCCCTAAACTCGTCTAATTTAAAACCTTCCTGTTGGCTTAGATATGTAGATGATACTTTTGTCATTTGGCCTCATGGCAGAGATTCATTAGACTTCTTCCTACAACACCTCAATGGTATACATTCTAATATACAATTTACAATGGAAATCGAGTCCGATTCTTCTCTCCCGTTTCTTGATGTCCTCATAACAAAAACCAACAATGACAGATTCTCACATACCGTCTATAGAAAACCAACCCATACCAATCGATACTTAAATGCCCAATCACACCACCACCCTGCCCAATTGAGTTCTGTAATGAAATCTTTGACTCTCAGATCTATTCGTTTAACAGATATTGACAATAGACAAAACGAACTTAATAATCTTCAACAAATCCTTCGACAAAACGGTTATCATCCGGACCACATTGCGCGTATAATTCATCAATCTCAACAACCCCCAATCACACCAACCCCGTCAGAAACAGAACAACAACATCAAAAAGCCGTACTTCCATACATTCGAGGAGTCACTGACAAAATTGCACGGATTTTACAAAGACATCAAATAAAGACTATCTTCAACACCACTCAAACTATAGGCAACTTAACCGGTAACCCCAAAGACAAAGTACCTAACGAGGATCGAGGAGTTTACGAAATCTCATGTCGCGATTGCCCACAAAGCTACATCGGTCGTACCAACAGGCGCGTTAACCATCGAGTATATGAACACTCTCTGTCAGTTCGTAAAAAAGATCCGACTTCAGCTCTCGCGCATCACCATATCCAAACAGGGCACTCTATCAACTTCGAGGACAGTAGGACTATCATATCTCTCAATTCTCTTAGGGCATCCACTATTCGCGAAGCTATCGAAATAGAAAAAAAGACCTCTCTGTCTAAATAGACGCGATGACAGTACTCGCCTTCCCACAGCTTGGACCTCCGTAATTGCCAGATTAAACAAAGCAGACACGCCCACCAATACCCAACCAATCACAACACAGCCTCATCACGTGACATCTTCTTCTAACCCAGCGCTACCTATAAATAAAAGAAGCAGAGCAGACTCAAATTCAGTTCAGTTACCTAGTGACTCTTGGGGAGTAGGCAGATTGAGGCCCCGAGTTCGATCTAGACTCTGAAACTCTTTTTCACTTTTGTCTCTTGATAATGGCTCCGAAGCAGGAGTCGAAACGTCGAGTATTCAATAAATTCAGACGCGGTTCTCACCCGAACCTAGCTTAGTTCATATATATATATATATATATATATATATATATATATATATATATATATATATATATATATATATATATATATATATATATATATATGCAGAACGCATATTATGCAGACACTTTTTTTTAGCCAAGGCATACATTGGGGACATCTGTATGCTTTGAGGACTGGTACCAGTACCAAACTATGTTTGTGTAAAAGGCATGCTTTGGGGACATTTTGAAATTTATATCTACAGCATATTTTGAGCCCAAACTGAATTTATATAGAATCCAATACATGGTGTTATGGTACAAATTTTGCGTATATTGCGATATATAAACTGTCCCCAAATTATGTTGAAAGGTTTATATATAAATTAGTTTATACATAGGATTTGTGTCTAAAGCATAGTTTAGGACAGTCATTTTTTTACATTGCATGAGTTTGAAAACGTGAAATAAGCCATCCAGCAGACATTTGTTATACATAGAAACAACGTAATAGTAGTCGCTTATGCTTTGAAGTTTTTATATTGTTTTTGTATAGTTCTTGTTGTTGACCTATTTATTTAGGATATTACCGTTAAATGATCCAAGGGTATATATAGTATAATTGGATTTGTGTTTTCGATTAAATAAATACTTAAGACTAAAGTAGATAAATTATTTAGTGGCGATACATAAAGTTTGGAGTTTTAAGACATGACTTATCGGTCTGAGTTGCACATTTAATAATTATTATCATTCTTACGGAGTTTGATACTCGGCTAATGGTTAAAATGTAAATTGGGTATTATTGACACATTTTATGGGTGGTATACTGTAAATTTATAAATTTTCGGAACTGTTAAAAAATGTATTAACTTAAATTATTTCAAAATATATAAGGATTCAGTGTTGGATATTGGAAATCGTACATATAACTTGTCGGTAGTCACAAGATGAATTAAATTCTTGGAATACATTTATTTCGGCTGGGTGTAAGAATTACCGATGGCCGTTTTTAAGTGTTGGTATATTAATTTATAGAAATATTTCACTTTCGAAGCTGATTAATACTTTAAACGGTAAAATTGTTTGCTAGCAATATAAGGATGTTCCTATCACGTTATTAAATATTATTCGCTGGGTAGAGGAATTACTTCAACCTTTATAATCAATATGGGAGTTTCCGGTTTGCAGTAATTTTTATGTGACAGGCTACAGAAATTCTTCAACTAAAAAATCTGATGGTATTCTTAAATAAACGTAAAATTTTAGATAACTATTTTCGGGGATTTGTGGATGTTAGTAAAGATTAACAAACATATTATGAAATATTCCAGACTATTTTTATGTGGGCTCGGAACAGTTTCCTCTTGGGAAAGTTCTGTAAATAGGTCTTAATTGAACAATTTATCTGCAGATTTGGCAATGTTAAAGTGTTTTTATTGTAGTTTTGAAATTTTATTACTCCATTAAAGAATAATTAAATGTTGGCTTAACAAGTTGATTAAAATTTGGTTCGATTGTTGGGTGTTAAAATTTGGAACTTTCTTCATAACACTAGCCTGGTAATTTGAACCAATTGATCAATTAAACGTTACCTACGTTTTGGGTGGTGTAAATAGTTAAGGGGGATATATAAAGTTTGATGCTGTAACATGTTATATTTATGAAGTTTGATAATTTTTTTAAGGGTTGAGATCTGAATTCGGTACAATTGTCATATGTTGTAGGTGGTGTTCCGTAAAATTATATTATGTTTTTTCAATATTCTTACACATTTCGTTTGTAAGCCCTAAACTCTTTCAATATTAATGAAATGAGTAATTTTGTGGGTACCCATGACGAAGTATACTTCAATTTTGGTGAATGATTGTGGAAATCATACATGATATACTTAATTTCACAAGAAAAATTAAGTTTTTACAATCCATTTCTTATAACTGGGAATAAGTATGATCTTGTAGACAGCTGATTTTCACCTATGCGTATGTTGTTTAAAATTTTTATATGCATGAACCACTATAATTAAAATAAAATACTCGGTTTTGCTGTAATTTTATTTTCAAACATATGGCAGAATAGCTAAAGAAATTTTCAATGCTATTATTGTTCTTAAATAGGAAGCTTTTCAGTGACATAATCTGAAATGTTTGTATAATGAACTTCTTCAACTAAAAAATTTAGTCCTACTCTTAGATGAATGTAATAGTTTAAATTATTATTTTGGGGATTTGTGGTGCTCCATAATATTAATATATATGTATATAACATTTTCAGAGAACTATAAGTCGGAAGAATGCTGTAAAATTTCTAGTAATTTGAACAATTTGATCATTTATCGGCTGACTTGGAAATGTTGAAGTGTTTTTAGTGTAGTATCGAAATTTTGTTGGTCTATTAATTGAAGGATTAACATTTGGTTTCACATGTTGATTTAAATATGTTTAGATTATTGGTGGTAAAAATTTGGAAGTGGCAAAAAATCATTGGACTGATAATTTGGTTTTGTTTTACCATACTTAACAGTTAGTTGTTTTAAGGGTTACGCCGTCTCTATGGGAGTCCTGAATATTGTTAAAATGTAAATAAACGTCTGTTTCTCTGAAATATATTGGTTTGTTATAGAGGTCTGTTGTTTATAGTAATTTTTTTTCGAAAACTTCGGCTACAAAATCGACGAACAAACATGTGAAACAAATGAAATATATGTATGTGAAACAATAAAACGACAACATCTATTCCTGCCATCTAGTTTTGTTGTAATACATTTTAAAACAGAATGACAAAAACTCGATAGAATATATATCAATCATATATGTTTCTCAATAACTAAATGTGTCTAATTAATGAAATCCTATTTAAAACATTCTCCTATGAATCTACATGACAAATATTTGGACTTGGAATGTCCCTATCTGACTTTGATGTCCACTCGTTTTTGTAGACGTCCCCCATTGCGGAAAATGAAAATTCAACACGGTGAAATACTTTTCCTAATAATTTGCTCTAGTTAAATTTGTTTTATTTTGAAAATAAAATTGATGTTAAAAACAAACTTATTTAATTTGCAATATAAGAGTTCACTACTGTGTCTACACGAATTTTTGAAATTGGGTAAAAACGACATACAATTATATGAAGGTTTTTGACTACTAATTTCTAATGAATTCAAGCAATCTCTGTTGTAGCATAATTTGTGTGTAGCGACAAACAAGTGATTATTTATAAGCTGAATTCAGGCTGAAGGGTTAGAGTTGTCATCTTCGACTACAGAAAGCTGTTGTTTTCATTGACAGTAATGCTCCACCGCATTTTACTAATGCACTTATTGATTGCCTTGAAATCGAATGAATCAATCATTATGGCTGCATTATCCCTGGATATGAAACCCATGGACGACACTTGGGAAAAAGTTTCAAAAACAATTTATGGTCGAAGAAGAAAGAGGAATAGAAGAAAAGTTATTAATGTTATTAGCAGCATACCAATGTTTCAGGACGTCTTCAAGCTTATTGCATTGATGTCATGCGTGAAGAAACACTATAGTAAAATCAGTTTCATTTGATTTTAAATTTTAAGCTTAATTTAATTAATGTATAATTAATAATAAATATTTTTTGTGGATTAATAATACTACTTCAGGATCAAGACGATTGATACTTTCGGACAGTTTTTTAATTCGTTCGACACTTAATGTTAAAGAGTTAAAATTGAAAACGCTTTTAGAACTAGACACATTAGACATATAGTATGATACAGTAAGACATGTAGCATAAAAAAGCTCAATTTGTAAAAGTCCAATCAAAAATTATTATTTATCTCTAAGTATATGACCTCACGCCATAGGTTAATAAAAAACTGAAATATATTTTATTTGTTTTTTAATATACTAATGTAAAAATATTCCCAAAAGAATCGTCCAAACAGCTACAGATATTTCAGTTGTAAACAGACTACAGAGGGTAACACATTTCCTATCTTCCTCCAGTATCTAGTTTAGCAAGTTTGTTGACGAGTGTAACTATAATCTGGTAACGAACTCAACACTGTATACTAGGGATGGGCATTGAATGGAACAGTATATTTTGATAGCTTTTTTATTGTCATAGACGAATGGAATAAAAGGAATCATTTTCAATAATTGTAAATTATTATTTACTATATCCGGGAATACCGGAGTTGTGTAAATGTCAATGTTTTTTTGCCTGGCTGAATCTCATTTTCTATATTTTGTTTCTCGAAATAAAACATCTCTTCTCATTAGTAAAATTATGCACTATAAATGGATGTGTACATTGCACATAGTCAATGATAATATTCAGACTGATACATGGAACTTCTAAAACATCACTGTGGAACATGCAAAACGCATGAAATTGTTTCTGATGACTATTTCCATGGCATGGTGTACAGCTATTTAATGTTTAGTTTCTTTTAGTTATGATAAAAGCTGAATATAAAAAGTACACAACAATTAGGGTTCTCAGATTTGGACTTTCGGCAGTTATTTCCTAAGAAAACTTTTAAAAAATAGAGGAAGTCAGAAATAAGCTTCACAAAACGAGTAAAATGATCTATTCAAGAAAAACAAGTTTAACTTGAAATCGCTATATCTGAATAAATTATAATATATTTGTTAAAAGAAGCATGGTATAAATGTTTAATCTATAGTATTTGACAAAATTTCTGTTCTGCCAGATTATTTATCATTTTGGTGTGTGTATTGAGAAATATAATATAACTAGCTAATCAGTTGACATTGTGGATATATTTAATAACATTTAGATATTGGCCATATTTTATATACAATATTTACCAATATAAATAACCAGTGTTAATCAATATTAGTCTAAAACACAAATATAATTTGGGTCTTGTTCATTATTGAGCAACTATCTGAGGTGTAATTCATCCATGTCCTGTCACATTATATTTTATCACGGTTTATTGCTACCTACTAGGTAACATAATCTTAAATATCATTGTTACTTTCCTGGAATAATAAATACACAAATTTCACATTTTGACATTGATAATGTGTTCAACATTTGCTGAATGGGGAGTAAATAAAAATTGGTCATTTGGACGGTACAAATGCAAATGAAATTTAGTTTATAATTTATTTCAATAATTATTTTTACCGTATCATTTTCAAATATTTGCAATGTAATGTAATATAGTAAGAAAAATGGCGAGACAAACTCTTTAGAAGCAAGTAAATTATGCTATTTTATCAATATAATTAACAATCACCAAGTAGTGTTTCAAACAATCGAGCTGCTTATATATAATTAAATATAGAGGGTGTCCGAAATTCGCTTCTCTATACAAGGATCTTGACTCCTATTATACCTACAGCCAAGGTTAAATGGGGAAAGTGTTAGAGAAAACCTAGTGCATTAGATATCTGCCTTCAGATTTACAATCGGTCAATTGGTTTCTGAAATAACTCGCAAAAACCGAAAATAGCGGATTTCGTTTTTCTCCGGTAAATCTGAAACGGTTAATTTGATCGCTGTCAAGATGTGACATTATTTGGACACTTTTTCTTAATCGAATAAGATGGCATTCATCACATGTCTCAAAAGTCTTTTTTCATTCCTCAAACTTTCCGTTTTTCTTATAGGCTCCATATTAGATTTTTTAATTTTTAAAATGAGCGTAAAATTTCCAGTCCAATAATACACCACAAGTGCATAAAAGATTTGAGTATCAACAAAATATCACACTTCATAAAGTTAGGCCTTAATTTTTCTAAGTAGGCCATGATTTATTTGTCGCAAAATAGGTACTAATCGGAAAAAAGAGGGAAAATAATGCCTAAGTTTCCAAAAATTATTTTAAATAACAAATGATCAATTTCGGACAAACTTTGTAAACCCTTAAATACAATATTATACCGTTATCCAATATCCTAAAATTTCTAATATTTCTCATTAGTTTATGAAATTCTTGAAGGGCATATCTCAAAAACTCCATTCGAAATTATGTTCAAGACAGTTGAATATATCAGCAGTTCCAATACGGCACTCTATGATGAATGTTCACTATAGAAAATGTTTTCGGAAGGATAGATCTAGATAAGTCCACTATCAAAAAAAAACTAGTAGGTACAAAATTTTAACTATTATTTTAAGCTTTTGTGCTAACATGCATTGTAACTTCACTTACAATTACAGAGATAGCAAATATTTTTGTTTATTATATTTATATCGTGGAATACCCAACTCAATTGTGGTACACAGTGGTACAGAATTAAACTAAAAAGTTGTTTCAAAATTCGCTCTCTTCATAACTACACATTTACACATCAAACTACCATCAATTCATTGTTATAAAGATTACATTCCATCTCAATTGAACAACTTCCACTTGTAAATAAAACTTTTACAAATAGCCCTATGACGATTATTCATAGAAGGCGAAATTTTCGAGATTTTTCAATTCATTGAACGCAAGACAATATATTGTTTCTAATCAAGAACTTTCATCAGTTGCGCTCCCCTCAACTGATTGAATTTTCAAATACTTATTTATGTATATAGTACACATAACTTAATTTAATTATTTTATCGCTAAATGTACTCCTACACCCAGGAGTTTCAGGAAAATTGATATCACAGAGTCTCCAAATCGGGAGTCATAGTGTGTATAACGCCGTTTCCCTGTGATTCCTAGGATATAAATCACACGAAAAAATTCGTAGAGGTTTACTAAAACCTGTCAAAGAAATGACGATACTAACTATTCAACATTTTTTCATTCCATTGAAGGCAAGACAATATATTATTGATACACTATACTGATCAGTGCCAATCTTGCATATAATCACTCAATCCAGTTAGAAAACTGTTAGTGAAAATGAAAATGCTGTGGAACTTTTAGTGTGTCACAAATGAAAAAACACAGTTTTACACTCTAACACCAAACCTTTATTTAAACACTCAACGGTTGGTTTACTTCTTGATGCTGACAACATAGAGTTGTTGAAACAGCAGGCGTTCAGCGTTTAAACAAAGGTGTGCAAATCGTGTTTTTACATATGTTAGTGACAATGTTAATGATAAGTTACATATTCCTGAAAAGTGTTTTTCATGTAAAATTTTAAAGAGTCAATAGAAATAGCCAATATGGCGGAATTAAATTAAAAAACTTTTGCTCATAATCCCCAAGAAGAAAAGAAGATGTCCCATTCAACGGCTTTTAGTTAATAATGTAAAATTACAAATATCCTTAAATTTCATTAACACCATGAATAATATATCAACGTTGATATTCCCATTTTTAGTTTATTTTCATACAATTTTGAAATGTTTTTTAATTATTTGTATTTTAATTGTAGGACTAAAATAACAGTTAAAAAACCCAAAGAAATTCATAGTTTGCCATGAATTGTCTAACACGATTCTATTAGAAAGGGACGTATCATATTAATCTAATATTTATTAAATTTCAAAACTTTACAATACAACTTCATAATATCTAATGTTAACAATTTCGTATTTATTATGGGCTGGAATGCCGAATGCTTTTTTATCACAGTGGACCGTAGACGATTTTCGAATAATCGTCTTTCACGGAAATGTGAAGCAGAGATCAAATACACGACCGAAATATTATATTATATAAATATTGGCACATTTTTTATATTCCAACAGTTTAAAGATTCGGTGAACTAACAAACGAAAACAATTGTTAGAATAGACCAGAAGAATATTATTACGAAGGCGATGTGTGTCGTCTTTAATAATGAATTACTGCAATAAAGTTGTTTAAAAAAATATACCTAAACTTATCTATGCGACAATGAAATTTGTGACTTTGAAAGATAGTTGCTAACTGTGTATGCAGAAGATCAGATGGGTATTGAGGATTAACACATTTCAGAGATTCGAAGCAGTCATAAAATATTTTTTCTACATAAGAAATTATTTTGATTTTAAACAATAATGACCAAAGAAATGTAATTATTAATAGTATGAATTTATGATGCGGACATCCATTTACTTTTGTTCAAATATATTTCATAACATAAAAAGTTGTGTGTTACAAGAAAACATTAATTTATTTAGTTTTGTAAAACACTTAGGAGTATGCAGAGAAAATTAAAAATCTGATTTATGCTAGAGAGCATTTTAATTTAAATACAAAACACAATGTCTTTTTTTAGATTTTATTAAGGAAAAGTGAATATCTTCATCTAGGAATTTAGCAATTATGATACTATATTTTCGAGAGTTTTTAATCCATTGAAGGCAAGACAATATATTGTTTCTAGTCAAGAACTTTCATGTGATTGATAGATCGAATAATTATTTATGTATTTGGCACAAATACCCGAACTTATCATGTTAACGTAAAATGAAAATCGACATCTTGGAGTTTCAGGGAGAACTAGCCAACAGATTAAGAGTTAATCTATTTGTTATTTGTTTTTTGTGCTTACTATCCTAGGAAAGTGTAATGGAGATTTAAATACAGCACGGCTCTCAATTTAGAATCACTGTGAACTAGTTTTTCCTTAAACTACTAGATTTTCAATTTGAGTTAAAATGTTAAATTCAGCCTTAAATGCAATACATAAATAACTATTCGAGATTTTAATTGCCGAGGGAAGCGTAACATTTGAAGACTATCGACTAGAAATAACATATTGTCACATAATCGCATTGTGGGTTTTAGTTAACATATAATTTTGTTTCGTATTTGTTTCGTTTGACATCTATCATATGAATCAAAGGCTAAAAGCATTACACATTGCACGACTGTTTTTCTTTTTAGTTTTCTCTAAAACTCCTAATAATTGTGCGTTAAATAGTTAAGCTTGGTTATATGTATGAAAAAACATTAATAATTATTCGAGATTTTAATATGTTGAGGAAAGCGCAACTGATGAAGTTTCTCGACCTGAAACAATATAGTGTCTTCCGTTCGATGGATTGTATAATGTGCAGAAGATCGTATCAAAAAATAATGACCTAATAAAAAAAGTTGAAAACATATAATGTAATTTAGCATTCGTTGCATTATAAATTGAATTTGTTACTTAAATCATATATTTAATCTATATATTAATATGTAAAAGGAAATGCTGTACCTCTATTTTAAGAATTTTGGGTGAATGATGGAGTGTAAGATTTGTCACGCTTAAAATACATAATGTTAATATTTACTTAAAACATATTTATTTTATAAACTCACCCATAGCTTAGTTTAGGAGATTTAATGAGAAAAGTTTTCAACACAATGTAATTTTTTTTTTAGAATAAAGTCAAAAAGTAAATGAATCAGTTTTGCTTGGTTGGATGTAAAAATTGTCTTTGCCATGTATAATGAGATGATTTAGTTCAGCATTTAAATAATATTTTCATAGTACCCAAAGCAGAAAAAACGATAGCTCAGAGATGTTTCTAGTCCTAAAATATTCAACTTTCTGTCTAATGAGATTAGAGGCTTAAATTCACTTTCATTATTTAAAAACAAATCCAAACATTGGATACAGTCAATTCAAAGGGTACAAATCCATGAATATTAAAGATTTAAAATATGTACAACTTCTAACATGTTAATAAAATCGTCTTTATAGTAAATCATGTTAATTACTGAATTTTTTCTGTCACTTTTTTTTAAGTTGTTGTGTTTCATTGGTATCCTAAAGTCTGTAAATTAGTTTGTTATTTTAAACTTAGTTTATTTGTAAGCTGAAAGTCGCAGGGTCATTTACCTACGCAAAAGATTATCCTTCTATGGGATTTTCATTATATTTATTTCAACATATGTTTTAATGAGGAGTACAAACCTGATTTTTTTATTAAGACTATTTTTTGTGTTATTAAAAAGAACTGTATGATGTTTTTTTTCTGGTTGTTTGTATCAAAAATGGAAAAAAATATTTTATGAGAAACAACAAATTCAGTAACTGCATAAAATGGTAATAAGAAGCCAATATTTAGTTCTTATCATCAGCGAAATAAATAGTCATGGTGAAATTATATTACAAAAAATGTGTCCCTTATTATGTGTCGTGTTTTCAGTAATTAAATTTAGTATTTTTGGAGTTTCCAGTCCCAAATCGCAAAACATTTAAAAAAAGAGTTAGCTGTCATCTAATGATTAAAAATATTATATTTAAAATATTATCAAGTTATTTAATGATATTAGCGTTTTGAAAGGTATTTGCAATATTTGGGCCACTAGTTTTTAGTATTCTAATTACGCTTGCCATCTGATGGGAAATATTACTATGAACACATCTGATATCGTTGAAAAGGTTGTAAATTTCGACTTAGTTAACATGGGAATTTAAACTCTACGACTTTCATGACCAAAAGTATTTCACGAATAATAAGAAAGCACACAATAATCAAAAAATATCATGATTTATCGAACTCTTAAGGAAATATATAAAAATAGCGGATGAAAGGAATTTAAACGAATTATTGGGATCCATTGAAAAATCAGTTTATCCTGGTTAGTTCAAAATTGAACTGACGATAACTGGCACGATAAACAGAGTTCATCATAGTCATTCTGACTCTTGGTAGTATGTAGGGTGGCCAAGAATTATCCCCGAAGTAAATCCTGCTTTGGCATCAGACACCTCTGATATTTAACAGTGTCTAGAAGTCAACATTTTGACAAATTTTCGAATAACATTCCAATAGTGCGTTTTAGGTACTATTTAGTATACATAAGTCATACTGAAATTGACTGAGTAATCCACTTTTTTCAATCTCTCACTACACCTCATCCTCTTCTAACAGCAGAGTTTAAAAATATGTATCAGCATAGCCACAATCTCAGTGGACGCCTCGTATAAAAGTGGAACAATACCGAATTACTGAAGTTCATATGTACAATTTAACTAATTATACTTATTTACTTCACTATATTAATATGGGTACATAATGAGGTTAATAGGTATATTAATACATATTTCTTTATTTTTTAGGGGTTCTTGCGTAGGGGGTTTATTTCAATTTTTAATTTTATTTTTATTTTACTGTGTAATCTCGTAATCAATTTTATAATAGCTAACTAGATGGAAGGTTACAAATGTAATCTAGTAGGGCCTTTCCTCTTTAGACATACGATGAAAACTTAATGTAGTTTAAAATTTCTAAAGACCCGAATGTTTCATTTTCTTGGTGTGCTATCCAGATATGAGGATGGCAAATATGGTAGCAACCCAACGAATCACCATGTTATAGTAAAATAAATAGTGAATGGTTCGTCTGCAAACTTTCAACGGAAAAATAACTCCAAGATTTTTGTAGTTTGCATGGTCATGTCTCTAGGCCTAACCACCCCAGAACATTTCTTATGATGATATTGCAAGCAAGAAGAAAATGATAGCTGTGGCATTTTATTAAATAGATACATGACAATCCTCAGTTCTGTCTGAAGTTAAAATAGGAAATGTTAAGCATAAAATTGTTGATGACGCTATAAGCACAGAAATATATATTTAGTGAGGTCTTGAGGCTGTAGAATATAACTGAATAGATATTCACAAGACTGCTGTGTTCTATGATATTTTTGTTAAGTGTGAGAACTCGAGTACCTAATATCATTATCATTATCCCCTTGAAAATAAACAGTAAATTTGTATTATTATACTATGAATTTAAACCCTTTAGGCATATAGATACTATAAGACTCACATTCCTATTTAGTAGTATCATTGCAGAGCTTTTCACCTCGATAACGCTTAATAATAAGACAGCGACAATTTAAACAAAATAGTAATGTAATTCTAAGTAATAAATTTGCTTTTATATTTGCTTCATGTTAAGCAAGCAAATTTTAATCGGATTGGAAGTAATGCACTAGCAACGGTACCCGAAATCGTTATTATTTTGATGAGTCCCCGAGCTATACTAAGTGAATGCATATTTTAGGGACAGTCCCCAAATTATCATTTCGTCTACCCCCAGTTTGCAAAAGGCATGTTTTGGGAACTGTCCTCAAACTCTACGTTAGTTCAACGAGGGCTCAAACAATGGCTTCGTTAACCGAAAGTTACTTTTTAATAGAAAAAATTGTTTATATAACAATTGAACTATATAGGTATAAATAAAATATGCTTTTCCTGTAATAAAATTTTGGTGTCTCAAACCATGCGTTATATATATATATATATATATATATATATATATATATATATATATATATATATATATATATAGGATGCTTTAAGGGAATTGAGAGATATGATAGTCCTAGTATCCTCGTAGTTGATAGAGTGTCCTGTTGGGATTTAATGATGTGCGAGAGCTGAAGTCTGATGTTTTTTGCGAATTGACAAAGAATGTTCATATGAAAGATGGTTGACGCGCCTGTTGGTACGGCCGATGTCGCTTTGTAGGCAATCGCGACATGGAATTTCGTAAAGTCCTCGATCCTCGTTAGGTACTTTATCTTTAGGGTTCCCGGTTTAGTTGTCAGTGACTCCTCGAATGTACGGAAGGAAAGCTTTCGGGGGTTGTTGCGATTGACGAATTATGAGAGTGAAGTGGTACGGATGATAATCGTTTTGTCGAAGGATTTGTTGAAGATTATTAAGTTCGTTTTGTTTATTATCAATATCAATATCAAGACAATTATTAGAGTAAATTTGTAAACGTATTTTATTTAATTTCCTATATTGTTAGCATTTATTAGTTTTAGCTTTTAGTATTAAAAACATTAACTAGCAACTATATCCCAGTCCTACGCACAGGCCACTAGAGTGCCTCTGTAGGTGCAGTACATTACAATTATAACTCTTTTTGTTTGTTTTAGCAGATTACTGGTTTCAAATAAAACTTTACCTTTTGGCAAATTTCGCAGTACTTAATAAAATGCTCTTCACTTTTGATTAGTTCTGTCCCTTTATGTTTTCCCTAATATATCGGATTGTATCATTAATTCCCTAAGTGTTAATTTTCTAAGTTTAGAGATCCAGAGTAATCCTATGTATTCAGATTTAAATGAAGGTCTGTCTGTTCAAGGGTTTCTAACTGAAGATCGGAAAAAGTCTTAGGCATTGCGTTCGCGTTTGTTACTGAAGACAGAAAATCTCCCTTTGAATTAACAGATATACAATTGCGTTGTAAATCGTACTTTGCGAATTACTTGTGTTAGTGTTTGAAAATTCACATTTGGGTTTGAAAATTTGTTCAGTTCGTGCTTGGATAGTTATCAGATTGTTAGGATTGCGAGTTTAAGTGTTAGTATTGGGTGTGTCTATTGGTTGTGTATTAGGCTGATCGTGATCAGTTACTTTATGTAGGGGGATAGTGTTAAAGTTGGTAATTAACTGTTTGGATTTTAAGTCAACAACACATTCATAATGCTCAAGAAAATCAAGAATCAAACTCAATATCCAGATTGTAAATAAAAATATTGTGTGGATTACCTAGACTGAAAGATATGAGGGTGGATTGTGAGATCGGGATTTTCTCTTTCGGGAAGCCTTTGTGAGAAGTTTTTAGCAGTGTTTGCCTTGAAAATAGAGATACCAGCTCCGCTATCAATTTTCCAGAAGCATCGTTGATATAATAGAGGTAGTTATTGAATCGGGCTGTTGATCTAGGCTCGGAGCACTAAAAATTCGTGGCATTGGTGACGACTGAAAAGTTCGACATGGTTTTGGTTGTTATCATCGAAATACTGCTGGTTATTATTAGTATAATAATCGTATTCATTTACAAACTATTCATGCTAGTTTAGTTTTGATTGCTGTTAAAGTGGTGCGTCCTTTCAGAATGATAGCTTGTGTTTGTCTGTATTACAGGCGGTCAAAAGAGTGGTTCGCCTTGAAAGAAGGTCTTTGAAACTTTCAACTGAAATTGTGGTGGGTTCTTTATGAAACATCTTATAAATAATAAAATTACTAATGAAAAACTTTAGCTTTTTAATGTTTCATTATTTTATTCGAAAACTCGACATACGTTTCGCTTTTGAGGGCAGCTTTTTCAAGAGTGCAATTGTATACTGAAGATGAAATTACAAACTTATATATAAAGTGAATAGGTAGACAAAGAAAGATAGGGAATGAAAATAAAATAAATGAGCTTAGAAAGATCCCCAGGTATATTTGAAATAAACTAATAAAATGTGAAAATTATTTTGTATATAATGGTAGCGTCAATAACATTAAGCTGATCATTGGTTGTATACAGGGGCTTTAATTTTAAATATTTTTTGATTGCAAGTTCTTCAAGTAAATGTAATCTTTTACCTCGTTTTTCTTGATGGATGAGCTCGATGTTTTAGTTGACATGCCTTTACTTTCTCCTCTTAGAAAAAGCCCTTAAAAGGCGAAAGATATGTCGAGTTTTCGAATAAAATACTGAAACATTAAAAAGCTAAAGTTTTTCATTAGTAATTTTATTATCTTTGAAAGTTACTTCGTCGAAATGGCTGACCTAGATGATTGGTGTTATTAATAATTGGATTTCGCCTCGATGATTGATTTGGTCCAACGAAATTTGGTCTCTTATTTTGGTTGAAATGCTGAGGGAGATTTTATTATCTTAACCGACAGTCAGCTGAAATGTGACCTAATAGCCAACAACTTAAACACTTAGGCTATGGAGTTGGTTTCCTAGCCTGAAAACATGACTTGGTGAAACATATTTATTTTCTGTTCCTCGAGAAGATTACTGGCACGGATAATTTGGCCTAATCGTGTTTCTAAACCGGTAAATTGGGTGTTTAGGACTATAGTGTCAATAAGAGTAGTTTGAGCTTCTTTCTGCTCGTTGCTTAAGCTAGACGCTTTTTGGATACAGCAGTGCATTCACGCATTCAGAACCTGAAGTCGGTTATAGAATGTTAGGAAAGAATCATTGCATAGTTGATTCAAGCGTTGGAGATCGTGTATTAATGAAGAAAGTTCATTGGAATCACCAAAGTGAAATTGTTTTATTTCGAGATACGACGCGTGGTTTCTAGAGTTACTAACATATACTTTTGTTCCGCAGTTTACATGTATGCGCACAATTGCACTCTTGTGGCCAAGGAAACTTCAAATTCTAGGATTATTAAAAATATTTCCTACAACCTATATTTTTCAGATTCCTCGACAACCGTATCGTTCTGTGATCGTGCCATTCCGATTTAGTAGAATTCTAAACGAGAAAAACGTTCCAATAAAAAAAAAGATAAAACTAGTATAGAAAATTAGTATCAAAAATGGTATAAAAATCAATAATCAATAAATTTCTAAACAGGAAAATACGAAAGTTATTTGGATGATAGAAGAGTAGTAATAAAATAAAAATGAAAAAAACAATAAATCAAATAAAATAAATAAAGATCAATGAAATCAATTAAATCAATAATTCAATTCCTTGAATTGAATAAAAATCAAATAATCAAGTAATAAATTAAAATAAGTAAATCAATCAAATATTAAGATCAATGATTAATAATCATTAACGAATCACGATTCACAATTACTCACATAAACAGGAACTTTGAGAGATACGTGTTCTCGTTGTTATCGCAGTTTGGACTTCTTCTAGCTTCTTGCTCCGTTGAGGGGGAGAGTCCGTCGCCACCAGCTAGCAAACTCGTGTTCTAGCAACGTTAGACACTGACTGCGCCAACTTGTTATATAACATTTTTCAAAATTGAATTAATAAAAAGATTTATTTGACTGACAGAAATATAACGTTTAAAATATAAAATGAAAAATAACAACAATAAAATGAAAAATAACTACATTTTACAATATATAATGTAATAAGTGCTGAGTAGGCATAGTTGAGACGGCAAATCTCACGGATTATATAACATATATATATATATATATATATATATATATATATATATATATATATATATATAAATCTAATTATAATGGCAACGGCTGTCAAAATTAGTATTCAAACGAATTGCGGGTAGCAGCCAAAGACTAAATAAGTGTACTCTTTTTTATATGAGAGCTTTCGGAATTCTTTTATTCCTTCGTCAGTCAAATACTGAAAAAGTTACAAATATTGTTGTTACTATAAGTACTATAAATGAAATTAAATGGTAACTTACTAAAGTTGAGGTTCACAAAATAAAATTAGCATGTCTAGAGAAAAAAACAACGTAACATTCAGTTTTTCGGTTGTAGTTTCATGAAATTAGATCCAAATTTGAATTTTTTTTTGATGACAAATATAAATGAGAAACTATAGAAATGTCGGAGGTAATATTATAAGGGGTGAGAGTTTTTTTTTTATAAGTTTAAGAAAATAAATAAATAAATTTCCAGACAAGTTCCAAAAGTACGTAATATATGCACATATATACCACAAAAACAAAAACGTATGGGTTGATTATTATTTTATGTATACATATATACATATACATGCATATACATATACATAATGATAATATATATGTGAATATGTATATGCATGTATATGTATATATGTATATATAAAATAATAATACCAAGTATTTTTGTTCGGCAGTAGACATATTATACGCACAATTGCACGAATGTATAAATGTGGTCAAGGAAACTGGGTCGCTCTCAAACTCTGGAATTATTGAAAATATCTCCGACAACCTATATTTTTCAGTTTCCTTAACAACCGTATAGTTCTTTGATTATGCCATTTCGATGCAATAGAATTTGAGAACGAAAAAGATCAAATCAAAAATTAATAAATAAAACAGTACAGGAAGTTAGTATCAATAAAATAAATGGTGTAAAAATCAATAATCTATAAATTCGTATATAGTGAAATACCAAAGTTATTTGCAAGATAGAATGGTGTATAAATAAATAAATTTGAGTAAAATTGATAAATCAAATAATTTACTCAATGGAATAAATAAAAATCAAAATAATCAAATAAATTAAATAAAATATCGACGTAATCGAATAAATATTAAAAGATCAAAATATCAAAATCTTATCAAATATTAAATCAATTATAAAAAAATCTTACACATTAGACGATTCACTACTACTCACATCAACAGAAACATTGGAAGATCCGTGTTCTCCTGTTAGACTTCTTCCAGGTTCTTTACTCCGTTGAGGGATAGAATCCCCCGCTACCACTTAGAATTAAGCTCGTGTTCTAGTAACTGACTGCGCCAATTTGTTATATCACACCTGTCAAATTAAACTTTTTTAACAAGATCTTTATTAATAACAAACAAAATAATAACTTTTAAATACAAATAAAAAATAACGGTATGTGGAATAACGGAAATCTTACAATATATAACATTTACAATGATGAATCAGGATTACACACACGACAATTCTCGCAGATGTTCTTCGGATCGTAATACGATACGGCACGTGTTGCTGACTCAGCTGGGACAACATTCAACATTCCCAGCTGACTCTCCGACACCTGCAGTGTCAGATTAAGCCGCGGCCAACATCCAAGGGAATTGCAACATAGACTTTGCTTATTCGGCATGTTATAAATTGTAAAATTGCTCTAATGTTGTATTCATTATTGCTCAGGACTTTTGTCAGTTACATTGTTATTTTTCATTTTTATTTTAAAGTTATAATGGTTTTGGTTACTATAATATAAGTTTTTTGTAAAAAGTTAATTAATTGAGGTGTGACATAGCAAATTGGCGCAGTCAATAGGATCCGTCTAACCTTACTAGAACCAGAGCATAATTCTAACTGCTAGCGGCAGATGTTATCGCTCAACGGAGCAAGAACCTGGAAGAAGTCCCAACTGCGATAACAAGTAGAGCACGGAGCTTACATGTTCCTGTTAATGTGAGTTGTAGTGAATCGTCTTAAGTTTAAGGATTAAAGATTTTTTTGTTGATTGATTTGATTAATATACTTGATTATTTGATTTATTTGAATTGAATAATTTTTGAATATATTTTATTTACTTTTATATATTTACCAACAAATAGCAACTCGTCCCAGCCTCGCACGGGTTCTTTACAGAAAATATAAAATAGTCTAGGTTATTCCGAGGAGATGCAGCCTTCGGTAAAATTGGTTGAGTGAAATAGTAACAAACAAAAAATCAGTCATCTTTCCTCGTCATACATAATATTAATTTAGATTATACTTTGAGCGGCAATTATTTATTAGGCAAACAAAACAGAAAATATATAGATTAGTTTTTAGGTACGTTCTTTGTATACGACATTAATAACCTGATCACATGTAAAACGAATTCTGTTTCGAAGTAACACGTGATAGGGCAACATAAATAGTTGCCTTGGCGAAAAGCACTGTGTGGTTAAGTCTACTTCCGCTAAGCCCATAGCCAGCAGGGTTCAAACACCCCCCGAAATTTTGGAATTTTTGGTTTCAAGATTAAATTTTAACCCGTTAACCCGGCCTGGATGAGGTGAAAAATTGTTACACAATTTGTGAGGTGGGTATGCCTTATCCTGTATAGAGTTGATAACTAAAACAAGAATAATAGAATAATTTAGAATAATTTAGAATAATACTGATTACTGTAATATGTTATTAACATTAGGGAAATGAGGTAATACGATAATATACCGCAGTTCTAGTTATAAAAGTATTTATATTTCTATATAAAATAATGTAGTATTTTGTACGAACGAATCAACAATATTTTGAAACTATGACTTAATATCTAAAAATTTGGGAAATTGAGATCAACCGTGCACGCAAAATGAAAGAATCACTTTGTCTTATGTAATTTAGCTTCGACAAAACATAATATCAACATCGGATCATAAGACAATTCAAGAGAAAATATAACTGCTATTCATTGTACATCTAAAAATGTCTATGCCAGTGCCATGCCTTCTGTACCTCATAAATCATTTAGATTCTGTCCATTAGAGCGAACCTGCTAAATACAGAATTCCCAATAACGAATTTTTTCCAAAGAAATGTGCTCTTGTTATTGCCAAGGCGACACAAAATCCTCATGTTGGTTTTCACATTATTTGTACAGAAGGAAAGTGTTCAACATCCATAGTATGTTTGGGCACTTTTAGCTGCACCTGTTACACCTGGTTGATCTCCGATAATATTTTCCGAGTGTTTATTCGATCACAGATTTTTGGCCATTTAGTTCCATCCTTAGCAGTAAAATAGGATCCACATAGCTCATTAGTTGACACTTCAATATCTTCCGACTGTAGAATGTGACCGTGCCGTTCTTTATATCAGAATCTGCATTCTGTTCCGAATCATTTTCCTCGCTACGCTTAGAGCAGTGATCAATTTCTCCCTGATTCGCCACTTTCATAACTAAAATTTGAGCAAGCCGTCTCTGATTTTGCACATAAGACATTTTGGAGTTAACACAACCACAAAAAATGAAATTTGATTAATATCCACATAAAATTACAACATAACCAAACACACAAAATACTTACACCGACTGTGAGGTCGGGTATGACGTTTGCACACCTGTAGTTCACTCTGCCGCCAGCGCAACACCTTACTTACCTAAAATCACTCCCAGCACCACTCCTCCAGCTACTTAGCCTGCCGAGTTTCAGGAATCGCACAGTTAAAAAATATTTAGTGTTTTACAACTCGGCGGGTATGAGATGCCCAACCTCATTCACTCCGAGTTAATAATCATTTTCATAAGAACAAATATTATGTTTATACGATTTTATATATCCTGGAAATACGTGAATACTTAATCAGCCCATCATCAATCAAAAAAATTATCCAGCCAGCCCGAAAAAATTTCCAACCCACTTTGACTCCAACAACTTTAAATGTTTAACCCTGCGCTTTATTAATAGCCACTAAAAATGTTATTCTTATGGGAAATTGTAGCCTTTTCAAGTGGAAAGGTCATTCTGAGGGTATCATGGGAATTCTTGGTATAAAAACAGTTTCACCAGTTGCGTTGCCAGTTAATATAATATATCGATAAAAAAAATTAAATTGACTACTTTGGATCTTGTATCGTTGCACAGTTTCAGTGGAATTAAATTTCTAAGTAATATGTTAGGAGTACCTACTTTTAATATTAATTTGAAACCAATTTAGTGTCTTATTGGATATGTTACTAATATCGGGATAAAATTGTTAAGTAACTTTTTCCACATTTTGTAACAAAACACAAATATTGCTAAAATTTATATAGACATTTCCTGCTTGAAATTCACCATTTCCTATTTGAAGCAAGTTGTTAGAAAATTGCCAATTATCTTCGCTAAACGATAAAATCCTCATATTGGTTTTAAGTCCATATGCTTCATCTGCTCATATTGTACTAGTTATAACTGAAAAAATTTGACAAAAATCTCTAGAGAATAAAACAGCACAACCACCCATTGTGCAGATACTGTCGCGCAGAACTCGCATTGTCCTGTCTAGTGCCTCAACTGAAGCTTTATGAGATATAGAAGCCTTATCCCAAATAATCAAACTGCAATCCCTCATTAATTTTTCGGCAGTAATTTGTTTAGAAATATTGCAAATGCTAGTGACGTCATCACTACATATTTTTAATGTCAGTTTGAATGGGAAATGGGCGGGTTCACCTACTCTCCAATTTTTTCTGCCGGATCGTACTTTCGCTAATAATAAATTTACTAAAAATGTTTTACCTGTGCCTCCAGGGACATCTGAAAAAATATTGTACTTTCATTATTTTCTGAACACAATATTTATTTGTTCAGCATTCAAGCCGCATTCATCTTAAATGGCTTGTAAAAGTCTCAAATGGTTATAATTAGTTTCTCGTAAATGCTCTGTATTGATTGTTGGAATTAAAGTGAAGTTCAATGGCAAGGTGAATCAAAAACTTTTATAGATTTTCCTGATAAAGATTCCACTTTAAATAAAGCTGGATAAAATAGTTGAGTCAAAATTATTTAATGACAGTTCTTGACGTCTGTGATGCATGCACACAGAAATACTTCAGCCATGCTTTGACATTTTGGCAAAGAAGATGTGGGTCGGTAACTTGACTGAAGGATATCATGATGATAAATAAATTGATTTAGCTGAATATCATAATGCTGCTTTAGAAAGCGTACTTTCAATGAGAGTCGTCTTCTAATAGACCCATTGCTTTACAAAGCCCTTGAAATGATCACAAGTTATACCTTGAAAAATTCGTAGACTACTGAAATTACCATATATTTATTTTCGGAGTTACAATTTTCTTACTCCTACCCTCTAAAACAAAGACTACTTAAAGAAATAGAGCCTTTTACCACGTAGAGTAACATCTACGACTCGGACTAGTGGCGGGGGGTCACGGGGAACCGTCCGGCCCGGTCGAATCACAGCGATACGAAATAAATTTCGTTGCGTGTTACATAGTGGTATAAAATTTATTCGCCGCCACTGGAGAAAACATTATTCATTCCGATAAAACATCAATCTTTGAGAAAATAAAAAACAGAACTAGAATCTTCGAAGTGGGCCAAAACTATTGACATCGAGGCTGAGCGAACAAATGTAATACCCATCCAGAACAAAGGGAAAACTCGATGCAGGGTATATAAGCCATTGCAAGAGTTCTTGAGTTAGTTAGTACAGCTTAGATAGCGTTATTATTTCGATGTAAATTGTATTCAGAATCAACTGTTGTAAATATTTGATTTTTACGTGTAAATAAAGTTCGAGAAAGGGAAGTGACTATCAGTTATTAAAAGTTTTAATTTGAACCCATGGAGTTTATTGCTATTTGGTGTTCGACATGATGGATTAAGTAAAGATAAAATCATTGATTTATGGCAACAACTCGCAGCATCGAAAAAATTGACGAGGCTACAAATAAAAAATATTCAAACAGTGTACGGATGGACATAAAGAAAAAATGACTCAGATCCTGAAAAAACGTGACAAGAAAAAGAAACAACATCAAGAAGAAATGCCACAAAGATTACTGAAATCTTTTGATAAAAAACGTAAAATAGAATTATAGAAGCTTGTAACTAATATAGATGAAAAGCAATAAAACCCTGTTTCTACGATGAAAAGTGAACAACAAAATCTTGTCACTGAAATGAAAAAAAAAACAGAATTTAATTCAGGGGTTATTTTCGGAATTTAAAATATTACAGGAAAAAAGACAGACTGATGAATTAAAAAGACCACAGCAATTTGAGCAATTAATGCAAATAGTTAATGAAAGAATGCAAATAGTGGAATCAGACATGAAGATCAAAAAATAATGTGGAGATTCTTGAAACCAAAGTAGATGACATCGATTCCATCCAGAGTCAGATGAAATTTGAAATCAGTTGAATTCAAAATACAGTTCAAAATAAAATCAGTGCTATCCAAAACAAAGTTGAAACAGAAATTAAAAAAATGCAACAGGACTTACAGCAAATACCAGAACACCATGAGTACCAAATGTTCCGTTAGCAAACCACCCACATTTGATAGCAGTCATCTTGACCCATGTATAAGCGGCAATTTGAAGCCGTGGCTACAGCTAATGGATGGGATAACCAAGAAAAATCTACCTCTCTGGTAATTTCTGTAAAAGGTCCAGCATTAGACCTCCTTCAAAGCCTTCCAGTCGATGAACAAGGTAGTTTCGACAAGATCATCGCCATCTAAGACAAAAGATACGATAATCAATCCTTGAGTCAAGTATACCAGGTGCAACTAAGTGGAAAAAATAAAAAAGCCGGAAGGGCCTTCAAAATTCGAAGCAGAGGTTAGACGTTTAGTGAACTTGTCCTACCCAGACCTGCCAGAGGAAACTACACATCAATTGACCACAGAGTTCCATAAACGGTATCAGAGGAGTCTAAGACTTTGTGGAGTCAAGAAAAGTAATGAAGCTTTACTTCGGGCCTTGGAAGTAGAGGCAATTATGAACATGTAAAAACCGAGGGTGCGAGCAGTTTCCTTCAGCCAGGAAGAACCAGAACCGGCCCTCCAGGCAGTTTTGTCTGGAATACAAAAACTATTAGAACGATCACAAGGAACTGACCACCGAGGAGCATGTTACCGGTGCGGGTGGACAGGACACTTTCAACGTAACTGCAGAGTTAGGCTACTTGAACGATCACTAACCAGAAGTAGCCAAAACAACAACCTCACCAATCAGGGAAACTCCCATCATTCAGCATAAGAGGGCGAATGCTGACTAACACTCCACCAGCACCCAGGACAGTATCCATCCGGGGATTTTGCCGAGATAGCAGTAGTCTAGTCATCAGGGGCCGCGCAATCACCATTCCTTTTGTTACAAAATGGGGTCATTGAGCCATCCATCAGCCCATGGTCTGCTCCCGTTGTGCTAGTTAAAAAAAAAGGATGGAACCACCCGATTGTGCGTGTATTACAGAAACCTGAATGACGTCACGAAGAAAGACAGCTATCCACTACCCCGAATTGATGACACTCTGACCACACTAGCAGGCTCCCGTTGGTTCTCCACACTAGACGTAAAGAGTGGATAGTGGCAGGTTGGTATACACGAAAACTACAGAGAGAAGACGTTTTCCACCAGTAAAGGGCTCAGTTCAGGGTCATGCCCTTTGGATTATGTAATGCTCCCGCTACATTTGAGAGGCTAATGCCGTATGTATTAAACAAGTTGACATGGAGAACGTGGTTAGTATACTTCGACGACATTCTGGTCATGGGTCATACATTCGACGACCACCTGAACCACCTGGGCGAAGTATTTTCCAGAATTAAGAACGTCAACCAGAGATTCAACCCGAAGAAGTGGTCCATGTTCCAAAAAGAAGTAGAGTTTTTGGGCCACGCCCTTTCCGAGTCAGAAATCTGCACCAACGAAGAGAAGATAGCAGCTTTCCGTGATTGGCCGGTCCCGAGGGACAAACATGAAATACGTAGCGTTTTGGGGCTCTGTACCTACTACAGAGGATATGTTAAGAGATTTGCCTTCATTGCCGCACCTCTACATCAGGACTGTGAAACATCGTTCCGACGACTGAAGGAGGCAATCTGTTCCAGCGCAATCCTAGCGTTTCCTACACAGTCCGGCAAGTTCATCTTAGACACCGACGCAAGCAACACAGGTTTGGGGCCGTCCTATCCCAGGTGCAATATATTGAAGAGAGGGTGATCGAGTACTACAGCCGTGGATTCTCGAAACCGGAAAGGAATTATTGTGTCACCAGAGAAGAACTTCTTGCAGTAATCAGGGCTGTAGACCATTTCCTCTATGGCGGTCATTCCCTAGTCAGAACAGATCATACCGCCCTCAAATCGCTGCTGCACTTGAAAACACAGGAAGGACAACTGGCCAGGTGAATGGAAAAATTACAGCAGTACGATTTCAAGGCTGAACACCGTACCGGTCGTTTGGATAATAATGCCGATGCCCTGTCAAGAAGACCCTGTAGGGTAGAATGCGGACATTGTCTGAAGACGGAACAGCGAGAGGGTATCTCTTTTCGACAGATCCGATAACAGGCCAATAAAGAATGGACAAAGGAACAGTGAGCCCAAGCCACGATGGAACGAGGTAGCTAGATACTCGGGGGTCCTGAAATCGTTATGGGCCCAATGGGACTCTCTAAGAGTAGGGAATGGAATACTCAAGAGAATTTGGAAAAGCACTGATGGCCGAGAAACCAATTGGTAGTCCCAAAGAAGTATGGGTCAAGAAACTTTCGTTTCGAGTCGTGCATCGTAAACATCGTTAGTAATTCGACATGCCATCCAAGACAAGCGGTAAAGCTGCAAAGAAAGCCCGAAAAGCTCAAAAAAAACATTTCAAAGGCTGACAAAAAGAAGAATTTACATTTACAAAGTGTTGAAACAAGTACAGCCCGATACCGGTATTTCTAGCAAGGCGATGAGCATCATGAACAGCTTCGTCAATGACATTTTCGAACGTATTGCTATTGAAGCTTCTAGACTGGCACATTACAATAAACGTTCAACTATTACTAGCAGGGAAATGCAAACTGCTGTTCGTCTATTGTTGCCCGGTGAACTCGCCAAGTACGCAGTCAGCCAAGGAACTAAAGCTGTTACCAAATATACCAGCTCCAAATAAATCAGACAATTTTCGCAGCTCCTGCTGGGATTACCGGAGGTCATCTGGGCATGAATAAAACCTTAGATCAACTTCTCCAGCAGTACTACTGGGTAAATAACTTCGAATATGTCAGGGCTTGGTGCCGGAAATGTGACACATGTGCAGCCAGTAACAGCCCGAAGACCCGAACCAATCGCAGAATGCAGCAGTACAATGTGGGAGGCTTATTTGAGAGAATTGCCATCGATGTCACCGATCCGTTTCCCGAGTCTGAGAGGGGGAGCAAGTACATTCTGGTAGCAATGGATTACTTCAGCAAATAGCCAGAGGCATATGCGATAAACAATCATGAGGCAACCACGGTAACGACGGTGGTAGAACAGCTAATCAGCAGGTTTGGCATCCCGTTGGAACTACATTCAGTTTAGCGGCGTAACTTCGAATCGAATGTATTCCAGAAGTTTTGTACGATGTTGGGAATCAGGAAAACGATAACAACACCATTGCATCCACAATCCGACGGAATGATGGACAGATTCAACAGGACCTTGGAACAACACCTATCCAAACTCGTCAGCAATAACCAGCGTGATTGGGATGAGCATATTGCTCTATTCCTGTTGGCCTATCGCTCAGCTGTACATAATAGTACAGGTCTGACTCCAGCCAGGGTACTATTCGGAAAAGAGCTTAGATTGCCGTGCGATCTGGCCTTTGGCTCTCCCGAAGAACAGCCCCAAGACACCAACGATTATGTCGACCAGCTCCGACATAACATGCGGGCAATATTGGTGGGAAAAATGTTTCTGATCGGGACGACGGAGGACTTTGTTTTATAATATGTAGTGATTTAATTATTTTATTCTTTACCGTTCTTTGGATGACCAAATTATCGTTTATTCCCCATTGATATACATTCGCTTAAACTGTATTTTAATTGAAACCCATTTTATAATCCCTCGTTTATTTATATTATTTTATTTTTTTCCAACTTGTTTACATTTTTAATTCTAACTCATCGATATGGCACAACCACAAAACAATGTAGTTTCCGATGAAGTTATTGGAAATATTTTCTATCATCCCCGAATTTGAAGGACACTAAATCTCCTGGCCACCTTCATACATGGTTGTAATTGTGTGTAAGCAGCTTCTAACACTGCATTTCGGAGACTAGCGTGATCTGTCTTCACTGATTCATGATCTCCAACGTCTAAAACAACTTTCAAATGAGTCCCCTCTGACCTTCTATAATAGACTCCAAGTTTTGAGTGCGAAAATACATTCCTGTATTCAAAAATCGTCAGATCTAAGCAATGAGTAGAAAGAAGCTCAGACATCCCTTGTTAACACAATGGTTCTGAATACACTACTTACTCGACTAGAACCACGTCTAGGCCAAATGGTTCGTGCCAGCAATCTCAAGGATCTTTTGTAGGCACACTCTCGAATCAGAAGAGAACTTCAGTTATCTTACTTCGAGGAACATAAAATAGATAAATATGTCCAACCTACGTCTCTTTTTAGGCTAGGACACCAACTCAGCCACCAAATGTTTAAATTGTGGACGGTTAGGCCACATATCTGCAGATTGTCGGTAATGATACCAAAATAACCCTGAGTCTTCAACTCAAAATATCAGATCAAATTTTTTAGGCCCAAATCAATCTTCGAGGCCAAACCCAGTCCCAAATTATAGCAATCATCAAGGTCAACAATTTTGACTGATGAATTTTCAAAGACCCCCTTTCAAGCCAAATCAATTCCAACCCTCTATAACACAGACCAATCCTCAGTATCGTCCAGAAAGGACGCATCATTTCAATGAACACCTGAATACTGATTATCAGGAATATTCAGTAAGCGACTACGGCTATATATTTTCTAGCTCTGTCGAGCCTAGATCAGCCCCCGATTCAGCAACTACAGTTTCCGAAGTCCAAACCCAAATTCAGATTTTCAAACTAAGATTTCGACCCAAATGCAAATTTCCCGGAACAAGAATTTCTCTAAGTTCTCTCCTAACAATCAACTCCAAAAATTCATATTACATTCACGGTGTTTCCGGAACGCTTCTCATTGATACTCCATTTTTAAAGAAAATACCGTTAAAAATTTCCGTCAAATATTTCCTGAAAAAGTGACAATTCAAGGCATCACGCAAGAGAAATCCCTATTTCAGAATCTACCTTTATTCCATTTGCCACAGGTAATCCCCTTAAGGTTTTTATCTACAATCTAGATATTGAGTTTGATGGAATATTAGGTCATGATTTTCTTGACCATTACGAAACTATTGTTAACACTATTATTTTTCACTCTTTGCACTCTATTTAAATAATTTATGCATTGATCTACCTTCTTAATGTTTTGGACCACTATGGTTTCCGCAATTCCTTATCCATAGTGTCTTGCAATATTTAACACAATCTCCTCTTCCCGCATTGGAGGATTCATGTGTTTCGCCGATCTCACTAATCTCATTGCATAATCACTCATACTTTCCCGTTTTTCATCAAATTTTCCAACATATAATTTTTCCCTAAATTGTTCCATTTCTCCACAATAAGAATTTAAAATTTTTCTTCTATTTCTTCAAATGATGTTACTTCCCCTTCTATTGACGCAAACCATACCGCTGCACTTTCAACCATTCCATGTCTCATTCTGATTTTAATCTCTTCAATATTTCTTATCCCTTGTAATTGTGTTTTCATGATTTTGATGAAAATGCATGGATGAATTATTCCAAACCTTCCATTGAATTTTATACTGTTGTCAACTACAATAGACCTTTCCAGCATCACAGGTATCCTTGCTTGTTACATTCGACTTATTCTTCCTGCCACTGTTGCTGAAAATCTCTCCCATTTTGTGAAATTCTGTCTTCTAAATTTTGAATTTGTTTTTCATTATCCTGGACCTTTTCTTGAACTTGACTTAATTTTCCATTGATATTTTCTACCTGGTATTGGCGTTCTCTTCTCTCTATTTATATTGCAGTACTGGCCTGGCCTGGTGCATCTCTTCTCGTATCTCTTGCATTCCTTGTGTTAAATTTATTTCCGAACTTGTATTTTGCTTTGTAATTGTGTATTTAACTCTTGTCTTGTCTCCTCTATTTTTGACATTAAATTGCCGGTTGATTCTCCTATCTTGTTCACTAGATCTTTTCTTAAATCAGCAGTAGTTTCACCCAATTATTCCCTTAAATTTCGTATATCTCCAGCGGATTCCTTCAACTCTTCTCTCAATTTTTTTTTGTATTAGTGTTGGATTCCATAATGGCTGTCAAATCATGCTGAAATCCACTGTTGTTTCTGGTGTTCTCCTCTTCGGTGAGTGTACTTGCGCTAACGTCTACATAACTCTTCCACCATCATCTTTTGTATCCTCCACTTCCGGGTTATCAACTACTTCCTCATCTCCATGGTCCATCTCCACCATAATTTCTTCAGGTCCTATTTGCTCTTTTTTTTGGCCTTCTTTATTCATTTTTTTTTGTTTATTCTTTTAGTTATTGCCATTTTATTGTTTTTTTAGTTAGGTATTTATTTAAAATTGATTATAATAATATTTTGTTATATATAATATGTTTCCTTAAAATTCGCCCAAATTCCCAGCAATATCAATTCAGAATTACATAAATCAGATCAAATCAAATCAATAATATCAAATCAAAAATTTTACTAAACCTTATACCAATATTAAATGTTCAAAACAAATTTTGTTGCAAACCTTTTTCAAAATTATTATTTTGGGAAATACCTTTTAGTAAGTAATCTTTTTAAATTAATTTTATGGAAATTTCAAACCTGATTACCTCCTGGTCTGCCTACAAAACATTAAGTTCGTCAATAAAAATTGTAATGCAGGTGCAGATAGTACCCACCAAAATTTGAAATACATGTTAAGTAAATTATTGTCAATGTGGCAACGTCGCGCTAAAAATGAGATTTGCTTGTAGCGTGAATAATAAAGGAATGAGTCACCACAAAAAACTGAACACCTGTTATTTTTTTGTATTAAATAATTTCATAGTTTCGAATGCCGGTAGATTTATTTAGGTACATAAAATTTTATGAAATATTATTTTCAAAAATGTACCCTTTTAATATCTATGTATTGAAATGAATATTTATATTTGGCGATTTATTTTATGCATCAAGTTGAAGAAACATTAGTTTTTTTATGTGTTAAATTCTTCGAGAAATAATTGTTACTAAGAAATTAATATTACTTATCTTAGAAAAATAAAAAGCTTTGACCTGCAGGATGTCATTATGATAGAGCTCTGGTGAGCAAATGGATTATTTATAGTAAATATTCAAAATTCAAAATTCTTTTTATTACATTTGCTTTCCCCACAAATTAATAGCATGTCAGGTCTTTACCTAATTGTATGATTGTCACTGTTTGTCACAAAATAATACACTCGAACTCACAATTCACAACAGATTTTATTTACTTTATATTTTAAAATTAAAATCAAATAACTTACGCTATGTCGAATGTCACGCAAAAATCACTTTCACTTTCTTAAAAGAACCGGGCAGCAAAAAAGCATTTATGGCAGCGGCCAGCTGTAGTACTGAGTATATGCTATGTTGCCACATCTGATCGGAGAAACGTAGGGCAAATTATAACAGAATATTTAGAGTTTAAATAATAATTTTCTTTGTTAATACAGTTATTAAAGGTGTATACGCTATTGAGTATTTACATATTTAGATTTACAATCATTTTGAAGCCGGAAATAGTCTATTATTTACTGTAATAAAGGCTACAGAACTTCTAACTTTTTCATTTTTTTTTGGCAAAACTATAGTTTATTTCTGAAAATGTTATAAAGCTTTTTGATTTGTTTTGACCTGAAGTATTGATCCTCAAAATCTTTGCACTCAAACCGTTTACACCCTGTATATATATATATATATATATATATATATATATGTGTTTTTTTTTATTCAAAGAGGGGCGAAATACATTGCGTACTTAGCTAGCACGTGCTGGCTGTCGTGCGGGACTCCCGATGCAATGACCTCAAAGCAAGAGTAAATCGTTGCATTGAAACCAGTATACCGTATACCCGCTAAAACCCTAACCTCTTTCTCCTACAATCATGGTCCCCTGCGGCACTCTTTGTCAATACTACTTCGCAAGGGTGGTTCATTGCAGATGTTAACTGCTCTTACATTGAAAGCCTCTAAAGCCTACTCCTCGAAGGTATTGTGGAGCTCTTTGAGGATAGTCTCCGCGTAATCTGATACTAAGTTCCAGGCTTGGGGGCCCTTCAGCATGGCTTCTACTAATTGTTCTGGAACGATATTAGTCACCAGAATGCTCTCCACTTCAGCACGTTGATCCTGAAACCGGGGGCAGGAGAAGAACACGTGTTCCGCGTCCTCTACCACGTCCGTACAGTGTGGGCAGTTTGGGGAGTTTGCCTCCTGAACCTGTGCAGGTATGCTCGAAAGCATGTTCGCTGGTTTCCGAGAATTCAACCGCGTAGTTGCTAACTGATCCCTGCCGGGATCTAGGTAGTCGAATTCTTGAGTAACTAGAAGCGAAAGCAGAAGGCTAC
Source organism: Octodonta nipae (assembly GCA_034190945.1). Taxonomy (NCBI): domain Eukaryota; kingdom Metazoa; phylum Arthropoda; class Insecta; order Coleoptera; family Chrysomelidae; genus Octodonta; species Octodonta nipae. The sequence continues at coordinate 96,064,839 of CM067217.1, read as the reverse complement.
GAGAATTATGCGAACCGATCTGAAGAGGGCAGATGTGATTTTCTTTGTTGTATCCGGCGTACATCCGTTTCTAGTGCTTTGAAAAGGACGTTTTATCTGATATTTAACCAAAATCTCATTTGGCATTTTTAAAGCTGAAAATCTGAAACCAGAATGAAGATATTAAGAGAGTAGCTTTCTATTTATACCTTCGTTCGAGATAGTAACCTGTATGATGAGTGTTCAGATGCGGTGCCGTTAGTGGTCATTATTGGTTTACCAAGGACCAAGAGCAGAATGCAGCAATACAATGTGGGCACATTTGAGAGAATTGCCATTGATGTCGCCGGTCCATTTCCCGAGTCTGAGATGGGGAACAAATACATTTTGGTAGCAATGGATTACTTCAGCAAATGGCATGAGGCATACGCTAGACCCAACCAGGCGCCTGTTTCATAATCAACTTATAACTTGTAGTTTTGTAACTTGTATAATCTCATTTCGTAATTCAACAAAATTAATAACTTGCAGAATAAGTTACAACTTGTAAACTGATATGATTGAACAGGACCTTGGAATAACATATATCCATGGTCGTTCGCAATAACCAGCGTGAATGGGATGAGCATATAACCCTATTCCTGATGGCCTATCGCTCAGCCGTACATAACAACACAGGACTGACTCACCAGAAGAACCGCCCCAAAAAGTCAACGATTATGCCGACCAACTCCGACAGAACATGCTGGTAATAAACGAACACAGATGTTGGCCACCAGAGCTCGAATGAAGACACGATATGACCTCAACGCAAATTCAGTCGAATTCCAAGAGAGAGACAAAGTCTGTCTGTACAACCCACAGAGAAGCAATGGGAAATATCCAAAGCTTACACCAGCCTGGGATGGTCCATACGAGGTCAAGAGAATCAATGACGTTGTTTATTGTATTCGCCGAAAACCAAGAGCTAAGATGAAGATGTAATCATAATTGAAGATAGGCAGTGTTATAAAATTCATTTAACGCCGGCATAGGGTAAAAATAAGAAAGCTTCTACATTAATCGTTCCGATAAAAACAACACGTTAACATACAACCGGCTGAAATAATAAAAAGCCAGGACTGCTATCCCGAAATTTCGATGGGTATAAAAAAGGCGGCCACGAGAAAATTCCTGAAAACGCTCTGACAACAAAGATATAATCATCGCATTCAGATATGCTCTACACGGGCAATTTAAAGGACAAGTTGAGTAGTTTAGTTTATATTCGTGTGATAGAATCGACGGAGAGTAGCGTTTAAAATTTTCATATATTTCTTATTCCTTTGAACCACATTTTAAGCTATTGAATAATTTTTGAAACCAAATTATTATTATTTTACCTCGCTTTATTTTATTTTGTGTTCGCAAACTGCTGAATTTATTTAACCAATTTACTCATACATAATTTTGAATTTTGATAAATTTTTGTGTGACTCTGCTTACTTCCATTTTTCTTCTTTATTTAAATGTTTATTTTTCGAAACACTTGAATATTTGAAATGACCACTACAAGACAAGGTGCTGCGACTTCCACTGTAGAGCCATACAAAATATCTGAATTTTTCGCAATAATTCCGGAATATGACGGAAACCCTATATTCTTAAATACTTTCATTTCTTCATGCCAAACTGCATATAGTATGGCAATTGAGTACCAACAAGTACTTCTGATATTGCACATCAAAAACAAACTTCGCGGCAGAGCAGCCGAACTAACAAATTCTCGAAACCCGACTCAATTTACAGAAATTCAGACACTCAATTTAGAGATCTCTCAGCCTTGATACAAGATCTTCAAAGAATGAGACAATTAAATACCAAACACCCATAACAGTTTCAGCCAGACTACAAAAATGCTTGCTGCGGTTAACAAATAAAACTTAACTCAGAAAGAAGAACAGGCACAAATCGACTTGATCGAATCCATGGCACTAAATAGCCTCCTAACCGGCTTAGAGCCAAAGATAGGACAACTAGTTCGTGCTAGCGATCCTAAAGACATTCTGACCGCCGTTTCACGCATAAAGCGGGAATTCCAACTGCATCATTTAGAAACTCAAAAGTTTTCAAATTTTAGAAACCAAGTTCCACCCGCCTCCTCGAAAACTCAACGAGTTTCCAGTACAAAAACAATGTTCATTCTGTAAAAGAATGGGGCATACTGTTAATGAATGTCTCACTAAATCGAGACAAATGCAACAAAACCAAAATTACGGACAAAACTTTTCGAATATACGTCCTAACCCATTTTCACAACAACCGGGCCAATTCCAGAATCGCCCACAATTCCAACCCAATACTCAAAATTTCCAGCAGAACAGAAACTTCCACCACCTCGTCCTTCGACAAGTGCACAATCCCAAAGTTTAGGTCAATATAAACCTAATCAAAACTTTTTCCGGCAACAACGAACACATAACTAAAAAAATTCTTATAATATCGGGTACGACCAACCCAATACTAACGTATACGAAAGTCAATACCAAAATACTGATTTCGAAAGTTTTGACCAATACTATTGCGATTCGACACAAACTGATTACGACTATTACTCAAAAACAGGTAACGCAGAATGTGACAACTACCTTGAAAACGAACACCAGTTTTCCCCCGTAAATTTTCAGAACCTCCCTTTCCAAACGGAACCCCCGGAAATCACAGAACTTCAGACCCAAATTCAAACACTAAATCTAGACAGTTTCGACCCAAATTTGAACTTTCCCGAACAGAGCTTTCTATATGACCGCATCTGACCGTAAATTCTAAAAATTTATACTACATCACAGATTCTTCTAACACACATAAAATCCTAATAGACACCGGTGCTGGACTTTCTATCTTCACTAGACACCTGCACTCGTTTTACAGAAGGATTTCAGGAAAACGTCGTAATTCAGGGAATTACGAACCAGAAAATCCTTATAAACGAATCGACCCTCGTTCCTTTTTATATAAAAGACCCGCACAAGGTTTACATCTGCAACCTTGACATAGAATTCGACAGTTTGTTAGGCTCTGACTTTCTCGAGCACTACAACTGCATTATAGACTTTGACAAAAAACAATTAATAACCAACTTTAAGACACTTCCGCTGTATAAAGTTACAGACGAGACAATTAATGCCACTGAATCTATACAATGTCACCCTTCCTATATTTCCATTAATACAATTTCGATCGAACCCCGTACCGAAAAAGTTGTCAAACTTAGTTGCGAACTTAGGAACACCGAAGCCCTTCTAACGGGTATGGAAATTGAAAAAGTTCACCTCCCTACTGCTGTTGTTATAGGTCATTTTCTTACATCCATTCTAAATGCGAATGCCATCCCCAAAATAGTAAATTTTTCAAATCTAAAACTCGAACCGGTACAGAACTTTTCTGTGAATTCTCTCTCACAACCTACGCATTTGAACTATAATCAACCCTGCAGACAAGAAGAAATTGCTAAACAACTCCGACTAGAACATTTAAAAGACGAAGAGTCAGACGTAATCTTACAATTATGCCTTGACTTTTCAGACATATTCTACCTCGAACGCGACTATTTATCATTCACAAATGAGTCCTACCGTTATCCCCAAGTTCACAAACAACAAGTCCCAGGTAGCAAAAATGCTCGTTGAAGGCATAACACGACCCTCTAATTCGCCTTGGTCCTCTCCCGTATGGGTGGTGCCAAAGAAATTAGACGCATCTGGAAAACAAAAGTGGCGTCTTGTTGTAGACTACCGCAAACTTAACGAACTTACAGTCAATGACAAGTACCCTCTACCTAACATCTCAGACCTACTAGACCAACTAGGCAAATGCCAGTACTTTACGACTCTTGACCTCGCCTCTGGTTTCCATTAAATCGAAATAGAGCGAAAGGACATCGCGAAAACTGAATTCACTGTCGAGAACGGACATTTTGAGTTCATCCGCATGCCCGTCGGATTGAAGAATGCTCCGTCTACCTTTCAAAGGGTGATGGATAACATTGTTATGGGAATTCAGAATGAAAGAAGTCTGGTTTAAATGGATGACATAATCATTTACTCGCCTACAATACATGACCACCCATCACGACTGACAGACGTACGAGTACTTAAGAGACACAGAAAGGCTAACCTTAAAATACAGCCTGACAAATCCGAATTTCTCCGCAAGGAGGTCGCTTACTTAGGACATCTTATAACTAAAGACGGTGTGAAGCCCAATCCATCAAAGGCAGACTGTATTTTAAACTTTCCACAACCGAAGAACCCTAAAGACATAAAATCTTTCTTAGGATGTGCTGATTACTACCGTAGGTTCATTTCTAACTTTGCAAAGATCTCCAAACCAATGACAAAACTATTATAAAAAGACCAACAGTTCAATTTCAACGAAGAGTGCGTAAAATCCTTCAATGAATTAAAACGAACATTGACTTCCACCCCTATACTCATTTACCCAAATTTTGATGAACCGTTTGTACTGACTACAGACCCCAGCACTTTTACTATCGGCGCCGTATTATCTCAAGGGCCAATAGGTAAGGATTTACCGATTGGATATGCTTCTAGGACCCTTTGTAAAGCCGAAACCCGGTACTCCACCATTGAGCGAGAGCTGTTAGCCATTGTCTGGGCGGTTAAGCATTTTCATCCAATAATCTATGGCCGTAAGTTCCTACTATTAACCGATCATCGCCCGTTAACCTGTAAAACCTCTATAAAAGACCCCGGTAGTAGACTTGCCCGATGGAGACTCAAACTAGAAGAATACGACTATGAAATTATTTACAAGTCTGGTAAAGTTAACAAGAAAGCTGATGCTTAATCAGGTATTAAAATCAATCATCTTGACGAATGTTTATCATTTCAGTCAAAATCGAAGCTAACACCCTTCAAAGTCCTACCCCTAAACGACGAATCCGAAGACGACAGATGAAATATCTCTTGAAACTATGTCCGAAGAATTTAAAACCTTTATAGAACGTTATAAAACTACCTCTTTAATTGATTACAGCAACATTGAATTCTCCAACTGTCAACTACTAGACAAAACAAATAAAAACATTTTAATTTTCCCCCAATCACCCAATCTTCAGAAATTTCATCACGACATTTTAGAAGACATTTTCGAAGAAGTCGCTGACTTCGAAACCTTTAAAATTAATGTATTCGCCAGCAAAACCGTAAGCAGAAGACAATATTTCATAATCCCACTTCTAAATGATCCTGACATTGTAAATTAAATTCTTTTTGCATCAATATACAATTTTTTGCCTCTCCCTGCCTCTCTCTGAGAATAATTTAAAAATTGAACTTGGAAATATTACATTAATAGCCCGTAACAATGGCTTTGACCAAAAGTTGATTAATAAACTTGTCTACCATAAAGAACAACAGTTAGTCCAATGTTTAATTTATCCCACTGTATCGGCTGTGGACAAGCCATCAAAATAAGTCTCCCTTACATATTTTGGAAACGTGAGGGACAAAATTGCCAAAATTTTGTCCAAACACAACATCCAAGTTAGTTTTAAATCACAACACAAACTTAGTAATCTTTTATTCAATGCCAAACACAAAACAGTTACAAATATTTAAATTCTAGAGTTTATAGGCTTTCATGTTCGGAATGCAACAGTTTTTACATTGGTATGACATGCAGAAATTTCAACACCCGCTACGATGAACATTTTCGATCATTTAGATATAACAAACAAACTTAACATTTGCAAATCACTGCTTACAAACAGGCCATCCCTTCCCAAAATTGGAAGATACATAAATTATTCACGTACACAGTTTTAAACCGATAATCACCATTTTAGAATCAGTTCAAATTTTCAAGAGTATTAACGACCCTTTATCCTGGAGTTTAATCTTAAATGACCAGGTAGAGTTGCACAAAAGTGTCCTCTTCCAAGTATTCAAATAATATCTTTGAGAGTTTTCCCAAAATTTCAGGCTTCAATCCACCGTTATTTTTAACTAGTAAGTCTGTGTTCTAAAAATTTAATAACCTTTTTACAATGTAACAAAATAATACCTTCATGGGTTTTTCCCAAATTTCATGTCATAAATATAATCCATCATTATACTTAAGTAACACCCATTGTATATTTGTGTATAAATTGTAACATTATAACAATCTGTAATTCATTCATCAGTTGGCTCTTGTTTGATAATGGCATAGCTCTTGCCAAAACTAGTCCCAGTAAAGTGAAAATAAAAAGTGATATAAAAACTTAGTTAAATTCTGTTTTCTTTCATTATCAATTCCTTTTTTATTATTTTTACATCAGTTTTATCCTATTTCAATTCCTTTCCTCGTTATTTATTTATAATATACATAGATTTATTTTCTGTAATTTATATTGTTAATTATCATACTTTCCACATTTTATTATTATTTATTTAGATTCTTTATAGATATTTTATCTATTTCCTCATATTTATTTAAATAATTCATATTTTCTATTTGCACCATTGCAATATTTTCTTCTTATTATTATTTTATTTTCGCATTTATTTCCGCTTTATATTTATTTATCCATCTTCAACTTTTCTTATTTCATAGTCCATAATATATCTCCTAAATGTTTCCATATGTCCAACATAACATCTAAATATTTCAATCCATTTCATTTTCTTCTTACCAAATTCAATTTAACTTCTTATGAGTTCCTTATCTTCTTCATTCAATATTCTTATATTTTCTTCTGATAATTAATTTATTTATAATACTTTCTATTATCTTGTCATAATCTTGAACAATTTATTATTAATATATTTAATGTCAATATCTATATCTATATACTATTATAAAATGGTACTTGTCTGTTTGTTTGTTACCTCATCACGTAAGAACTACTGAACTGATTTTGTTACAAAGCTTATAGTTTGACTTAAGATCTGGTATAAATTTTATCTCCCTACATTGACAGAAACGATAGATATAGGGAAAAATCTACTACCATGTTCGGTAATACATAAGTACACAATTAGTCAATTAGATACTTGCACCAGCTTAGCTTTTATGCAAAATTCGGAATATGCCAATGTAACATATTTCGATTTTAAAAAAATTCCAACTGATAGATCAAGTGTAATTTTACAGTGTTCCATATATAGGTGAGTTTAAGAAATATTATAATGGAATGTTATGATCTGAAAGCTGTTCCATATACCGGATAGTTAAAATATAGGGTGGACTAGAAGTCTAAGTATACAGGGTGGTGCAAAAATGTCATATGGCCCATAAATACTTGTATATACAGGGTTGTTGAAGTATGGAGTGGAGTAGAATAATAATTATAAAGTGTGGGTAAAAAAAATGTTATATAGGTTAGAGAAATGGAGTACCTGAACTATTGGGCGAAGTCAAGTTATAGTTACACAGTGTGATTCAAACAAGGTTAGAAAAAGTTGCAAATGAAGGATGAAAATAATTATATTATATACTGTGGTTCAAAAAATATGAATAAATATTGTGAAATAGCGTAGCTCATAATCAGTTGCCCAGATAGATTAATTGAATTATAGGGAGGATTAGAGTTAAGTATTTAAAATATTGTTACATAGGGTGCCCAATAAGTAGTTGCAGTTTTGGTGAAATTTATTGGGAAGTGATGGATTATTATTTATTTATACAGGGTGGTACAAAAAGTCTTATACTGGGTGGCCGATAAGTAGTTGTACATACAAGGTGGTTGAAATACAGGGTGAAGTAGAAGTATAGTTTAACAGTTTGGATAAAAAAATGTATGAAAAATGTTCTAGAATAGAACATGAGCTAGCTGTGTTGCACATATGCAATATCTGAAACATAGGGTGAAGTAAAATTATAGTTATACAGTGTGATTAAAACAATGTTAAAAGAACAACAAATTATATTTTCCAGGATGGTTAAAAAATGTCAGAAAAATGGTTATTTAGCGTAGTCCATAAGCAGTAGCATAGATAAGATAGTTTAAATATAGAGAAACAAGAAAGCTGATGCTTAATCAGGTATTAAAATCAATCATCTTGACGAATGTTTATCATTTCAGTCAAAATCGAAGCTAACACCCTTCAAAGTCCTACCCCTAAACGACGAATCCGAAGACGACAGATGAAATATCTCTTGAAACTATGTCCGAAGAATTTAAAACCTTTATAGAACGTTATAAAACTACCTCTTTAATTGATTACAGCAACATTGAATTCTCCAACTGTCAACTACTAGACAAAACAAATAAAAACATTTTAATTTTCCCCCAATCACCCAATCTTCAGAAATTTCATCACGACATTTTAGAAGACATTTTCGAAGAAGTCGCTGACTTCGAAACCTTTAAAATTAATGTATTCGCCAGCAAAACCGTAAGCAGAAGACAATATTTCATAATCCCACTTCTAAATGATCCTGACATTGTAAATTAAATTCTTTTTGCATCAATATACAATTTTTTGCCTCTCCCTGCCTCTCTCTGAGAATAATTTAAAAATTGAACTTGGAAATATTACATTAATAGCCCGTAACAATGGCTTTGACCAAAAGTTGATTAATAAACTTGTCTACCATAAAGAACAACAGTTAGTCCAATGTTTAATTTATCCCACTGTATCGGCTGTGGACAAGCCATCAAAATAAGTCTCCCTTACATATTTTGGAAACGTGAGGGACAAAATTGCCAAAATTTTGTCCAAACACAACATCCAAGTTAGTTTTAAATCACAACACAAACTTAGTAATCTTTTATTCAATGCCAAACACAAAACAGTTACAAATATTTAAATTCTAGAGTTTATAGGCTTTCATGTTCGGAATGCAACAGTTTTTACATTGGTATGACATGCAGAAATTTCAACACCCGCTACGATGAACATTTTCGATCATTTAGATATAACAAACAAACTTAACATTTGCAAATCACTGCTTACAAACAGGCCATCCCTTCCCAAAATTGGAAGATACATAAATTATTCACGTACACAGTTTTAAACCGATAATCACCATTTTAGAATCAGTTCAAATTTTCAAGAGTATTAACGACCCTTTATCCTGGAGTTTAATCTTAAATGACCAGGTAGAGTTGCACAAAAGTGTCCTCTTCCAAGTATTCAAATAATATCTTTGAGAGTTTTCCCAAAATTTCAGGCTTCAATCCACCGTTATTTTTAACTAGTAAGTCTGTGTTCTAAAAATTTAATAACCTTTTTACAATGTAACAAAATAATACCTTCATGGGTTTTTCCCAAATTTCATGTCATAAATATAATCCATCATTATACTTAAGTAACACCCATTGTATATTTGTGTATAAATTGTAACATTATAACAATCTGTAATTCATTCATCAGTTCGCTCTTGTTTGATAATGGCATAGCTCTTGCCAAAACTAGTCCCAGTAAAGTGAAAATAAAAAGTGATATAAAAACTTAGTTAAATTCTGTTTTCTTTCATTATCAATTCCTTTTTTATTATTTTTACATCAGTTTTATCCTATTTCAATTCCTTTCCTCGTTATTTATTTATAATATACATAGATTTATTTTCTGTAATTTATATTGTTAATTATCATACTTTCCACATTTTATTATTATTTATTTAGATTCTTTATAGATATTTTATCTATTTCCTCATATTTATTTAAATAATTCATATTTTCTATTTGCACCATTGCAATATTTTCTTCTTATTATTATTTTATTTCCGCATTTATTTCCGCTTTATATTTATTTATCCATCTTCAACTTTTCTTATTTCATAGTCCATAATATATCTCCTAAATGTTTCCATATGTCCAACATAACATCTAAATATTTCAATCCATTTCATTTTCTTCTTACCAAATTCAATTTAACTTCTTATGAGTTCCTTATCTTCTTCATTCAATATTCTTATATTTTCTTCTGATAATTAATTTATTTATAATACTTTCTATTATCTTGTCATAATCTTGAACAATTTATTATTAATATATTTAATGTCAATATCTATATCTATATACTATTATAAAATGGTACTTGTCTGTTTGTTTGTTACCTCATCACGTAAGAACTACTGAACTGATTTAGTTACAAAGCTTATAGTTTGACTTAAGATCTAGTATAAATTTTATCTCCCTACATTGACAGAAACGATAGATATAGGGAAAAATCTACTACCATGTTCGGTAATACATAAGTACACAATTAGTCAATTAGATACTTGCACCAGCTTAGCTTTTATGCAAAATTCGGAATATGCCAATGTAACATATTTCGATTTTAAAAAAATTCCAACTGATAGATCAAGTGTAATTTTACAGTGTTCCATATATAGGTGAGTTTAAGAAATATTATAATGGAATGTTATGATCTGAAAGCTGTTCCATATACCGGATAGTTAAAATATAGGGTGGACTAGAAGTCTAAGTATACAGGGTGGTGCAAAAATGTCATATGGCCCATAAATACTTGTATATACAGGGTTGTTGAAGTATGGAGTGGAGTAGAATAATAATTATAAAGTGTGGGTAAAAAAAATGTTATATAGGTTAGAGAAATGGAGTACCTGAACTATTGGGCGAAGTCAAGTTATAGTTACACAGTGTGATTCAAACAAGGTTAGAAAAAGTTGCAAATGAAGGATGAAAATAATTATATTATATACTGTGGTTCAAAAAATATGAATAAATATTGTGAAATAGCGTAGCTCATAATCAGTTGCCCAGATAGATTAATTGAATTATAGGGAGGATTAGAGTTAAGTATTTAAAATATTGTTACATAGGGTGCCCAATAAGTAGTTGCAGTTTTGGTGAAATTTATTGGGAAGTGATGGATTATTATTTATTTATACAGGGTGGTACAAAAAGTCTTATACTGGGTGGCCGATAAGTAGTTGTACATACAAGGTGGTTGAAATACAGGGTGAAGTAGAAGTATAGTTTAACAGTTTGGATAAAAAAATGTATGAAAAATGTTCTAGAATAGAACATGAGCTAGCTGTGTTGCACATATGCAATATCTGAAACATAGGGTGAAGTAAAATTATAGTTATACAGTGTGATTAAAACAATGTTAAAAGAACAACAAATTATATTTTCCAGGATGGTTAAAAAATGTCAGAAAAATGGTTATTTAGCGTAGTCCATAAGCAGTAGCATAGATAAGATAGTTTAAATATAGAGGGGATCAGAGTTATAGTTAAATGTTTAAAAAATGTTATAGGTATATGGTGACTCCTAAGCAAGATGTATATATAGCGTGGTTGAAATATTTTGTACAATAAAATTATGGTTATAAATGATAGTTTAAAAACTGATAGACATATAAGTTATAATGATTGACTCATTGGCAGCTGTATATACAAGATGATTTAAATAAACATGGAAGTAGAGTTAGAGCTATAAAAGGCACTTCAAAAAAATATTGAATAAAATTGTTACATAGGGTGATCATATTGCGGTTTGGGTAAAATTTGTTGGGGATTGGTGGATTTATAGTTATTATTTATATTTAAAAAGTAATAATGGGTGGCCTATAGGTATAAGTATAAAGTAGACCATGAACAGTTGCAGCCTGATATGTGGAATACCTGACATATAGAGCGAAGCAACATTATAGTTATATATTGTGTTTAACACAATGTCAGAAAAAGGAGCATATAAAGGATGGTTAAAACATAGGACGGAGGGGAATAATTCTTATATAGCGTATAGGTTGGAGTAGAATTATAGTTAAGAAATTTAAAAATGTTATATTGGTTGACAAGTAAACTGCAGCTTATACAGGATGGTTGCACTATAGGGTGAAGCAGAGTTACAGATGTACAAGTTGATTCCAAAAAATATTAAATAGAATTATTATATAGGGTGGCCCAGGAGTGTTTCGGTGAAATATATTGGAGATTGGTAGATATATAGTTATCTAAGGTGGTTCAAAAAAGTTTGAAAAAATTGTTCTATTGGATAGCCCATATCTTTCATGTTATTTTTTACAAAGAATTGTACATTCTATACGCGGGTGAAACCGCAGGTAACGGCTAGTATTCTATAAATTCTCAATCCTGCATCAAATCTAGGTCATTCCAGTTATCAACATTTTATCCTCTTCCTAATTCAATTTAGTATCTTGTAACCCAAACCCGGTGTCCTAAATTTGGAAAACTCAAAAATCAACATAAATCCTACCAACTGCTGTTCATCGGGGAACATATGGGCGTGGGTAAAAGATAGTAAAACACAGGGCGTCATTTAAACCATACCTTAAAAACCAAAAAATTGTATGCGGTTATTATGTAATACACACCGGCTGTAGTGATATTGTTATGTTCCTTATGAACAAACTGCTAATAATCTGATTCTGTTAAAAAAATTATGTATTCAATACTTTTTAGTGGTGCTTCCAAAAATTCTTTCACAATCGATAACTTAGGTATATAAAAAATAAGCACAATGTAAATACAGAGAGTTTAATAAAAAAATCAAAAAGAAAATATATAGTACAAAAAAATCGAGATAAGAAGTTTGTTTCTAAAAAAATTAGGACATTCAAATAAATGTAGCTAAAGAGTAAAATCTACAATTTACATTAAGGAATATTTAAAAATTTGACTTAAAACTCACCATGAAAATTTAAATGTTTACAAAAAAATTTCTACCTGAAATCTACAAAAATGTACTCAACAATAATCACCTAATCAAAATGATGTATTTAAATAGGATAATGGTATAATCTGTCGACAAATTAAAAGCGTACCTTATTAAACGTTTCTGAAATTTACTATCTCTTATAATATTGACATGATTATCTGTACTGTGTTCTTGATCCTGGGAACTCAAAGCCAAATATCTCCAACTAATTCATCACCGACCGGACATCAGTTGAATTCCATCTAAACGGTTAATTCGGTTCCATACCAAATAATAACTTCAAAATTCCTCTCGAAAATAGCAGTCCCAAAACGTTGAAAATTCTAACTTTAAAAATCCCTAGTTAAAACATGGCTCCAAACGTAGAACAGCTAACCTTAAAACAGGATTGAAAACGTGGAAAAATCTACCGTAACTCAGGTCTCAAATATACCGTAGTATAAACCTTCCATAGAAAAATCTTCCTAAGGGAAAATCCTCCCTAGGACCCTAAAATAGAATTTGCACGTGACGAAAGAGATGAAATAATCTAGCAGTGTTTTTTAAATTTTAAAAGAGCAAGCATTTTATGGATGACTTCAAACTTAATAGACATTGTATTGTGCTAGCAAGAAAGCACAGCCCCAGGTATCGCCAGCTTAGCGAAAAGTCGAACTGACAACGGACAAGATACTCGAGAAGGCACCAGAACGTTAAGTAGTTCAGTGAACTTACAAAAAAACAACTCTAGCCACAGCAACTAGAGGCACATAATCTCCCTCAACTGACTCGTAAGATTAGTCAAGAGGGCTACATTTTTTTACGCTACACCATCCTCCTCCCACGGAAAGAAAAAGACGAAGACTTTTAGAGAATGTCTTTAAAAAAATGAAGATCAAAAGTGTTGAATACCCCTGTATTATTTCAAAAAAAACTGAATAAAAAAAATCTAAAAATAAACTAACTAAAGCGATGAACTAACTCCTAACTTAACTAATCATTACTAACAAAAGAACTTTCGGATCACCCCATATATCAAAATCTAACTTATGTTGGCTTAGTAGCTACGCGTACTATACGTCCAAAAGGAAACCAGTTAAGTCAAAAAATGGAGAAGGTCAAAATCTTTCCAACTAAGTGTAGGGATGTAAAAAAATATTTAAGGTGCAAAATTGATCTTCAAGAAACTGTTTCTAAACTACGGGTTATCTAAAAAAATAACAAAATTTGACCAGTTTCAAAAAAATTAATCCCTAAGGTTATTGTCAATTATCTATCCTACTGATACATCTGAATTAGATCCGAGATAAGGTTTTAAATCGTTTATGTGAAATTCACCAGCTATGGACCTATCTGAATTTTCTAGCAAATATACTAGCTTGGAAACTTTTTTCTTTACAAAACTCAAAATATATTTAGATGCAAGTTTAGTCATGAACTTGTTACCTGCACTGGAGAGAATACGGTTTCTTCTCCATACTTTATCACCTACCTCAAACAAAATATCTTTTTTCTCAAATTATAATTGTTTGCATTTCTCTCATATGCCTTATACAATTTTACTCTAACCTGACTGTAAACTTCCTTAAGATTTGAATTGCCATTCAACATATTTATCCCTACTGAAAGGAGTTAACTCAAAATCGTTAGTACTAGAAACTAAACCATAATGTTTACCGGAAGCGGGTACGTAACGAGCAAAATTAATGAATGCCGGCGCGTAATTATGAACCTCATGTGTGGAAGTGTTTGTAGCGAATTGAATTTTAGCTAGCTCCCTGTCTCACTCTTTATGTTCTATTACGTAAGTCCGAATCGCTTGTGCTATCGTCTTGTTGTTTCTTTCCATAACGTTCCATTGAGCTGCATACCTCGGACTATACCATATTTTCTGCACTTTATAAGTTTCAGCAAGACGCTTGAAAGTCTTTCCAGCAAATTGCGGACCATTATCACAAATAATGAATTGCGGAACACCATAAACCAAAAATACTTGATTTTCCAAAAACTTGCATTGGGCTGCATACCTCGGACTATACTATATTTTCTGTATTTGATAAGCTTGTGCAAGACGCTTGAAAGTTTTTCCAACAAATTGCGGACCATTATCACAAATAATGAATTGCGGAACAGCATAAACCAAAAATACATGATTTTCCATAAACTTGGCTACATTATTCACCGTAGCATCCCTCATTGGACATAATGAAGTATATTACTAAACCAATCAACTACTACTAACAGATAAAAGAAACCTCTAGACGCTCTGGGAAATGGACCTATAATGTGTACTGCTATCACTTGAAATGGATACCTTGTAAAGGGTGAATTGCCGTTCTCCCTGTTACATTGTTATTTACTAATATTATTCGCTTTAATAAATTATCTTTTGTAATTTTTAAATTTTAAATTCCTAATTATATCGTTTTCTGAACTGAGTTCTACCAAAATAAACTAGTGTCTTTATCTTAATAAATAAACACGTAAGTAAATCCTCCTATTTTAGTCGCTTACGCAATCGCTTTTTCGCTTTTAATTGCTAAATAACAGTTAATTCAGTTGAAAAATATTCCAACTCTGTCCCTAGGATTTAGCGCGATAAATATCTTGACAGAACGAACATCAGGTGCTATTTCGATTAACATCCATTCAAACTGGATATATTAATTTAATATAATTTTTTGGTAAGAAGAAAATTGTCATTAATAAAATTTTATCTACGATTTAATTAGTAAAATTTTGCTTTGTTCTTTTATTGAGGTTATCTTGTTTTAGTTCCTGTATTGACCAACTATTGATTAATATTTGTGCTTTTGAGCTCAATAAAATTTGAAATTTAACATGCCATTTCCTTTCCTTACTTCTAGGATTGGACAGGTGGGAGAAATGCTTGTTGAAGGAAGCAGAATTGTTATTTTTTCTTTTCCGGCTACCAAAGGAACAGCACGTAAGCGTATTTCGTTCTGAGATATTATATTTTTTTCCTTGGGAAAAATCATTTTTTATCGTAAAAATATCAGCTAGAATTTGATTTGTTTAATTTATGGTTTTCCTTATTACCGTATCTTCGATTGCAATTGACCAGATTCAGCTTATCGTTATAGTTTGATGTATCGAATAAATTTTTTTATAGATTTTTTTCTCTCGGCTATAGTTCATATTTTTTCGTATGTATTGCAATATAGTCCGTGGGTTCAATTTAAAATTATAAAACTAATATTCACTTTCACTTTTCTAGAAACTTTTATTTACATCGAATATACAACAGCTGATTCAAATATCACAACAATTTTACATACAAGCTCTTCGCTCCACCAACTGAACTCGCGATCGTTGTCTGCTTCCTTTATAAAACCAGCATAGAAAATTCTCGCAAAAATCATCATCACTCCTACAGGTGCCGAGTCTTTTTGGAGAACCTTTTTTATCTCAAAGCGATTGTTGTCGTATTGAAATGAAACAGGGTCGGCTTTGGGTAAATTTCGTAACACTGTCCCCCTTTAATTCTGATCGTCCCGATCAGAAACATCCTCTCCATGGTACGAAGCGAGTCGATCTAAATGAACTACTTTCAATTTAGCTTTGGAGTTTCGACGGATTCGGTAGACGACGTCATTAAGCCTCTTGAACACCTCGTATGGACCATCCCAGACGGGTGTACGCTTTGGGGATTTACCCTTGCTTCGTTGGGGGTTGTACAGCCAGATTTTCCTCTCCTGGAACACGACTGAATTGGTCTTGAGGTCGTATCGCGTCTTCATCCGGTCACTGGTGGCCAACATCTGCGTTCGGGCTAATTCGTGTATTGCCAGCATGTTATGTCGGAGCTGGTCGGCATAATCGTCGATGTCTTGGGGAGGTTCTTCGGGGGAGCCAAATGCCAAAGCAGGGTAATCGCAGCTCCTTTCCGAATAGGAACCTGGCCGGGGTCAGGCCTGTACTATTATGTACGGCAGAGCGATATGCCAACAGGAATAGGGGAATATGCTCATCCCACTCACGCTGGTTATTGCTGACGACTTTGGATAGGTGTTGTTCCAAGGTCCTATTGAATCTTTCCACCATTCCGTCTGACTGTGTTACGCCCCTGGTCTGAATGTAGTTCCATTGGGACGCCAAACCTGCTGAATAGTTGTTCTACTAGCACCGTCGCTACTGTGGTTGCCTCTTGGTTGGGTATCGCATATGACTCAGGCCAATTACTGAAGTAATCCATTGCGACCAGAATGTATTTGTTCCCCCTCTCAGACTCGGTAAACGGACCGGCGACATCGATGGCAATTCTCTCAAATGGGACGCCCACATTGTACTGCTGCATTCTGCCCTTGGTCCGGGTCTTCGGGCCCTTACTGGCTGCACAGATGGCACATTTGCGGCACCAAGCTCTGACGTCTTCGAAGTAATTCACCCAGTAGTACCGCTGGCGAACTTTGCCAAGGGTTTTATTCATGCCCAGGTGGCCTCCGGTAATTCCATCATGTACTTCGGTCAGGATACCTTTTTTTTCGGAACTACCAGTTGGGACTTGGTTTCTCGTCCATCAGCGCTTTCCCAAACTCGCTTGAGCATTCCATTGTCTACTCTTAGAGAGTCCCATTGAGCCTATAACGATTTCAGCACGCCGGAGTATCTAGCTACCTCGTCCCATCGTGGCCTGGGTGCCCCTCTCCTTTTGTGTGACAAGATTGGTTCGATGTCTGGATCAGCCATTTGGTCCTGGATGCACTGTTCCGTTGTCTAGTCTTCATTGGCCTGCACTCGGATCTGCCTGATGGAGATACCCTCTCGCTGTTCCGTCTTCATTTTGTAACATGGACTCGATGTTTTCCCCGACTGCCTGTTGTTGCCCCAATGGTAGTCGTCTAGGTGGTATTCTGATGGGTTGAGCCTTTCCGGTATCTATTTGGTGGTGGATGATGTTGGTGCGGCCGGTGGTTCCATCTTGACTGTTAAAAATTTGCCAGTGCTTTGTGATAAATTGCTTGGCTTTTTTCTGGTTCTCTGGTGTCAAGTGTTTCAAATGGTCAGCAAACTGTTGTAGGAACCCTTTACTGGGCCCTGTCTCCTTCACCGACGTCTGGTAGTCTTCTTCGCAATTGATGATGATCTCTACTGGTTCGATGTCGTTGTTGGACAAATTCAGGACCGGTTTTAACTATAGCCCGTCCAACTAAGTAGTCATGAGCTGGGTGTACGGGCTCCACCATTCCAACGCAGCTCCCAGGATTGCTGTCTAGCTGCCCATGAATAATCTGTTCCCTTCGACCGGGAATTCTGGCTGAAGACTTTGCCACAATTTTTATGGAGGTGACTGAACTGTTGACGGGCCGTGTCAATACAAATTCCTCATTTAGGAACCGAAGAACATCATATCTCGGGTCGAACGTAAATCCATGCTGGCTAATTAGGTCCATTCCCAGTATAAAATCGTCCTCAATATTCGCTACCAGGAGTCTATGCCGGATCATGCTGTCCCCTATCTGTAGAACGACATCTGCCTCACCCTGTATTGACATGGACTCGCCGGTGACTGTTCTGAGCTGGATGTTATTGGTAACTGGCCAAATTTCTGATGCTCTCAAAACCCTTGACTTGGCAATGGACACAGCGGCGCCGGTGTCGATGGTGATAGTAACTGCTCGCCCATTGATGGTGCCTCTGATGATTAGGCTGCCGCTATCTCGGCAAAATCCCCGGATGGATACTGTCCTGGGGGCTGGTGGAGCGTGAGTCAGCATTCGCCCCCTTAGGCTGACTGGTTAGAGTATCCCTGGTTGGTAAGGTCGGTTTGTTGTCTACCCCTGGTTGGTGATCGTTTCGGTAGCCTTACTCCGCAGTCACGTTGGAAGTGTCCTGTCCGTCCACAGCGGTAACATGCCCCTCTGGTGCCAGTTCTTTGTGACCGTTCTAATATTTTGTTCAGACCAGCCAGCAGCGCTTGAAATGGTGACTCTGGCTCTTCCTGGTTAAAGGAAACTACTTAGACCCTCGGCTTGGACATGTTCATGACGGCCTCTACTTCCAAAGCCCGAAGTAGAGCTTCATTACTTTTCTTGACGCCACTTAGTCTTAGATTTCGCTGTACTTCCACATCTCTGATGCCGTTTATGAAACTCTGTGTGGCCAACTGGTCTTTCGTTTCCTCTGACAGGTCTGGGTAGGACAAGTGAACTAACCGTCTAATCTCTGCTTCGAATTCTTGGAGGCTTTCACCGGATTTTTGCGTTTTTCCACTCAGTTGTACTTGATATACCTGGCTCAAGGATTGATTGTCGTATCGTTTGTCTAGGATCGCAATGATCTTGTCGAAATTGCCTTGTTCATCAACTGGAATGCTTTGGAGGAGTTCTAGGGCCGGACCTCTTAACGAAATTACCAGAGAAGTAGATTTTTCTTGGTTATCCCATCCATTAGCTGTAGCTACTGCTTCAAATTGCCGTTTATACATGGGCCAAGATGAACTGTCATCAAATGTGGGTGGTTTACTAACGGAACCTTTGGTACCTACGGTGTTCTGGTATTTTCCTCGCTGTAAGTCCTGTTGCATTTTTTTAATTTCCGTTTCTACTTTATTTTGGATCGCACTGATTTTATCTTGTACTTCACTGTGTACTGCTTGTTTGATGGAACTGATTTGATCTTGAACTGTGTCTTGAATTGAACTGATTTCAAATTTTACCTGACTGGATGGAATCGAGATCATCTACTTTTGTTTCAAGAGTATCCACGGTATTTTTTACGGTCTCAATGTCATCATTTAGCTCTTTTATGTCAGACTCAACTATTTGTATTCTTTCATTAACTGTTTCATTAACTTGCAATACTATTTGCATTAGTTGTTCAAATTGCAGTTGACTTTTTTCTTCAGTTACTTTAAGTTCATTTTGTCTCGTCAATTCAGTTTGATCTTGTTTTTCTACAAATTTCGAGAACAATCCTTCAATTAAATTTTATTGTTCGCTTTTCATCGTGGAAACTAGATTTTGTTGTTTTTCTTCCATCGTAGTGACAAGATTTTCTAATTCTATTTTACGTTTTTCATCAGGAGATTTCACTAACCTTTGTTGAATTTCTTCTTGATGTTGTTTCTCCTTCTTGTCACGTTTTTCTAGATCTGTGCTATTTTTTCGTCTAGTCCCTCCGTAACCTGCTTGACTATTTTTTTGGCAGTTTCGTCCATACTACGGGTTTCCATAAATCAAATTAGGATTTTAACTGCACTTAATCCTTTACTTCTGATCACCAAATTTGTTGTAAAGTCCGTGGGTTCAATTTAAAATTATAAAACTAATATTTACTTTCACTTTTCTAGAAACTTTACATCGAATATACAACAGCTGATTCAAATATCACAACAATTTTACATATAAGCTCTTCGCTCCACCAACTGATCTCGCGATCGTGGCCTGCTTGCTTTAAAAAACCAGGATAGAAAATTCTCGCAAAAATCATCATCACTCCTACAGGTGCCGAGTCTTTTCGAGATCCATTTTTTATCTCTAAGCGATTGTTGTCGTATTGAAATGAAACAGGGTCGGCTTTGGGTAAATTTCGTAACACTATTAATAATTTTGGAAAGAAATCTTTGGTGAATCTGGTTTCATATTCATCTTAATATCGATATACCGCGTTTTATTGCCACGATAAATCGTTGGGGCTTAACTGCGTGGTACATTTTTTTTTTAATTTATTGCTTTGCTTCTGCAACCTAGTTTGTGTGGATAAGCCATCGTTAGTTACTAGAAATTTCACACTTATTGTGATAAACAAAATAAAGGAAATATTGCTGGCCTCTTTTGCATTGTTAGGTATTGGTGAATCTGGAGAGTTTGATAGACGATATCTACCAAAATTTCAGGAAAGGACAAATTGATCCACTAGAGAAGTCTCCTGTGAGCCTAAATTAAGTAGCTGACGAGGCTTTCCTACTGGGTTAGACTGCGACTAAGGATGATCATGTGAGTGGCTTAGAAATTTCTATTTTTTATATTTTGTTCAGTATTTCATATATATTTCTATTTTATTGAATTTGATTTATATATAGATATACCAGTAAATATATTAATTTTGTTAAGTCACTCGCTGGTCTTTCATTATACATTGGCCAAGATTTTGTTGCTTGTCTGCTTGGTAATTTTCCTTTCTCTAAGTTTGGAGTAGAGAGCCGAGCAGGTTCTGGGCTAAAGCATTTGGCTATGCCTAGTTTTCTTTATTTTATTTGTTTAACATGGGGAGAATGTATATGACCAGATTTCACATCTGATTTTTCTATATATTTATGAATATAGATGTAATAAACATTTTTATCGTTTATCAACCTATAATTTTTAAAGTACCGCACATTGATATTAATTTAGAGTACTGAATTTTCCCATCATCTCGGCGGAAATTCGCTTTCGTCCATTGTCGGATTAAGAGGCACATGATTGGATCTTGAATATACATTTACCGTTATCTGTAAACACATTATTGACTCTCCAAACGAAATTGTTTATATATCTGATTTACCGTTAATTTTTACCTGTAATTTAATAATGGATATGTTATTTAAATCTAAATTAGTTTGAAACTATAACTAGCAGTTGCAATCTAATTGAAATCTTGCCTTTTTATATTTTCACTTAGTATTTGAAACGTTTCAAATTGACTGATATTAGTTAATGTATTTTTCCTTCATATTTGTAATATTCAAATAGTTAATTTAGAGTGAAGAAGTTAGGGAAACACTAAGGTAGGGTGCCTCACCTCAAACACGTGCCGAATCG
Organism: Octodonta nipae; assembly: GCA_034190945.1. NCBI lineage: Eukaryota > Metazoa > Arthropoda > Insecta > Coleoptera > Chrysomelidae > Octodonta > Octodonta nipae. Next base: position 96,043,476 of record CM067217.1, on the reverse strand, counting down.
ATCCTATAGAGCATTATATACGCCTATACTAGTCAGGGGGAGAATTCAGTATCTATACTCGAAGGGCTATTACTAATTGGCTAATAACTTTTTACGCATGCCATCAACCAGGGCTAATAGTGCCCAGATACGTAACTACTAGCCTCCAAACCACGGGAGCAGAACTCTGGCAGTACTCCTTGATCCGAATTGTCCTCTGGTAGGACAGTGGCAACTCCTGGCAGCCCTGTGTTATTAGAACCCCGGTTGTGTTTGGCATATAACTCCAGGATCAGGACCTTGAACAGTAGACCAACCACAATGGAAGGTCACTCCTACCGAGGGTATTGTAAGGCAAGAACTTTATCGATTATTGGTAGTAACTTCACTCTAACTAATTTATGTATATATAGATTGTTTAATTTTGTTATCTGCTACCGAATTTATGAGAACTTTGTTAATTGGGAAAAAAATAAATTGTAAATTTTCATTATATTGTCGTTTTTCTTGTGAAGTGTGTTTATCCATTGGCCTGGCGCCCTTGTATAGTCCTTCTGCCAATTGAACAAAGAATTCACGCCCACCAAATACTAACTGAGCAGCCTATCGGCACAATATCACAAAGACATGTGAGAGGGATGTGTATTGTCTAACCAACAATATATCTCTCTCTAGCTTGTCTGGTTACAAATTGGCGCTAACAACGTGAAGTTCTCGATTATTGTTTCACATAAAAAACTTTTAAAAAATATAAAACCGACTTCTACCTATAACTAAAAAACTAAAAATAATTATAACAAAATACAACTCTAACAAATAAATAACACATTCAATGTTGTTAGGTACCTACCCAGGAAGTAAAAAATGTAAACATTAAAAGGTGCTCATGCTGTACAAATTAATTACCTACCAATCTAGTATATTTTGAAGCCGGTGCCAAGCAAATCTAAAATCATTGCGTACTTATCTACTAATTCATCAAACTTGATTGTTGCTTGGCACCGACTTCAAAAATATACTAGATTGGTAGGTAATAAATTTGTACAGAATGAGCACTTTTAAATGTTTACATTTTTTCTTCCAGAGTAGGTACCTAACAACATTGAATGTTGTTAGGTACCTACTTAAAATGTTTACATTTTTTACTTTCAGAGTAGGTACCTAACAACATTGAATGTGTTATTCATTTGCTAGAGTAGTATTTTGTCATAATTATTTTTAGCTTTTTAGTTATAAGTAGAAGTCGGTTATATATTTTTTTAAAGTGTTTTATTTTCAACTTTTTAGTAATTTTGAACTCACGTAGTTTTCATGCTTTATTTTTATTTTGTATGTATAACCTTAATAGACAGAACCAGGTAACATCCAAAGCCTCGACATTACACAATGACACTTTCTCATTTAAATTGACAGGTAAATCGTTACGAACAAAATGTACTAGTAAGCGTTGACTTAATAAGCCCAAAATATATTTATGCCTTATGGACTACGCCATGTAGCCTTTTTTCAACTTTTTTTGACAACCCTGTATAACTATAGATAAATCCACTCCAACCTATGTACCAACCATCCTGTACATACGACTGCCCACGGACAAGCATACATTTGTTAGCTGCCTTCTCTAGGACGGAGTAGAATCCATCCCATATTTACGGAGTCAAATCCGTCCTATATTTCAACCATAGTATACAACTCCTTGTGGGCTAGCCCATAAATTACTTCATTTTTTACATTTTATATTATCGTCCTTTGTAACATTAATTCCTCTCAACACTTTATGCAACTTCTTACGGGCTAAAAAAGAAATACTTTTTTAATCACACTGTATAAATATAATTCAACTGCAGCATATATTTTAACCATCCTGTATATGATTTTCTTATGTCCACATCATATAACAGTTTTTTAATCACCCTATATAATTTTAATTTCACATTTTTTCCAACATTTTTATACCACCAAACGTCCAGTCCACCCTATATTCCAACCATCCTGTATATACGGCTGCCTACGGACCACTATCATTCTAGTCCGTCCTATATTTCAATCTTCACATAAATGCAACTCCTTCTATCACTTTAGTTTGTGCTATAACTAAACACCCCGTCTATAAACGTACCAAATAGCAGTTTAAAGTTTGACATGTGTTGTCACTGAATTTTCTATTAGGCTGGGAGAATGTGACAACCAAAAGCACCGTCTTCGCAACATGGAAAAATTTGCATTTAAATAGGTATTTGCCTGGTATACAAACAAAACGAGCTTGGTACTCATTGATTTACGGAGCCGAAAATACTATGCTTTACTACCTATATGCTTGAAATGTACATAGAAAATTTTCAAATTCGCAATTAAAACTTCCAGTGCCTAAAATTACCGCACTATTACGTTGGAATTGAAATGTTTATGAGGAAATGTCCGTTATGTCATTTCGATGAAATTTTTGATAAGAATTTTGGAATTTTCGGCGATTTTCTGCAAAAGTGCAAGTTGCACGTCGCAGAAAAGTACATGAGATCACCTAAGGATCTTCCTTAATAGATTAAACGTTAAAAACTATACACATCCATAAGGAGTTATCGAAAAATCGACTAAAATATTAGTGATATTGGTCGATTCCATGCACGCATGTGTTCATTCACAAATTTTATCACTTTACCAATAGAATTCTTTTCCAAAATTTGAAGTTTCACCCATCCGGGTATATACTCTATTAAACAAGACCATATTCATTCAAAACGGTGCAACTCAGGAGAAGAAATAAGGTAACATACATACAAAAAAAATCGAAATAATACGCGAAGAATTGATAACCTCCTCCTTTTTGGAAGTCGGTTAAAAATTGACAACAACTGGCACATTGGCTGAAGGATTTATCTTATAAATTTGGCCTTTGGAGGTGCACAGCGAAACAAGATAAACTGGTTGCAACTGGAGTTCCAGTTTTGAGTATCGAATATCTAGTAATTTATGAGATTCAATTATCGTGGAAATTTAAATCATCTGTTGACGAACAGTATCGTTTAATGACCTCAATATTGGGATAATATTCTTTTATCGAATTTATTAACTTAAACCATTTATCCAATAATAATAATTGAGAGATTAATTAATTGTTTATCTGTGTCGCACCTTATATATATATATATATATATATATATATATATATATATATATATAAGGATATATATTTCTATTTACCTTTTATCTTATTTTGAACTAATTTACCGTTATCTTATTTACCGTGTGGAAGAATTATTTCATTTATTGTTGCACTCTCTATATCTTTTAACGCTGTTGAGTGAATTGGAATTATCTTACCGTATATTAACTTATCGTTTCCATTTCATTCAATATTTAATTACCGTGGAGGTAAGCAAACCTCTGAAAAACTTCCCCATCTAGTAAATCTATTGTCTTACTGGTTTCTCTTCCTTATGTATCTTTTATCTCATGTCCATTTTTCTTGCGATGAAACCAGTCATTTGAGAGTTAAGGAATTGGATTATGAACTGCAGATCCGGAGGATAAAGGCCATTGGGGATGTCGACTCTAAACGTAAGTTACTTAGAGGGGTCTTAAGTCAGGAAACTGCAAACCGGAGTTTTGTGCAGAGTAGTGTTGGTAGTCCTATTTCCCCTGATGTAGATACCGCCGAAATTAGGGAAACTAACAATGACTTGAATACCCAAATTGCTAACTTTACTGGTTCTATCTCCTGTCCATTGTATAAAAGAATCTCGTACAGTTTGACCCATCTCTCAGGTAGAATCCATAGGCTGTCAGAAAATTCAGAAGAAGAAGAAAGGACAAAGGCCGACTTGCAAACTGAATTTTTAATGTTAGAGGGGGATTTAGCCTTTAAATTAGTACCTTCTGCTTCTACTCCCCAAAAGACCTCGACTGGCCATGAATTTACTCCCAGTCCTTCTATCTCTCGATCTATAAGTAGAATCTCCATTTTTCCAGGCACAATCCAAGGGAATCTGTTCATTATTTCCTTGAAAAGGTTGAGACTCGGTATTGCTCGAGGTGTCACCAAAGATGAGTTATTTACTTTCGCTCTTTACCTATATAAAGGGACAGTCCTAACCTGGTATAACAGCATTAAGGTTAAAGTCAGCACTTGGGACCAGCTAGTTCAGATACTCAAAAGAGACTTCTTACCGTACTTTTATGAAGAAGATCTACATAGGGAAATTGACTCTCGCACTCAAGTTAATGAAATGTCACCCTATATATAGCTTGTATGGTTGGTTTGTTTAATCGTCTTACCGTCAAATTAGATGAGAAAACTATCGTTAACAAAATTCGTCGAAATTAGCTCATTTTCTTTCCCATCCCGCATTACTTCAACTTGATACCGCTGACCAGCTGTCTGACATCTGTAGACAGTTAGAAGAGTCTACGTCGTGGAGCAAACGCTATAAACCACCTCCAAGAACTTCTAGTAATTTATTGGAGCCGTTTTTCGGCTTAGTTACCTGGTGTACCCAAGAATAACTCTTATCGTAATAGCAGTTTTTCCCCTATCTTATCGTCATCTCGCAATATAAGTACCGTTACCGTATCTGTCCTTCGTTGTTGGAACTGCAATACCGTGGGACATACTTATTCCGATTGCCGCCGCCCTAAGAAGCTATTTTGCTTTGGATGTGGTGCTATAGAAGTCACAAAGAGAAACTGTCATCGTTGTCTAAGTAGGATTCCAAAAAACGTAGTAACGACTGGAGATGGTCATCTGGACGCCGTCGCCAGTACTTTCAACCAAAGTCCAGGAACCAGTTCCGTTCCTCCTACCGATGCCCAAGGAAAAGGCAAGGACAAAGGAAAGAAGTCCGCGTAAAAACCCCTATCTCTTCCACCCGCAAGGAGTGGAAACTTTGGCTTGAAAAAGTCAGAGAATTTTGTCGTCCTTTATGTAATTTAAGCCCTCTTTTCGTTAATCAACCCCATGATAACAGGCCTTATCTATCTGTTAAAGTTTTTAACTGTGAAATCACCACTTTAGTGGATAGTGGTAGTACCTCTTCCGTTTTGGGTTCCTCAGGGTTCTCTATCTTAAAAGTCTTCAAGTTACCGATTCAATATCATGATACCATGTTAATAACTACCGCTGATGGGAAACAACAAGACTTATTGGGATGTGTCGTCTTACCTATTTCCGTAAATAATGTCGTTAAATCCTTTAAGGTCTATGTTATTCCATCTGTCAAGCATAACCTTATTTTACGTATGGATTTTCTACAGCTTTTCGAAGTAAAGACAAATTTTTCGTCCCTATCTTATTATTAAAAACTCTCGCAAATTTCAGCCATAAATACTATTCAAACGGTTTCCGATTTAGCTCCTAAGCAAGCTACTGAATTAAATATTGTCAAGGAGCTTTTCCTGAGTTTATCGCCTGCTGATAGAATCGGCAGGACCCATTTAATAACCCATAACATCGACACTGGAAATACAAAACCTATTTGTTGCCGTCAATACCCTTTATCACCAGCGATGCAGAAGGAGCTTCATAAACAGGTGGATGAAATGTTGAAGCTTGGAATTATTCAGCCGTCTTAATCACCTACGTGTAGTCCGTTGTGGTTGGTAGCAAAATGTTCTGGGGAATACCGAGTTTGTTTCGATGGGAGAAAATTAAATGAAGTCACTGTTCCTAACCAGTACCCTATGCTTTTGGTGGATTCTATCTTGAATAAACTTAGGGACGCCAAATATCTAAAGTCCATTGACTTGAAGCAAGCTTTCTTCCAAATCACTTTAGATGAGTCTTCCCGACCTAAAATTAGTTTTGCTGTTTATAGAAAAGGTTTGTTTTAATTTTGTGTTATGGTTTCCTGTTTATCGAATAGTCACAAAACCATGATTAGATTGATGAACACTGTTATAGAATCATCTTTGGAACCCTTTTGTTTTGTTTTCTTAGATGTTATTATCATTGCAACACCTGAATTTGATACGCATATTAAAGTTCTTAAATATGTGTACCAACGCCTAAGGGATGCAAACCTGACAGTAAATTGGAAGAAATGTGAATTTTGCCGACCATCCCTAAATTACTTGGGTTTTATTGTCAACAGGGAAGGTTTACGTACCTACCCCGAAAAGGTTTCTGCTGTACTGAATTAGTCCACACCAAAGACCACTACCGAGATTCGTCATCTTCTTGGCCTAGTGAGTTGGTTAGGAGGTTTATAAGAATTTTTTTTTGAAATTTCCGCTCCCATTTCTAACTTGCTACAAGGAAGGAAAAAGGACCAGCCCATTGTTTGGACCCCAGAAGCCGACAAAACTTTCGATGAAATTAAAAAGAGCTTAACCTCCGCCCCTGTTTTAGTCAGTCCCGGTTTTTCAAAACATTTTGTTGTTCACTGTGATGCTTCCAATTCAGGTGATGGTTTACAACATCATATCGCTTACGCTAGTAAGACCATGAATAAGGCTCAGCTTAATTATTCTGTTACAGAAAATAATTTTAGGCTGTTATCTTTGGTATAGAAAAATTTCGTCGGTAAATTGAAGGTACTGAATTTACCGTAATTTCCGATCATGCCTCCCTTAAATGGTTGACCAATATGTTGAGTCCCTCTGGAAGATTAGCTCGTTGATTAGTTCGGTTATCTCAGTTTAACTTTAAGGTGGTTAACCGGAAAGGATCCCTAAATGTGGTGGCCGATGCTCTATCTAGGTCAATCTCTGAAATAGCTGTTCTAGATCTCACAGACCTTAAACCTCACAAGTGGTACTCTTCCATGATGAGAAAGTCAATCGTCATTCCGACAAATATCCTTCTTTTCTACTAAAGAACAACATCTTGCATAAACATGTTTTTGATAACCATAATATCGTTAGTAACACTTCAAATTGGAAATAATAGTCCCCAGAAGAAATAGGTAGGAAATATTACGGAAATTTCATGATGATGCCACTGCTGGACATTTTGGCATCTACAAAACCCTAAATCGTATTTTGGAATTGTATTATTGGCCAAAAATGAGACGAGACGTTTATCGTTATGTCCGAATGTGTGATACCTGTAACTCTTGCAAAGTATCCAACTTACTTCGTGCTGGATTATGGGCTCATACCGCAATATTAATTTTCCCTTTCAGATGATGTCAGCTGATTTATTAGGTCCTTATCCTAGGTCGAAGAATAGGAATCAATACTTGTTAGTTGTTGTCGATTGGTACACTAAATTTGTGTTAGTTCATCCCAAGCCAAAAGCCACTTCCAAGAACATCACCAAATGCATTGAAAACCAACTGTTTCTTATTTATGGTGTCCCTCAGGTTGTCTGTTGTGATAATGGCAGTCAATTTATTAGCAATGACTTCCAAGCTCTTACGGTAAAATATAAACTTCAAAAAATATTTTATAATGCCAAATACCATGCCCAAGTTAACCATACCAAGTGGGTTAACAGGTCAATTGTCACTTGCATTCGAAGTTTCATTTTCGACAAACCATAAAGACTGGTACGTTAATATTTTTAAAATCGCCCAAGCCATACGTCTAGCGACACATGAAGTTACCAACTTTTCCCCATCATTTTTAGTTTTTGCTCGAAATATTCCACTTTCTGGCGATTATTATGGGAAAATATCTAACAACAATAGTTTCCCACAAATATCCGATAAACTCCGGAGACTTGACGATATACAGGAACTGCCCCAACTGTATGAGGATGTTCGTGAAAGATTACGTGAGGAATGCCCATCACTATAATTTGCGTAAGCCAGACAGTTTCGTGTTGGTGACCGTGTTTGAAGCGAAATTACACGTTATCTAAAGCTATTAACGACTATTCCACCAAAGAAGCCTCAAAGTTTATTCCCTGTATTTTAAATAGGAAACATTCGAATCTCGTTAATAACTTAAGGGACCTTTCTGGTTCTGATTTGGGAAATTGGCATGTCAAAGACTTGAAACCATATCTTTCCGACCCTGACGTTGAGGATGAACATGTCTCGGATGATTCTTCGGACTCTGCTCTGGACTAAGTTGTACCGTACATATTCTCTATTCTCTTTATCGACTTATCTTCATTACCGAATTATCTTCTCGTTATCTGCTTTTGATTTTGTTTTATTGTATCTTTTATCTTTATTTACCTTGTACCTTTATCTTTTCTACCTATTTCCAGTGGTCTCTTGGAGGGACCGACGAATACTCCAAGGCGGTGAAACTATGCGCGGACGTAAAAGTCGTCTAACTGGATTCTAATCATTGCCATAACGTCCAGGTCTTCTGTAGACTAATTCCAATCTTTTCTACCTATTTTCAGTGGTCTCTTGGGTGGGCCGACGAATACCCCAAGGCGGTGAAGCCAAGCGCAGGGGTAAAAGTCCCCTAACTGAACCTATATCTTTTCTTTTACCATGTAGGTCTCGTAAGACTAAGTAAAATTTTTTCTAGGTCTCCAGGAGGGCTTGGAGAATACTTCTGGTAGTCCATGTTACCAACTAGGGAGTAAAAATCTTCCAAATGGTCACTTGCCTTTATCTATAACTTCCATGTCGTTGTTGTTTCATGCTGATTTGCTGTTGTCTGGAAATTATCGTCCCTTCAGGATTGCCAAAGCTGATGACATTTTTTATCTTTGATAGTATCGTTAGATATTATGCATATATCTAATTTGTGGTTTCCTTATCTGTAATCCTCATTAATTTACTAGGTATTGTCTTTCTAGAAGATCCATACCGTGACTTAATGCTTTTACCTTATTTAAATTAGATGAGTCATTCGTGCCTAGGATTTAAAGCTGATAGTTAATTTTACTTGCCACCTTTTAGTGATGAGGATGAAAAGTTTATATTGTCACCACTTTCTAATTTGGATATGTCTACCTTTGTACTGTTACTGATAATTTTCACCGAAAATACCGTGTTTAATGCAACTCTTCTTGGGTGTAGGCTCTTATCAATATGAACTGCATTTTTAATTGGAGATTTGGTTTTCTTGCCTTATCTGCTGTCCTTTAAGAACAATTATCTTGAATTCCAATATCCCAATTTCTTGTGTATAGTTGTTGAAATATTATCTTTTCGCTTCGACTTAAGTTGTTAATGTTATCTTGTGGCATTCCCTTACCTTTCTCATTTCATGGTAAATATCTCTTATAATCGATCTATGTTTAACTTTCAGAGGAATTATTTTTTTCAAATATGATGAAGTGAATTATCTTATCGTTTATCTAGTAATTTCGTCTATCTTCTTACCGTTTGACTGCTAGGAAGCAGTGTACAGTGTATCGTTCATTACCGTGGCCATGGAAGCCAGTTATTGTTTTTTTGGAGAGACTCCAGCCTCTGGACAGTGTGTTAGGGCTGTTATTTTGTTTTTTTTTTGGAGTTGCTCTATTTTGTAACTTGAGATGTAGTGCGTTTTGCGCAGTGTGTTAGAGCTGCATTTTCACACTTTTACCGCTACCTTACGGTTCGTTTATCTTTATCTTATCTTCCTCTGAAATGTGACAGGTTCTTCTTGATATCTTATTTAGGTATACCTGAGTGAAAGGTTTTATCGATTTTCAATACCTTATCCCTTTATTGGATGTGAAGTTCTTATTTAGATCTGATGTTCCTTGTAGAACAATTTTTGGAACTCACTATCTTTCTGGATATCTGACCTGTGACAGGATATCGTTTTCTATATCTAAATTTTTCTCAGATAATTTACCATATTTTTGTGCTTGCCAATTTCAGCAAAATGACATCTGACAAAGGTATAATTTCTGAATATTTTCTTTTCCTTTTCCTATTTTTGGGTTAATCTTGTATTTTCTTTCCTTTTCTTTCAGGGATCTATCTTAATGTACCGTATCTAGATTTTGTTATTTACAAACAAGGTGTTATCTCCGGTAGAGGTTCCATGGAACTCTATCGTTTAATCGTTATTTTGGATTACACGACTCTTTTTAGAGGTGTGTTGCTCATGCTCCGACAGGCAGAGGTTCGTGAGAGGATTGAGCACGGGGGCGTACCACTCTGACCGTTGTGTTCCCTACGGGGTCGCAACATTTATGCTGAGGGGTTACTACGGTGCTCATTCTCAGCCCCATGAATCGCCATGCCGGAGGATTGGCCGACAGCTCTAAATTGGGAGTATCCTTTAGAGCTTTTTGTTTCTTTATTTTTATTTTTCTCTCCCCGCTGGTAGACTGCCACGTAGCTAACCTGCTTCTCCGTGTTCGGGGAATGGGTTCCTCTGACGCACTGGGGATGTGGTGGCAACAGGCAGCTCGATAGCGAGCGTCTTCCATGTTGACTCAAGAAGAGTGTCTGTACCCTGGTGCGATGGAGATCCTCATTCCTAGAACTAGGAGAAGTGAGGGACGCCTTTCGGCATATGCCACCAGCGTTTATCCTATTAACAATTCAATGTCGAGTCTCGTTTAGATGTAAAAAAAATAATTGTATTGTCTCGTGTATCTTTTGAGGGGTTGCCATACCAATTCTGTTATATCTTTATCGTTATTATGAATTTAGCCTTCCGTAATAATTAGGCTTTTATCTATTTTCTACCTTTATAGGTATCTATTTGCTTTTTCTGTAATGGCGATTTTTTTTGAACAGTATGCCTTACCTCACTTACAGCCCCTGTTAAATAGTGAACCCTTATCCAGATGTACTTTTGATGCCTAAGTGTTCGCTAGGTTATGGATTATGCAATTACCTTACCGATTGTACCTTATGAATTATCTCGTTTGCTTTTCACAATCGTCATGTAACACATTATCTGGATGGCAACAATTCATTATTGTATTATATCATTACCTTTATCAATTTATCTGTATTAGTCTTGCATTGTAAATATTACCGTGTCTTGTTTTTTTTGGGTTATCCTAACTTAAAGCTTATATCCATTTTTTTCTCGCTATTTGACTTGGGATCAGTCCCTTGTATTATTATTATTATTACTACAGAGTTTGTAAATTTATAACGTTCAAATATTTTTCTCTTATCCACCGTTTACCTTTCCGAATTTTTGTACTGATATCAACTTTCTGTTGTTGACTTGAATTTAATAGTCATTATCGTATTCAATTAGTTGTTCAAACGTTTCATAACTCACATACAGGGACCACCTACAGTATATACTTTTTTATCTTATGAACTTAATGTTTCCGAATTATATATTTTCATATCTTATCTCACAGGAAATTGATTTCGGAAATCTCATATCGCTGGTTATTTTGTAGGTTTCCTTATAGCTTACCAAAGGTTTTTTTTCAGGTTGACCTTCTCAAAAAAAAATTCTTTACTCTGTGTTAGAGGGGTGTTGTAATGAGTGAATTGTCGTTCTCCCTGTTACATTGTTATTTACTAATATTAGTCGCTTTAATAAATTATCTCTTATATTTTTGAAATTGCTTTCCTAATTATATCGTTTTCTGAACTGAGTTCTACCAAAATAAAGCAGTGTCTTTAGCTTAATAAATAAACACGTAAGTAAATTCTCCTATGTTAGTCAATTACGCAACCCTTTTTCGCTTATAATTGATAAATAACAGTTAATTCAGTTGAAAAATATTCCAAGTCCAACTCTGTCCCTAGGATTTAGCGCAATAAATATCTTGACAGAACGAACATCACGTGCTATTTCAATATAACTTCCGTTCAAACTGGATATATTAATTTAATATATTTTTTTGGGAAGAAGGAAATTGTCATTAATAAAATTTTACCTACGATTTAACTAGTAAAATTTTGCTTTGTTCTTTTATCGAGGTTATCTTGTATTAGTTCCTGTATTGACCAACTATTGATTAATACTCGTGCTTTTGCGCTCAATAAAATTTGAAATTTAACATGCCATTTCCTTTCCTTACTTCTAGGATTGGACAGGTGGGAGAAATGCTTGTTGAAAGAAGCAGAATTGTTTTTTTTTTCTTTTCCGGCTACCAAAGGGACAACACGTAAGCGTATTTCGTTCTGAGGTATTATATTTTTTTCCATGGGAAAAATCATTTTTATCGTAAAAATATCAGCTAGAATTTGATTTGCTTAATTTATCGTTTTCCTTATTACCGTATCTTTGATTGAAATTGACCAGATTCAGCTTATCGTTATAGTTTGATATTTTTTTTTAGATTTTTTTTATCGGTTTTAGTTCATATTTTATCGTATCTATTAATAATTTTGGAATCTTCGGTGAATCTGGTTTCACATTCATCTTAATATCGATATACCGCGTTTTATTGCAACGATAAATTGTTAGGGCTTAACTGAGTGGTTCATTGTTTTTTTTTTGTAGTTTTGTATCTGCAACGTAGTTCGTGTGGGTAAGCCATCATTAATTGCTAGAAATTTTGCACTTATTAAACAAACAAAATAAAGGAAATATTGCTGGCCTCTTTTGCATTTTTAGGTATTGGTGAATCTGGAGAGTTTGATAGAGGATATCTACCAAAATTTCAGGAAAGGACAAATTGACTCACTAGACGAAGTCTCCTGTGAGCCTAATTTAGTAGCTGAGGAAACTTCCCAACTGGGTTAGACTGCGACTAAGGATGATCATGTGAGTGGCTTAAAAATTTCTAATTTTTTAAATTTTGTTCAGTATTTCATATATATTTCTATTTTATTGAATTTGATTTATATATAGATATACCAGTAACTATATTATTTTTTTTAAGTCACTCGCTGTTCTACTAGATGCAAAACTCAAAACATCAGCTTCTCAAGCTTCTTACAAAGTCTAACTAAAATCTCAATCCTATCTATGTCACTAAGTGCTAAACATTTCTGATATTCAAGTTGTAAGGATAACTTAATATATTTAATTTTTATTGTAGAGGCCGGACAATGAGATAATCGAGGAATCTTTCTTAAGTTTGGACACTAAGGAGTCTCAATCATTAACAATATTTTTGACTTGTCCAAAATAAAAAGTTACTTTGTCAGTGAATAAATTAGTGGCTGAATAATATAGTTCTGTCTTAAAGACATTCCTTGAGAAAGGAACTTCCTCAATTTTTTCTATAAAAGAAAGCAAATTCTTTGGGTTGCCATCAAAAACATATATACAGGTACTGACTTAGAACAAGAAGGATTAGAAATAACTACATTATTTAAAGTTGAATTTAAAGTTTGCAATTGACTTTGATCACTATCTTTAACTTTACTATATAAGTCTGCTTCTATACTTAACGCGATGGCATAAGATTCATTTTTAAACTTTACAATTTTAGCGGTGGTATTTTCATCAAAATGAATTCCTTGAATTCTAAGTGTAACATGTATTAAAGTGAACTAGCTCTCAACAAACAAGAATCTGCTGAGAGGCCTTCAAAATCTGTAACTAAATTTTCAATAGATGCTAAAGCAGTCTCTATTTCAATTTTATCCACATCAAAATCAAAATGTTTATCAGCTATAGCAGCTACCTCGGTACCGCTCTGTCTTTCGTTATCTAAAAGTCTACCTAGAATTTTACGCTTGTCACCCATGGGTTTGTCTGTGAACGTATTTCTGATTCTTAATTCATAATTCAATTAAGGTAAAAGCAAGTGAATAGCTCTAAATGTCGATTCCATCTTGACCGACAATGACTAAAAAATGTAGCAAGGACTCAATCTCAAAACACTAAATATAATTCAAAATCAAAATAAGTAAACCCTTAAATGAAAAAAAAAAAAGAAAATAAACATACAAACAGTAAATAAAAGAAATATACATACAAACAGTACAAACATCAAATGTTAAACCTCTCTCCAAAATTATTTATACCTGACCCGTATCGATTGCACTTTAACTATTTAATAAACATAATTACTATCAAAAACATTTCCAAAAAAAATTACTCAATTTGCACAAAGTGAAAATATGAACAGTACTAAATTCAAAAAAATAGGAGTGCTACTTATGCAATCGCCCCACACTTAAGTGACCCAAACCTCTTATCCTAAATTTGGAAAACTTAAAAATCAACATAAAACCTACCTTAATTTGTTCACATGTGCTAAGCGGCTGCCGTCCATCGGGGAACATATGGGCGTGGGTAAAAGATAGTAAAACACAAAATTTAAATTTATTCAAAACCAAAAAATAGCATGCGGTTATGATGTAATTCACACCGGTTATAGTGATATTGTTATGTTCCTTATGAACAAACCACTAAAAATCTGATTCTGTTAAAAAAATATGTATTCAATACTTTCAGTGGTGCTTCCAAAAATTCTTTCACAATCGATAGATTAGGTATATAAAAAAATATGCAAAATGTAAAAACAGAGAGTTTAATAAAAAAATCAAAAAGGATATATATAGTACAAAAAATTTAGATAAGAAGTTTATTTCTAAAAAAATTAGGTCATTGTAATAAATGTAGCTAAAGAGTAAAATCTGCAATTTACATTATGGAATTTGACTTAAAAATCACCGTGAAAGTTGAGATATTTTCAAAAAAATTTCTACCTGAAGTCAACAAATAATGTACTAAACAATAATCTCCTAATCAAAATGATGTGATTAAAAAGGATAATGCTATAATCTTAATTAAAACCTTACCTTATTAAACGTTTCTAAAATGTACTCTCTCTTATAATATTGACATGATTATCTGTAATGTGTTCTTGATCCTGGAAGCTCAAAGCCAAATATCTCCAACTAATTCATCACCGACCGGACTTCAGTTGAATCCCATCTAAACGGTCAAATCGGTTCCATACCAAAAATAACTTCAAAATCCCATCTCAAAAATCACAGCCCTAAAACGTAGAAAATTTTAACTTTAAAAATCCTTAGTTAGAACATGGCTCCAAACGTAGAACAACCCACTATAAAACAAGATTCGAAACTGGGAAAAATCCACGGTAACTCAAAATTCAACGTAAGTCAGGACTCAAATATACCGCAGGATAAACCCTCAATAGAAAAATCTTCCTTAGGGAAAATCCTCCCTAGGACCAAAAAATAGAATTTCACGTGACGCATTTATTTCGCTAAAATTGCTCTGCTTACCTTCACAACGAAAGGCTAAACATATCCAAAAAAATCTCAACCATCAACGATACTATCTAATGATATTCTTCACCAAATAATACCACCAATCAGCCATCATTTCCTGATGCCGAATGTCGTGACAAGGCTTCATTCTCTGTACTGTCCCACTTCGCTTTCAAACGGAACTCTCCTACCAATCAGGCATGCTTTGAGAGTTCAATAAATAAATTAAAAAAAAACAAAAACCGATTTCAAAATAAAATTAACTATAACTAAAAAGCACGAAATAATTTATGCTACAACAATTAAATACTTTTTATGATGTCGGTGCCGATCGAAAGTGAAAATATTTTGGGAAGTACTTCGCAACTTCGCTGTTCAAATTGGCACCGACTTCATAAAATGTATTTATTTGCTGTAGCATAAATTATTTCGTGCTTTTTAGTTATAGTTAATTTTATTTTGAAGTCGGTTTTTGTTTTTTTAAAAATTTATTTATTTCACAATTTTTAGTGATGCAATGGCTTAATTGGATGCAGTCTTCAAATCTAATTAACTTTTTCGATATTGCCTTTACTAAAACCGCAACCCTACATAACAATTTTATTCATTATTTTTAAGAACTGACTTCTGTAGCTAAAACTTCGATCTACATTTAAACTATCTTGTATATATTGCTGCCAATTAGTCACCCATTAAAACTTACTGGTCTATCAGTTTTTTAACCATCCTGTATAACTACGCTAAATAACCTTTTTTGAGATATTTTGTAACCATTCTGGAAAATATAATTTGTTTCCACCTTATATGTCAGCTACCCCGTATATGCATTTTGTTCTAACATTTTTTAATCATACTGTATAACTGTAATGTTACTTTGCCCCATGTTTCAGATATTGCATATATGCAACAGCTCATGTTATATCTTAAAAATAATGTCGATCAATTTTTTTATCAACACTATTTAATATTTCAACTCTATCCTCTATATCAACCACCTTGTATGTGCACCTACTTTTCGTCCAACCAGTTTGACATTTTTGTACCACCCTGTATAAATATAAATTCATTAATTTCCAAGAAATTTCATCAAAACTGCAACTGCTTATGGAGCATCCTACCTAACAATTTTTTAAGGTTACACTACTTACCTCTGCTCCTCTCTATATTTCAAGTATCCTATCTGTGCAACTGATTATGAGTTACGCAATTTAACTTTTTTTCACCATATTTTTTAAAGCTCAGTATAAAATATATTTTCTCTTCATTAAAACCATCCTTCTTTTTCAGATTTCTTTAACCTTGTTTGAATCACACTGTGCAACTATAACTTGACTTCGTCCCATCTTTCAAGTACTCCATATACGCAACAGATCATGCTCTACCCTATATAACAAAATTCTTCAATTTTTTTTACCCACACTTATTATTCTACTCCACGCTATATTTCAACAATCTTGCATATGCAACTACTTATGGGCCACCCAATATAACATTTTTTCACCACTCTGTAGACTTAGAATTCTAGTCCACCCTATATTCATCTATCCGGTATGTGAAACTGCTTGTGGATCATAACATTCCTTTTTAATATTTTTTAAACCTTCCCGCATAGCTGTTATCATACACTGCTACATATTTCAACCATCCTATAATATTTTATTTGAAAACTTGTGAACTACTTTATAAACATTTTGTTTCAACCCATTTCATTATTTTAATAATTGCTCAACAAAATTTTAACTGCTTACATAACATTCATTTTTATCCACACTGTATAAATTAATTCCTTTTTATACTTATTTCACCCACATAGTATATGCTACTTCTTATGACCCTAACAATATAACATCTTGTTATTGACCTGCATAAATATAATTCAACTTCACCCGTTTTACAACTACCTGATATATAAAACTGTTTATGGTCCACTTAATATATCTTTTTCGAACCACCCTGCATGACTTCCCTTTTATTGCAACCACAGTGTATATATATATGCAGCTACTTACGGACTCTAAAATATACCTTTTTTCACGATTTCTTAAATACATGTAATTCAACCACGTTCTAAGTTTTTATCTATCCTATATAGGGAATACCTTTTAAAATTTCACTTTAAATATCACTTGAATTTTTTTAAGCGAAACATGTTACATTGGGATATTCCAAATTTTGAATGAAGCTAAGCTGATTCAAGTATCTAATATTTGGTGCATACCGGAAATGGTAATAGTTTTTTCCCCTATACCTGCCGTTTCTGTCAATTTATGGAGATAAAATGTATGCCACATTTTATAAGTCTAACTATAAGCTTTGCAACAAAAAAAGATTCTGAAGAATATTTTTTTCTCTAAATAATATTCATAAGACCGTTTTCTGTTTGAGTTCAACTTATGAAGACACACTGTTATAGAAACCAAATGAGAATCTCCACCTTGAAGTTGATTAACTGACATTTATTGAGATTTATTTCCAATCAACTTTTAAATTACATCTTAAGAGAAGTGAAGATACTATAATTTGTAATCAAGTTAAAAACTTAACATAAAATGATTACTGTTTACGTTTTAGATCATGTAAATCTGTTTGTGAAGAATAACTTTTTCTCTTAAAATTATTATTAATTATAAAAGAAATCGTTTGATTTATGAATACACACTATATATACATATTAGCTGACATTTATTTTGCTTAGTTCATCTTATTCACAATATACCACAAGTTCCGAGCAGTCAATACCAGCAACTGCATCAACTGCATAGAGTATAAGTAAATAGGTAAAAAGTTTTTCCCCATTCTCTAAGAAATTGTACAAGCTATGTTATTGAAAAAAATTCCTGACCACCTGGTGATATTCCGGAACTAATCCAATTTATTTTCAATTTGTCCCATATTCCGAATAAAATTTTCAAAATTTTAATAATCCTGCGCCTCCACCAAAACATAGAGTATATGAGGATAAGTAAAAATAGTTCTTCCCCATTTTCTAACAAACGGTACAAGCTATGTTAATGAAAAAAATATGGGACCACTTCGCTATCCCCCTAAACAGGACTGAGTAAAACGGTCGAAATTCCTTGAGCCGTTTCCGAGTAATCCGTGAGCAAACATAAAAAAAAACAGTTCGATCGGTTAATGTCATCCGGACCCAGTACAGTTTGTAGTTGTTATTTTCTAAAATAGATTCTGATTGTATGTATAGTAGGGTGTTCTTACCGACTGTGATAGCTCAAGTTTCAGCGCTAGTTCCTGGTGCAGTATTTTTGCCACAGCATCGTGTCGATCTTTGTATTCAGTTGCAGCGAACGCTTGGCAGATTCCTGTGATATGCTGGATAGATTCAGATGTTTAGCAACCATATCTGCATCTGTCGTTGTTGACAGAAGGGTCTTTGACGATATACTTTAGATAGTTCTTAGTTGGAATTACTTTATCTTGGATTGCTAATATAAAGCTTTCTGTTTCTAGAAACATATGACCAGAGATCAACCAGCAGTTCGACGCTGAACTGTCGACTTAATATTGGTTGACGTCATTTATATGTCTTCCATGAAGGGGCTTCTCTTTCCATTTGAGCAGTTTCTGATCAGTTACCTGGTGGTATGCTTGAACTTGTTGTTCTGTCAGTCGCAGAGGTGTTGAGCCATCAACCTGACCTATGACTCTGTGTAGATCAGAAAATTCTGCGACTTTCTGAAAATGATTACGCAAATTAGAAATTTGTTGATCACGTAACTTTCCTATATCTGCCAATCCTCTTCCTCCTTCACACCAGGGCAATGTTGTACGTTCGACACAGCTCTTTGGATGGTGATTTTGAGTTTTTGTTAGTAGTAGTAGTACTCGAACTTTCCGTTGTAATTGTTCAATGTCGGTCTTGCACCAGTTAACTATACCGAAAGAGTAACTAAGCACTGAACACGCGTAGGTGTTAATAGCCTGAAACAGATTTTTACTGTTAATTTGGTCTTCAGCAGTCCTTCTATAAAACTCTGTTGTTAGGTACTTTTTCATGGTGGTGTGATCAATTCGTAGAGCCTGCTTTATTCCATTTCCTATATATTCTTGAAACTTCCTTGGTTGTTTATTTTACTTTCTGTATTTCTATTACTGTTCCTATTCTCTGATTTACTAAAACTCTTTTGAGCATTATCCTTTCTTTGTTTATAGAAGTTTTGGTTTCCACTATATCCATTCCCATTATATTGTACACTCCTATAATTTCTATAATGTTGTTCTCCTTTTCTCCTTTGACTATTTAAATCATTTTGGATGGTTCTCATTATAATTCACATTTTGTCTTTTTGTTTTTGTTCTCCGTATTCTTCTTAAATATACTATATACTGATTTATTGTTTCAATGTTTTGAACCGAAATAGTTTCTTGATAAGGTCTTGCTATATTCAATACTATTTCATCCTCCATCATTTTCGGATTCATATATTTTACTGTACTGACTAACCTTAATGCATAGTCCACCATATCCATTCCCTTGTTTGCATTATATTCCCAAAATACAATTTTTCTCGAATTTAGCTTGTTGTAATTCTTCCCAAAAATAATCCATAAAAAGTACTTGAAATTCGTAAAAAAGTTTCTTACTTCATTTTCGATTGAATTAAACGACAAAGCAGCACTCCCCATTTTGCCTAATTTTGATTTTAATATGTTCAAATTCATTGAAATACCTAATTTGATTCTTTATTGAAGTAATGAATACACATGGATGTATTTTTCTTAAATTCCCATTAAATTTAATATTTGAATCTCCATTATATATTATCCCTCTTTCAACTGGAATTGTTCTTTTGTATTCTTCTAACTTCCTTTCCTCTTCTTTCGTTGTCAGCTTCATTTCCTTTTCATTTACATCACCATAACTAACTATTGCTTAAATGTTGTTCATTCTCTTGCACCTTCTGTTCCACTATTTCATACTTTTTATTCATGTTATCTTCTATCATTTTAATTTGTGTTCTTCTTCCATTTATTTCCATTTCAAATTCCTGATTTACTTTGTCTTCTACTAATTCAATTTCCTTTTCTAATTTTTTTGTAATGTTGTCCATTCTTTTCACCATTATATCTTCTACTAGCTGTATACTTTTCCTAATTTCCATTGTTGTTGTCTTGAAATCTTTCTTGATCTGTTTTATGGTCTTATCCATCTTTTCATTTAATACTTTATTATCCTTTTTTATATCTTTAGACAAATGTTTCATCACATTCATCATATTTGTCATAAATTCCTGTATATCATCATTTTTTCTCTGGGGAACTTTGTCTTGTATAATTTTTTTGCCTCGTACATCCTCTTCAATATCTTCCAATCCTTGTACTAGAATTTCCTGATCACCCTGTATACATCCATCCACTTATGTCATTTCCTGATACCCTATATTCATCATTGGCTCGTCCTGTGTACTCTCTTCAATTTGTCTTGGATCACCCTGTATACTCTCTTCCATTTGTTTTGTCACACTCCGTATACGCTTCTCCATATGTACTAGCTCACCCTATATTATCTTCTTTTCCCTATTTATTTGCTCACCCTGTATTCGCTTCTCTTCCATACATTTTGAGTCATGCTGTATGCCCTTCTCTTCTATCCTGTATTTTCTCATTCATACCATAATTAATCTCTTCACCATCTTGATTGATAACCTTCATTTGTATATTCATGGACCTGAATTTTCGATCTGCAATTTTTTAACTTATTACACAATAACCTTTCAAATTACTATTGTCAAAATTATATTACCCTTTGATATTCAAAATCTCTTGTTTTCAAAAGTCCCATGTTGGGCGCCAATTTATTTTGTTATATCTGGTTGCATTTATTTCAAACTTTTATGAATTTATTAAATAATGTTTAATAATTTATCTTCCTACGTTATTACTGACTCTTATCTTCTCCGGATCTTGGGTTCTGGACTTTTGATTTCACTCTAGGTGATAATTTTTTTTTATCTATATTACTATAATTTTTTTTTATATTTTTTATTATCAAGATTAACTGTTATTATTTTATATTTTGCAAATTGTAATGCAATGATATCCAATGTGAATTATAATCCAAGTTTAATGTTTCAACAAAATTACAAAACTAATCCTATAAAAATAATTCTCTTAACCCACAGTCACACATTAGTTATTCTAATGGCACAAATTTTATTATTCTATTAAATGTGTAGACAAATTCAAATTATGTCTTTCTACAAATATTCAAATCAAAGTACTCACAGTTTTTCTTCTCGCAACACTATTTTTTTCTTCAAAGATCTTTTCTGGCTAACTCTGTTCATCTCTACTCTCCATATTAATATTCTTCTCCAACTTAAATTTCATTAATAGAAATATTTTATGAATGTCAATTTGATTAGTCATTCATTCTTTACTGCATCACTTCTACTCTTGTTATTTTAGTTTTTTATTTCGTTCAGCAACCAAATTTGTAAATCTTCTTAGCGTTTATATATATTTCTACGTTATATTTGTACTGTTCAATACTTAGAATACATTCTCTTATTGACACTACTCCTTCCAAAAAACTTGTCAAATCACTTCTAAATTTTTCATCTCCTTAACAACCACACAAATTCAGTTTTTCTCTCCAACATGCTTGCTATAAAAAACACACCTTTGATTTCATTTTATTTATTCATTATACCGGATGGTTTTACCATTTCATTATATTTTCATTTCAACAATATAATCAAAAATTTTAATTTATAATTATGAAATCAAAGATACATTTTCTATAACTTAACTTATATCATTACAATATACAGTGATGGGCAAATGTGTGGAACCAAGCAAATATGTCTTGAATTATTAGAGATATCAAAATGAAATTTGGAAGGTGGATACTGCAGTAGATTGCCTATTTGTTTCCAAATTTTTTTACAATTTTGAACTTCCTGTTTTACCGGAAGTAATGTCGATTTTAATATTTGCAATGAAACACCCTGCATAGTATTTTAGTTTCTGATGAAACATTTTATTGCGAATACAAAAATATTGGATTTGATATTGTTTACTTCAATACCAACCGAGATATTAAAAGAAAAGTAATTAAGGCAAGGAAAAATCTAATATCCATTAAAGAAATACATAATCATAATTATCATTATTAAGTGATTTTCAAAACATTGAAACTTAACTTAACTAAACTTAATATATTAGATGTTCAAACTGAGCTCCGTTTACTTCTTGACAATAAGCAAGTCGGTTTTTAAATTCTCTAGTACATTAGCTATTACTTCTGGTGTAATTCTCTGGATGTCTTGAGTTATTCTTGCAGCTAATTCTTGCAAATTATTTGGTCTATCAACATAAACCTTAGACTTTAAGTAACCCCACACAAAATAGTCTAGTAGATTAAGGTCGGAACTTTGTGCAGGCCATTCATAAGTACCCCTTCTTCCAATCCATCTGTGATGAAATGTCCTATCTAAATTATCTCGAACAACGCGAAACCAGATATTATTTGGTAATTGTCCATTTACCTCCAATGCCGGAATAACTTGTGTCTCCAAGAGCTGTAAATACCTATCTCCGTTTAAACTTTCTTGTAAGAAGAAGGGTCCCACGATTATGTTGTTATAAACGTTCAATTTTTGAGGATGTTGTGTATGAGGGCTCTTGTACCCAATTAGGATTACTTTGCGACCAGTAGCGGCCGTTATGTCGATTAACCGTACCATTTAAACAAAATGTAGCCTTGTTTGAAAACACCACATTTCTTATAAAATTACGGTTACAAATATCCATCATCGTTTCACAAAATTGCAACGTCTGTCGAAATCGTCTTCGGAGAGTTCTTGAACGAGGCGAATTTTGTATGGATGATATTTTTCTCGCCTTAATATCCTTCCTACTGAACGACGGCTAATTCCATGTATATTGGCGAGGACGGTAGTGGATAAGTAAGGATTTTCTTCCAAAGATAACATTTTGAGCTACACCTTCATTACTTGCACTTTTTAACCGTCCAGTTTTTGGTAAATTGCTAACTGTTCCACTTGTGTCGTACCTTCGCAAAGTTTTCGTCACTACTGAACGGGATATTTGTCTATTCGGATGAACAATGTTAAAAAGGTCACAAACTTCTTGATGTGTCCTTTTCCTCTCCCCATACCCAATCAGCATTAATATTTCTATTCTTTCTCTTTCACTTAATTCGGCCATTTTACGACAAACTAAAACAATATAATCTTTTTACGTTCATATAAAAAAAACTAATAACTTATTTTGACAACTACTGTCACTTCTACAATGAATTTCATGGACTACTAAACTTGATTCAAATTTAATTTGCGCCTGATTTACACAAACGCACGTGTATTCGACTATGGAACAAGAAGTGCTGTTGGATATGACGGTATATTGCCACCGATTGGCCAATAGAAATACAAATCCTTACCGAGCGGTTTGTTTATATCGGGCGTAAATGAAATCTGAACCTAGTTTAGCTACTATGGAATTTTTCCTTTCCTTAGTTACTTTTCTGTTAATGTCTCGGTAGGTATTGAAGTAAACAATATCAAACCCGATATTTTTGTATTCGCAATAAAATGTTTCATCAGAAACTAAAATACTATACAGGGTGTTTCATTGCAAATTTTAAAATCGACATTACTTGTGGTAAAACAGGAAGTTCAAAATTATAAAAAAAATGGAAACAAATAGGCAATCTACTGCAGTATCCACCTTCCAAATTTCATTTTGATATCTCTAATAATTCCAGAGATATTTACTTGGTTCCACACATTTGCCCATCACTGTATATTGCAATGATATAAGTTAGGTTATAGAAAATGTATCTTTGATTTCATAATTCTAAATTTAAATTTTTGATTGTATTGTTGAAATGAAAATAGAGGAAACGTATGACTTATATTTCAGTGACGCATAAACTGCACTCTCATTGGCTGGATTATTAGCAGACCACCTGCTAACCATCAGTTTGTTTATCTTATATGCTTATAAAGAATATATATGTACCGATTTAAAAGTGTCTAAAGCAGGCTTCCGTTTCATATTCGACGATTGTCTTTAAGCCACTAGAAATTCTAGAAACGGTAGGAAGGTTGAAGCAGGGACATTAGAAATGTTGCACAAGGTTTCGATAGTTGGAAATGTAATAATGACAATAAAGAGCCGTAATATAACATTTTACAAGACAGGTATTTAAAGCGTTTTTTTTTTCTAACAACAACACCGGTACATACAACTTTTTTCTAAGAAAGGTACTCAAAACTTTATCATCAATCAGTTATTAGTTATAAGCTTTTTCTAAGAGAAAACAAGAAACATCAGAAGTTTGCTGCAACTCACTATAAATCTTTCTACTAACTACACACAGACATAAACTTTTATCTAAGACAGGTACCCAAAGCGTTTTTTCTAACAACAACACCAGTACATAAAACGTTTTTCTAAGACAGGTACTCAAAACTTTAGCCTCAATCGGTTATTAGTTACAAGCTTTTTCTAAGAGAAAAAAAGAAACATCAGCCGTTTGCTGATACCCACTATAAATCTTTCTACTAACTACACATAGATAAACTTTTTTCTAACACGTTACTCAAAGCTTTTGTTTCTAACAACAACAACACCGATACGTAAAATTTTTTTCTAAGACACGTACTCAAAACTTTAGCATCAAACAAGCAAGAAAATCCAGTCGTTTGCTGCGATTTTCAAATGTTTCTACTAATGAACTGTTGATATGAAAATAAAATGTACCAAGTACTGTATAAAATCTTATTCTTGAAACAGCTGAACTTAAATTAGGTTTAACGAATCATTAAATAGATGTTTACCAAAGAACGCTGTCTTGAAGGGGTAAAGCTTAAAAATGTTTACTTATATATCTCAAATTATGTTATTGAAATCACTTAAGTGTACAAACTTCGTTGATATTCAAGTTCTAAATTTGAAAAAAGTCATGAAGAAACAAGATTTAACAAGAGATCAGAGAGGCACCTAATGTAATTTCCGGAAGTACTTTATAGCAAACAACCTCCTTTCTCAAAACGGAAATAACAAAACCATGGTCTCAGCAAAAGTTTCGCTTAAAAAAATTCAACTCAAAGATAATTTGACATTTGGCGCATATGAAACGTAGGAACAATTTGCTTGATTTATGAAATACTAAAAATAATTCATAAAGCTAAATATAAAAATATTCTTGACTGCTCAGGTGAACAAAACAAGTCCTAGAAGTTTTACTGCTATTTTCCTTTGAATAATAAGCATAAATAAAGGTCTGTAAAGCTTGACAAATCTCAATAAGTTATCATAGAAAAAAGATGGAAGCTCATACATACTTACACCCCTGCCAGAACCCTAGGAGGCTTTCTTGTAGGATTGTGGAACGATGGTTTGCTAGCTTTCGACATGTTGAAAGACAAAGTAACGAACCACCACACGCAGCCAAAACTGAGAATTTCTCACTGGGGAACGCTACTAGACACAGTCACAACCAAAGCAAAAAACTCCGGTATCAGAAAAAAAACAAGTTCAATCGATCATTCCATATGCTTTTAAAAAGGCTACGATATATGCAATGAAGTTAAAACAACCAAATCATTCAAAAGTTTGTAAACGGAGCCACAACAAAATTCGTAGCATCAAATTAACATACAGAATTTTCAGATAATTATATGCGTATTAAATAATTTATTATGAATGCAAGACTTAATGGTTGAGATTTTTTCATTATTTATCATAGCTGAATATTTCAAATATTTAGTTCAAAAGGCACCCATTCAGTACCGCACACAGAAAACAACACACCACCGAAACAGAAAATTATTTAAAAGAAATGTTGTAAAATATTGCGTAGAAATTCTTGTTAAATAGAAATTAATCATTCCAATATTCTAAAAATATACGATGTTTATGCTTTATTTGATATCTGTATCACTACCGAGTCATTCATTGCGGTTTTCTTAACCTTGACTGAAGATGTTAGCGAAGGTTATTATTTGTCAAAACAGAAGTATCCATTAGAAATAAATTTATTCGTATCTTATAGTTTCAATCAATCAATCATTTGAAATATAGTAAGGGTGTTTGATGTAACAATAACACTTTGCTTTGAATTAAATTGCTGTTGGTAGAATGAGTTGAAAATCTAAACTGTGAAATAAAAGTCATATGGGTTAATTACTTTTTGTTTTAAATCATGTAGATACAGAATTGAACATAGAGGGTCTTTCTCATTCAAGTGTCGTTTCACCTTGATGGAGTTAAGCTTCATTCAACTGGGCAGCCAAGAATGGGTGGACTTCTTTGTGCAACAGACAAAAGCCATTAACCAACTGTTGGTATGTCAACCTTCAATATAAATGCGAACAACACGAATTTGTTTGTAAGATGTACGAGTGTTAGATAATTAGAGGAAAACACATTTCTATGAACAAGTGTATACATAATGATTAACTTTTTAAGAAAACGTAACAAACATATTAAACTACACACATTCAAAATTTAAAAAACTATCAACTCACAGAGTTACAATGGTGAAATTAGTAACACAATAGAGGCAAGTAGATGAACCCTATAAGACAAAAGAAAGCTCTAACCAGGCTTCGTGTTATCCAATTATAATTATTGGTCAGCAACTATTTCCATCACACACCAAATAAAGGAAACGTAGTTCATTAGTTTATAAACATATTATATGAAATTAAGAAGTTTACTTCAAGCACATATATATTGAATCATGACGGTACCATCAAATGATATACCATTGAAATAAATTGTGATGAGGATCAACTCAATCATACATACATATGAAGAAGAATTTCCAGTAATGTGATAAACTCATGATTGGTTTATAGTTGAATCTGCAGAATAGCTGCTAACCATCAATATTTGTAACTCACATGTTTGCTTTTATATCATAACATACGAAGCATATAACACTGAAGGTCAGAGTCATAATTTTCCGACATCTAGGGAAATATGATAATCCTTTTTTTCTGTAACGTCATAAGTCGGTAAAAGGAATATGATTTCTCACTCTTTTTCACTAAAAACATGAAAGAATAGATCGGTAGTCAGATTACGGTTAAGTGTCTATCAAAATGAATCCGCTCTCACTGATTTGTTCAAACAGACCACGAGACCTCAACATATCAAGCATTAGGTATGGAATACGTCAATAGGTCTCTCATCGCTCTCTAACACACCCAAACATATAGTAAGGAAATTAATCCATATAAGGAATAGAATGTATGGAAAAGGTCACTTACTCTCTTTGATGAACTGTCTCAAAATGATTTAGGACAAAGAGAAATATATAAGACAAAAGCATTCTGCACTGGAACTACATTATTAAAGCTTTCGATCCAACTTTTATGTAGTGAAAAAATTTCCACTGCACGAACGCCTCTCTTTAAAATAATTCAAGTGAGATTGTTCCATTTCCATTTACATAAAATTTATTAAGATCATTATTCGCAATTCAGGTAGTTTGTTAATACCATAACCCAACATAAATAATTCGCTGGGGTCTTTAATAATTATGAAAAACCTTAAAATAGCCTGAAACAAAGCCATGTTAGTAACTTTATTATTATACAGAAAGTTAAGCAGAGTCATTAAAATCTCTCGCAGAGACCTATGTAGAAGTCATATGAAAGAGATGGAATAAAACAAAACTAGCTAGGAAACCTATACAGTAATAAATATTTCTGTTTGATAGCACATAAATTTTATAGATTTGGAGTCAAAAGGCTTTGCCCATCTGCCCCTTTCCTGCCAGCAACGAAATGTAGCTTCTGTGTACATATCACTCAGATGTTTTTGTACAATTTACAGCAAGAATTTTGAAATATTTGCTAGATATACACTGAAAAATGTCTAATGGTTTTATATAAAACTTGAGAACTATTCTTTAGCATGGACAATACAATTTAGAACCATCAAGAAACCACACGCATTAAAATCAAAAATAACTACAGTGGAGGGGCTTCATCAAAAATGTCTTCTAATCTAATTGATGTCGACAGTGACAAGTATGTTAAAAATGTAAGCAAGCCTAATTGGAGCTGGGCCACTCTATTCCCTTTGCTGAATTACCGGAGGGCTTAGGAACATCAGAAAACATGTGAGACTTTTGTAATTGAGCTATTTGCTATGGAATGGGAACTTTGAAAATTACAAAACATTGTTAGTCACTTAAAACGTTTTCGGACTTTGCTGAATCAGTCAAAAATTGGAATCGGTTTAGATAATAAACATTGTTGCGTGATCTGTATATTGACTTCCGAGCTATTCGGACGCTTTTTGATTCCGTCTTAGGACGGCCGCTTTCTGTTGTTATTGTGTTACGATTTCGCGAGTTATAGTTCCGGTCGTAACAACCGCTAAACCGCTTTCATTTGTTTCTTTTGTGTTAACAAAAGCGCATCATTTGTTTGTTAAATCCGCATTTTTTGTTTGCTCAATCAATAACGTCGCTATTTTTTGTATACTGTGTTATCCAGACGAAGCTCTAAAACAGTTCCTGCCGCTGCGGGGCTAGCCTCTGAAGAAATAAGAACCAAGAAAACACCACCTGCAGAGCTTCGACGTAAAAGGTAAGTGATTAACTTTTATTTGGTGACTTAATTTACGCGACTATACAATGTTTTATTGATTGTTCCGCTAAAGGTCCTTCGTCAATTACATACTTGCATTGAACCAGCATTGAATTAAAACCGCAACACCTAATTCATACATTTTATTTGGATATTATATGTAATGTGCCATCGAATACATTAAATAATTTGGTCTAACTTCGAGCCGGATGCAATTTGAGTTAATTCCGTGCAAAGTTTATCGATCAAACCATTGATTTTTCGTTGCAATTATTGTTGAAAATCGCATTGAAATTTAGTTTCTTTATTTGTTAAAAGAGAAAGCAAGTTCGGGATATTCATTCATTTCGTTGGAAAAAAATTTCGCATATTTTTTGACGCGTTAAAAAACTTACAAGAGATCGTTTCGTTTGTTTGGTTATTTTACTAAATCGTTTTGAATTTATTTGACATTTGGTCAGATATTTTCTACTTCAACAGTAAAAATTTGTAGATTTTTGGAATAGTATTTTCGTTCTATCGGGTTAGATTTGTTCAGTGGCGTTACAGTGATTTTAATTTATTGTTAAGATGTCAAAAACCGGTGAAAATTTACGTAAATTTAAAAATCATCAACAATCGGAGTTTAAAAGATTAGAAGATATTTATATTGCTGCTGAGAAAGCCTTCAGAAGTGACGACGTTGAATTTTTTTTTTGCAAGATTGATATGGTTGATTCAATTCATTCAGAATTTTTTAAACATCACAATTCGGTTGTGGGTTTAATTTCAGATACAAACGATGATTTTGACTTTGCGGATTACAGTCGCAATAAATTTGAAAAAATTGTTTTATTCAACTAGGTCTATTTTTGCTAAATTGAAATCTGTTCAGAATTCTACGCCACAAAATATAGCTCGGGAACAGGAAAGTGTTACTTTGGCGCGAACTGATTTGCCTTCATTTAGTAGAGACATATTGGAATTTGGTAATTTTATTGAGTTGTTTGATTCATTAATTCACAATAACGAAAAACTCAGTACAATGCAGAAGTTCAAATATTTGCAGTTAGCTTTAAAAGGGCCTACTTTTGAGGTTATTAGGAATTTTAAACTAACACAAAACAATTACGTGAGTGCTTATGAGTCTCATTGGTCAGCTTTAGAACAATTCCCCCAACTAACTTCAGATAGCCCTTTAGAGGTTCGGAAGTTATTGGATGACTTCAGTGATAATTTGGAAGCACTGAAGAAATTGGGTTTACCAATAAATCAGTGGGATTTTTGTATCGCTCAGATGATGTTGAAACGAGTTCCAAAGAATTTAGCCACTAAGTTTGAACTTTACCATGATAGTGTGACCGCTCAAGATGACTTTCCGATCCGCTCGGAAGTTGTTAATTTTTTGTCGAAGCATTGCGATACCTTTGAATATGTTGAATTTTCCCGCAATGCAAAGTGAAGTGTTGACAAAAAGTTACCATTGAATTCAAAGCAACATGCTTCCCGTTACACTACATCTTTGTTTGTCACTAAGAATAGAAAATGTATAGTTTGGAAATCCGATCATGCGATTTACAAATTTGTGAATTCTTGAACAAATCAGTATCCGGGCGGGTTAAGTTTGTTAAAGATTTTAGACTTTTTTTAACTGCTTGAGCGATTCTCATCAGTTGAATCGCTGTAAATCTTTATCCACTTGCCGCACCTGCAGACAACGCTATCACACACTGCTTCATTTTGTAAATCGTTGTGATTCAGGCATTCGGCCTGAATCTAGTGCTCCCCCGCAAACCTGGCTTCCACATCTGGTGAATCCAGTACCATTAATGCTGTTGAAAGTCCCGAAAATTCTCTACCGCAGACTTCTTGTCATAGCTCACTTTTGTCATACAATTCAAATGTGTTGTTATCTACCGCTTTAGTTGAGATATTAGATAAGAACGGTTCTTATCAAACTTTGCGATGTCTGCTAGATTCTGGTAGCATGACATCATTCATTGCGAGCAAGGCTGTAAAACGCCTTGGCTACCGACCTATGCCCGCTTCGATTCAGCTCAACGGGCTAGGTTCTATGCGAGTACCTCTGCTGAGGGCTCTCTTACCCTTTCTCTTCGCTCTATAGTAAAGCGCGAGTGCAATTTTGTTTTTGATACTATTGTTTTACCCCGCATTTGCAATGATATGCCTGTTGCGCCCATTAACATGGCCAATATGGCATATCTAACCAATTTGAAACTTGCTGATCCTGGTTTCAATAGCCCAGGCGCTATTGACCTTTTGTTAGGTGCCGATATATTCTCTCAAATTTTGTTGGATGGACGCCTTATAGGAAATGAAGGTGTTCCTGATGCTATTAACACTGTGTTTGGTTACATCCTTATGAGTAGAGTGTCTTTGAGTTCTGTTAACTCTCACTCTCAGTCAGTCATAAACCCAACTTCGCTTTTTTGTAAAATTGAAGATGTAGTATCATTAGATGATTCACTCCAAAGGTTCTGGACAATTGAAGATGTTCCTACCGCACTGGTGATCTTATCTGCGAAAAAATATTTTCCAAAGGATGCAGGAGATTGGATTCAGGTAGATTCGTTGTGCCCCTTCTTTTTCGAAAAACACTTCCTGCTTTTGATGGATTGTATAATCTCGCCGTGCAACGTTTCTACTCTTTAAAAAGACGTCTTCTAAAGCAACCAGATCTCTACAAACAATATTGTGATTTTCTCAGAATATTTAGAACTTAATCATATGGAGTTGGTTCCTGATCCATCTACTGCTTCTGATTGTTACTACATACCGCATCATTGTGTTTTGAAACCTGATAGTAGCACCACCAAACTTCGTGTAGTGTTTAATACATCCGCTAAGATCCTCATCGCTTATCATTGAATGATTGTTTGTTTATCGGTCCCAAGTTGCTGCAAGACATTATCGCTATTTTGTTGTCCTTGCAGAATTTAGTTTTGCCTCGCCTGCTTGCTATAGAAAACTTTTCTAGTTGTGAGCTTCACGCGTTTGGTGATGCTTCTGAAAAAGGTTATGCCGCTGTTGCTTATTTTGTGTTCGAAACCGCATCTGGTTTTCGTCAAAGTTGTTTGTGTTGTCTAACTCGAAAGTTGCCCATTTGAAAACTTTGTCACTTCCCAGATTGAAACTGTGTGCTTCAGTCCTTACCGCTAAGTTGGCTCACTTTGTTTATGAGCCGCTAGTTATGACTGAAGCCCGTATAGTGGCGCTTCAAGTCACCGTTTTACCAAATTTATTTGATACTTGTTAGAAGAACATTCTTCTATTAATCGCATTACCTGCATTATAGCTAATATCTGTCGCTTTGTTGATAACGCTCGCAATCCAAACCGTAGGGCTCGGGATCGTTTTTAGCTGCTGAGTTATATCAGGCTCAGCTTCGCATTGTTCGATATGTTCAAGATCAATATTTTTCTTAAGAGATTTCCCTTCTTCGAGAACGAAAACTTGCCCAGATCGCTTCGTAAACTTTCGCCGTTTCTTGATGAACAGGGAACTCTTAGAGTTCGTAGTAAGTAAGTAATGCTCCATTGCCGTTTGATACTAAATTTCCCGCACTGCTACCAAGTAAAAGTCGTTTGACTAATCTAATTGTCGGAGATTGTCATGTCACCAATCTTCACGCAGGAATCCAAACTGTTCAATTTCTTTTGCGGCAAGGATTTTGGATTCTATCCGCAAAGAAAATAATTCGTAGTGTCATTTCTAAATGTGTTTCTTGTTGGAAGCTTAATCCTTCTGCTTACCAAGCCTTCATGGGAAATTTGCCCATTTCCCGAGGTTCACAATTGAAATCATTTTCTCATGTTGGAGTAGATTTTGCTGGTCCCTTCACTGTAACTATGGCTAAAACTAGAGGGTCGAAAACTTTAAAGGCTTATCTGTGCCTGTTTAAGTGCTTTGTAATGAAAGCTGTTCATCTAGAACTCGTATCAGATTTGTCTGCTGATGCGTTCTTGGCAACTTTGCGACGGTTCATTGCACGTCGTGGTCGACGTGGTCTATAGTGATTGTGGAACTTATTTTGTGTGGGCTCACAAGCAGATCTTGAAAGCTTTTAGAGCTATTGCTGCACGAGAAACCATTTCCTGGCATTTCAATCCCGCTTCTCCTCCTCACTTTGGAGAACTATGGGAGAGCGGAATTAAATCCGTTAAAGCTCACTTAAGACGTGTCGTTGGAGATCAAATCCTAGCCTACGAAGAACTTTCTACTATATTTGCGCAGGTCGAAGCAGTTTTAAGCTCGCGACCTATAACCCCTTGTAGCAACGATCCATCGGATCTTACCGCCTTGAGTCCTGGAATGTTTCTTCTAACTAAAACCTCAACAGCTAATTCATACTTTTTTTTGGATATTATATGTAATGTGCCATCGAAGACATTTCAAACATTCTAGTAGACTTCAAAGCCATGATATTGCTTCACGATTTCAAAACCTTGTTAGAACTGGGGTCATAACTAACAAAATCAGGTAAGATATATTGATGTTTCTGGACTATGCTTCAATTATGTTCAAGTGCAGTGAATTAGTAACATTTTGAAGAAAATACCTATACTTAAAGTGAATACTATGATTCATAAATATTTTAATACTAAAAATGAAATTATTGATCAGGGAGCAGACTTGGAACAATGGTTTGATAATCACGTAAAGGATCCAATTGCAAATTCCCTCGAAGAATTTTAAAAGAAGGTAGGTTATAGGGGACTAAAAACATTATTTCTTTGGAAAAATACATAAATGCCTTTGAAATTGGTGCTGGTAAATCATAATAT
Source organism: Octodonta nipae (assembly GCA_034190945.1). NCBI lineage: Eukaryota > Metazoa > Arthropoda > Insecta > Coleoptera > Chrysomelidae > Octodonta > Octodonta nipae. The sequence continues at coordinate 96,010,161 of CM067217.1, read as the reverse complement.
ATTATACGCTGCTTTGGTGGAAATAAAATTTTAAATACAAAACATTGTTTTACTATCATAACAGACAATACATAAGTAACCCACCAATGATGAACATGAGTAGCTTATGACGTCATAGAAAAAGGTGAGCAGGCACTTCAAACAGGGCCTCCCCCCATTTTTTTCATAAGTCGTACCTTTCCATCAAATAACAAGATCATAACATGTATAGGGAATATAAGGTTTCAACTTACGGTTAGACGATATCAACTCGAGCTTAGATTAGGTTCGATCGAACGATATGAGGATAGGTTAGGTTCGGGATGTAAGTCACTGTGAGGTGTTTACTTGAGTTTAGGAGCCCTACTCTTTGCTTTCAACCTGCGGTTAGATGGTATCAACTGAGGTTAGGTTAGGATGAATTGAACGACTTGAGGTTAGGGTAGGTTAGGATCGATCCAACCTAACCTACAAGTTGAAACCAAAGAGTAGGGCTCCTAACCTCAAGTAAACACTTTCCTACGACTGGTGCCTGGATGATCCCTCACAGTGACTTACATCCCGAACCTAACCTATCCTCATGTCGTTCGATCGAACCTAACCTAACCTCGAATTGATATCTCTAACTGTAAGTTGATACCTAATATTCCCTATACATGTTTTGTTTCTTGTTATTTGATGGAAAAGTACGACTTATTAAAAATAGAGGAGGCTATGACGTCATAAGCTACTCATGTTCATCATTGGTTGGTTACTTATCTAATGTTTGTTATGATACTAAAACAAAGTCTTGTATATAAAATTTTATTTCAACCAAAGCAACGTATAATATATTATTATATACCAGCACCAATTTCAAAGGCATTTATGTTTATTTTCAAAGAAATAATGCGTTTTAAGTCCCCTATAACCTAACTTCTGTTAAAATTCTTCGAGGGAATTTGTTATTGGCTCCTTTACGTGATTATCAAACCATTGTTCCAAGACTGTTCCCTGATCAATAATTTCATTTTTAGTATTAAAATATTTATGACTCATAGTATTCACTTTAAGTATAGGTTATTTCTTCAAAATGTTACTAATTCTAAACTTGAACATAATTGAAGCATATTCCAGAAATATCAATATATCTTTATGTGATTTGTTAGTTATGATCCCAGTTCTTCCAAGGTTTTGAAATTGTGAAGCAATGTTATCGTCTTGAAGTCTACTAGAATGTTTATTATCTAAACCCATTCCAATTTTTGACTTTTTCAGCAAAGTCCGAAACCGTTTTAGGTGATCAACAATGTTTTGTAATTTTTCAACCACACAAATTTCCATAGCAAATAGCTACAAACGTCTCACATGTTTTCTGATGTTCCTAAGCCCTCCGGTATTTCAGCAGAGGCAATAGAGTTGCCTAGCTCCAATTAGGCTTCTTTAGATTTTTAACATACTTGTCACTGTCGACACCAATTAGATTAGAAGATATTTTTGATGAATCCCCTCCACTGTAGTTATTTTTGAATTTAATGCGTGTGGTTTCTAGATAGTTCTAGATTTTATTGTCCATTCTAAAGACAGGTTTTAAGTTTTATATAAAAGCATTAGACACTTTTCAGTGTATATCTAGCAAATATTTAAAAATTCTTGCTGTAAATTGTACAAAAACATCTGAGTGATATGTAAACAGAAGTTACATTTAGTTTGTGGCTGGAAAGTGGCAGATGGACACAGCCCTTTGACTTCAAATCTATAAAAATTATGTGCTATAAAACAGAATTATTTATCACTGTATAGGTTTCCAAACTAGTTTTGTTTCATTCCATCTCTTTCATATGCCTCCTACAAAGGACTATGCGAGAGATTTTAATGACTGCTTAACTTTCTGTATAATAATAAAGTTACTAACAAGGCTGGCTTTCTATGTGCTATAGAAAGACTTCATTAGTATACTTATTTGATGTATGAATACCCCAATTTCAGGCTATTTTAAGGTTTTTCATAATTATTAAAGACCCCAGTGAATTATTTATGTTGGGTTATGGTATCAACAAACTACAATTGTGAATAATGATCTTAATACATTTTATGTAAATGGAAATAGAACAATTTCACTTGAATTAGTTTAACGAGTGGCGTTCGTGAAGTGGAAATCTTTTCACTACATGAAAGTTGGATCGAAAGTTTTTTTTAATGTAGTTCCAGTGTAGTCTTATATATTTTACTTTGTCCTAAATCATTTTGAGACAGTTCATCAAAGAGAGTAAGTGACCTTTTCCATACATTGTATTACATTGGATTACTTTTCTTATTATATGTTTGGGTGTGTTAGAGAGCGATGAGAGACCTAGTACGTATTCCATACCTAATGATTGGTACGTTGAGGATTCGTGGTCTGTTTGAACAAACCAATGAGAACGGAATCATTTTGATAGATACTTTCATTTTTTTAGTGAGAAAGAGTGAGGCATCATATTCCTTATACCGACTTATGATGTTACAGAAAAAAAGCATTACCATATTTCCCTAGATGTCGGAAAATTATGACTCTGACCTTCAGTGGTATATGCTAGGTATGTTATGATATAAAAGCAAACATGTGAGTTACAAATACTGATGGTTAGCAGCTGTTCTGCTGATTCATGAGTTTATCATTTTCAGAAAATTGTTATTCATATGTTATTGTTAAAGTATATATGATTGAATTGATCCTCATTACAATTTATTTCAATAGTATATCATTTGATGGTAGCCGCTTTGTACGTTGACAATTTTAAAGCAATATCCTACCGTCACGATTCAATATATATGTGGTTGAAGTAAACTTCTTAATTTCAAATAATATGCTTATAAACATATGGTTTACGTTTCCATTATTTGGTTTGTCATGGAAATAGTTGCTGACCAATAATTATAACTGGATAACACGAAGCCTGGTTAGAGCTTTCTTTTGTCTTATAGGATTTATTTACTTGCTTCTATTGTGTTACTAAGTTCACCATTATAACTCTGTGAGTTGATAGGTTTTTAAATTTTGAATGAGTGTAGTTTAATATGTTTGTTACGTTTTCTTAAAATGTTAATCATTATGTATACACTTGTGTATAGGAATGTATTTTTCTCTAATTATCTAACACTCGTACATCTTACAAATAAATTTATGTTATTCGCATTGATATTGAAGGTTGACATTCCAACACTTGGGTTAATGGCTTTTGTCTGTTGCATAACGAAGTCCACCCATTCTTGGCTAGGATTTTCTGCCCTTTTGAATGAAGCTTAACTCCATCAAGGTAAAACCACACTTGAATGTGAAAGACCCTCCATGTTCAATTCTGTATCTACATGATTTAAAACAAAATATTTAACCATATGACTTTTATTTCACAATTTAGATTTTCAACTCTTTCTACTAAGAGTAATTTAACTCAAAGCAAAGAGTTATTGTTACATCAAACACCCTCACAGTATTTACATATAAACATCGTATATTTTTAGAATATTTGAATGATTAATTTCTATTTAACAAGAATTTCTACTCAGTATTTTACAACATTTCTTTTAAATATTTTTCTTTTTCAGTGGTGTGTTGTTGTCTGTGTGCGGTGTTGAATGGCTGCCTTTTGAACTAAATATTTTAAATATTCAGCTATGATAAATAATGAAAAATCTCAACCATTAAGTCTTGCATTCATAATAGATTATTTAATACGCATATATTTATCTGAAAATTCTGTATGTTAATTTGATGCTATGAATTTTCTTGTGGCTCCGTTTAAAAACTTTTGAATGCTTTGGTTGTTTTAACTTCATTGCATATATCGTAGCATTTTTAAAAGCATGTGGAATGATGGATTGAACTTTTTTCTGCTACCGGAGTTTTTTGCTTTGGTTGTGACTGTGTCTAGTAGCGTTCTCCAGTGACAAATTCTCAGTTTTGGCTGCGTATTGTGGTTCGGTACTTTGTCTTTCAACATGTCGAAAGCTAGCAAGCTATCGTTCCACAATCCTACATGAAAGCCTCCTAGGGGTCTGGCAGGGGTATAAGTATGAGCTTCGATCTATTTTCTATAATAACTTATTGAGATTTGTCAAGCGTTACACACCTTTATTTATGTTTACTATTCAAAGGAAAATAGCACTAAAAGCTCTAGGACTGAGCAGTCAGGAATATTTTTATATTTAACTTTATGAAATATTTTTAGTATTTCATAAATCAAGCAAATTATTCCTACGTTTCATTGAACCAAATGTCAAATTACCTTGTTTGTTGAGTTATATTTTTTTTACGAGAAACTTTTGATGAGACCATGGTTTTGTTATTTCCGTTTTGAGAAAGAAGGTTGTTTGCTACAAAGTACTTTTGGAAATAACATTAGGTGCCTTTCTGATCTCTTGTTAAATCTTGTTTTTTTCATAACTTTTTTCAAACTTACAATTTGAATATCAACGAAGTTTGTACACTTAAGTGATTTCAACAACATAATTTGTGATATAATATATATATAAGTAAACATTTTTAAGCGTTCTTTGGTAAACATCTGTTTAACGGATTGGCCTAGAGTTTATACAGTACTTTGTACATTTTATTTTCATATCAACAATTTATTAGTAGAATCATTTGAAAAACGCAGCAAACGAGTGGATTTTCTTGGTAGTTTGATGCTAAAGTTTTGAGTACCTGTCTTAGAAAAAAGTTTTATGTACCAGTGTTGTTGTTGTTAGAAACAAACGCTTTGAGTACCTGTGTTAAAAAAATTTTATGTCTATGTGTAGTTAGTCGAAAGATTTATAGTGAGTAGCAGCAAACGGCTGATGTTTCTTGTTTTCTCTTAGAAAACGCTTATAACTAATAACCGATTGATGCTAAAGTTTTGAATACCTGTCTTGGAAAAAAGTTTTATGTACCGGTGTTGTTGTTAGAAAAAGACGCTTTGAGTACCTGTCTTAGAAAAAAGTTAATGCTTATGTGTAGTTAGTAGAAAGATTTATAGTGAGTTGCAGTAAACTGCTGATATTTCTTGTTTTCTCTTATAAAAAGCTTATAACTAGTAACCGATTAATGATAAAGTTTTAAGTACCTGTCTTTTTATGTACCGGTGTCCAACTATCGAAACCTTTTGCAACATTTCTAACGTCCCTGCTTCAACCTTCCTACCGTTTCTAGAATTTCTAGTGGCTTAAAGACACTCGTCGAATATGAAACGGAATCATTCTTTGGAAACTTTTAAATCGGGACATATCTATTCTTTATAAGCATATAAGATAAACAAACTGACGGCTAGCAGGTCTGCTAATAAACCAGCCAATGAGAGTGCAGCTTATGGCGTCACTGAAATACGTTTTCATTAAAGAACAAGAAACATAACCTCTATAAGGAATATGATGTCTCACTCTTTCTCACTAATAAATATGTAAGAAGAGATTGATAACGTCATACAGAAGGACCAGACAGCCAGCGGTGCCAAATTGCCATATTTCCCTAGATCCCAGAAAATGCGTCATTTTATTCATATGATTAAAGTGATGGAGCAATATATGCAACATTGACATATTTCCATAAATCTCTGAAAACGTACACAAGTTCCTTTTATCTGCTTTGGTTCGTTATGAAAGCTAATACTAATAATATTATAATATTATGGTGCTGTTGAAGCACTTAAAACGTTAAAAATTAGTACATCAGTCAAATTTATTTTAAGAATTCATTTTCTAACAAAATATATTATGATATTTTATGCTATATCAGTGTTTATTTTTATGGCATTTATGTTTAGAAATAATATATTTCAAGTAAAATTTAGAATATTACGACCTCCAGAACCTAACTACAAGAATTCCGCCATACCGAATTTGCAATATTTGATTCAACCAATTAGGTTCCTCCTATCCCAGGACGCTCTTCATCACCATGGGATAATTTTTTTCTGTCATTTCGAAAGCACTGATTTGATTGTGGTTTGGTGCATGGCAGTTGTGTCTGTGTCTAGTTACGTTCTCCGGTAACACATTCTCGGTAACAAAACTGGTGGCAATTGAATATCACATTGTTAGCTGTAGTTGACTAGTAACTCTGTCCATGCAATCTTTTAATCAGCCAGTTAGAATCCCATCATCTCCAGCAATTTTCTCAACATTCAAACTTTTTACCATTTCATCAATCTGATGACAGTTGCTGCACACTACCCTTCAGTCTGCTTGTTCGTCTAGTGTTTCGATGTTAACAACTTTTAATTCACCCAAATTAATTTCTTCCAATATATTTATAAGGAAATTAGATTTATGATGACCTTTAATGAAAATACAATTTGTGTATTTGAGGGTATCGATACGATTTTGTGAAAGATGGTTTCGCATTGTTCGTTTCTATAGAATGCGTAATTTCATTTGTAAAGGTCAGTTGGTCACCTTCTAGATAGAAAATATCGGCTAGGTTACGTGTTTCGTTTGTGAAATTCTGTATTGGTTCTAAATCGAGTTTGTCAAAAGTGACGGTTTTGGGAATGGCATTAGCCTTTAAAACGCCAGTTATGAATTCACCATTTTCATTGATTTTGACTATGGCATTTGGGAGACGACTTTCTCAATTTCGGTTGAAGAGAGAATTACATCTGTATTCTTGAGGTAACATTTCAATTTACAGATTTGCTCTGTTCGAGAGTCCAAAGTAACAATGTTGACTGGGATATATTTGGTTGAAGGTGTAGAATTAATATTACGCATAATCATATCATCCGTAACTTTGAACAGTGGCAGTGTTTTGAAATTCGTGATGAGTTGTATCTTATTGAAGTCTATGATGCAGTTATAGGGTTCCAGGAAGTCTGAACCTAATAAAATAATCTAATTAAATATCAATATTACAAATATACACCTTATATGGGTCGGAGATATTCAAAGGCATTAGGGTGGATTCATTAATTACAATTTTCTAATCTGTGATGCCTTGAATAATAACATTTTCAGGTAACCGTTGTTTGAAGCGTTGGCACGTTTCAGGTTTAAAAATTGAAAGTCCTGCGCCCGTATAGATAAGAAGTTTATAGGTGTTTGAAGAATCAGTAATATAATAAAGATTCTTGGAGTTGACGGAAAGAAGGGGTCTTACAGAAAGTCCTGTTCGGGCTGAAATCGTCCAAGTTCATTGTCTGAATTTGGGTCTGAATTTCTGAAATCTCGTGGTCTGAGGGTTCTGATTGAGTAGGGGTCAACTGAAAATTTAGTTGAGAAGAATCAGGTTCGTCAGAGTAATATTCGTTAAACATTTCAGTGTTGAAATATTCTGGTTCAACAGTTTGTTCGAAATCATTACGGTGATAATCTTGTACGTTTCCGTACTCATCGGGTAAAGGGTTGTAATGGTTTTCATTTTGGGAGTAGTTATAGTCATTGTGATAAGGACCGAATTGCATATTGTTCAAGTGATGAGTTTTTAGTTGTTGATGTTTAAAGAAACTCGGGTTCTGTCTGTAATTGCCAGACATTTGGGGTTGTAGATGGACGAAATTGTTGCTGTGAAAATTGTTGACTGGGATTAACATTTGTAGGTTGGTTAGGTTGATTGGTAGGTTAGGTTAGGTTGATTGGAAAAATGAGGGCGATAATTCGAATAATTCTGATTGGTATTCGGGTTGAGTTGAAATTGTCTCATCTTCAATAAGCATTCGTTGCTTAGATGGCCTATGCGTTTACAAAATGAGCATTGTTTTGGAGGTGGACCATTATTTGGCTTACTAGGGGGTTGTTGAAAATTGCAATCACCTGAAAATTTTTGGGTTTCTAAGTGTGACAATTGTAGTTCTCGTTAAATTCTGAAAATGGCAGTGAAAATACTGCAGGGGTCATTAGCGCGATCGAGTTGACCAATTTTGGGCTCTAAACCCGTGAGGAGGCTATTAAGAGCCATTGAATCTATTAAGTCAATCTGTGCTTGTTTTTCTTTAATAGTTAGATTTTGCTTGTTTATAGCTGCTAGCATTTTCGCTTGATGCGTCTGGAGTCTAGGAGAGAACGTAAGAGAGGATTCATTAGGAGTTTGCCGCATTCTTTGCAAGTCCTGTATGAGAGCCGAGAGATCCCGAGGATTTCCAAAATGATTTTCTAGGAGGGTTTGAATTTCAGCTAGCTGACTAGGGTTTCGCGAATTAATTAACTTAGCCGCTCTACCGCGTACCTTATTTTTGATATGGAAAATTAGCAATACTTGCTGATTATCCGTTGCCATGCTGTAAGCAGTATTACAGGAGCATATGAAAGTATTCAAAAATATAGGATTACCATGATACTCAGAAATTATTGCCAAGATTTCCGATAATTTATAGGGCTCTACAATTGGTGTAGCTGCTTGTATAGTCGGTGCCATTTTCAAAATTGTATGAATTCGCCTAATAAATCAAAATTAATTGTTAAATAAAGGTTTTAAATTGAGTTGGTAGAAAATATATGGTATATCAAATCAGTATCGAGTAATATTTAATGTAGGAAGTGCAAAATCAATATAGGAATGTATAAATGGTAAAATATGTTTAAAATAATGTTTCAAACAAGAATAAAGCAATAATATAAAATATTTAGTTTCAAAATTATTTAGGAAAGGTAAGGTAATGAGGAATAAAATATTATATAAATGAAAGAACTGGTAGTCTTTCGAAATAAAATCAAAATAAATTAGTTATTTTATGATTCTTACGTTACTATTCCTCGCATCGGACCCTTCTCCGCGCTACTTAGCACTGGTTATCTTGGTTGCGTGAATCCTTGCTAGTACTTGGTAGTTGTCCTTTTCAGGAGGTTCTATTCTGCAATGGTTTGGAAACCACCACAACTATTTAGAAATATTCGTGTTCTAGCTGCGTCTGGAATATCCTACTGACTGCGCCAATTTTGTATTCACTTTGATTCAATTCACATTAAAAAAAAATATTTATTTTAAAACATACACAATTTAAAATTAAACAATTAAAATGGTAACATACTTGTAAATGTTTGTTATTTAATTTGCTTTATTATTTTTTTTATTTAATTTCCAATCTCAATTTCTTTCAATGAAGATATTAAAAACTTAATTGTGTATGTGTATAAATTATAAACATTTATTTGTTTTTGTGGGTTCAAAAGGGTTTACTATCACTTTTAAATATTCATCCGGCTAATGGATTGGAAAGACAGGCTTTATGTTAGGTTTATATTATCTTTAACTAATTTTAAAAGCACATTATAAAACTCAAAATTTATATACCACAATATGAAATTATCAAATCAATTAACTTTTATGCAATCATGGTACTTGGGGTTATTTACTCAACTGGTTCCTGCAACTCCTTTCTTTGAAGACACTTGCATTACTTTACCTGGTTAATATTTTAAATTGACTCTTAAATTGTCATTTTTAATTCATTTGGTAATTTTCCTCTTTTATTTAATATTATAATTTACTTTTTAATTTTCTTTTAACTATGTTTTATTTAATTTTATTCTACCTTTTTTGTACTATTATATTCTATTCATTGCAGTCTTCTTTAAAAAAAATCACTTCTTATAAAATTAATTACAAGATACTTTATTCACAATTATTTTTAAATATTAAACAAATCTTATCATTTCCTTATCATTATTGTCGAGAATTCTCTTTTATAATCAAATAAATAACTACTTATTTAGGTATAATTAGTTCAGAATATAACCAATATTCTGACCTAATTATACCTAAATAAACATCCAATATATCTTTCGACATTATTATATACAAATTAAAAATCACAAAATTCATTACCTTAATTAACCTTGGCTTTTAGTCTTTCTTTTACTGGCATTGTATTCCACTTTTGTCCATATATTCTTCTTGTCTCCATTATTTATTTACATTTACCATTTGTTTATATTATAGTTTTAAATTACATGTTATTTTCAAAAGTTCAAATTGTATTTACTATTTACACTTTACAGCACTTTTTTTCAGAAGATTGTTTTGTGTTGCATATCACTTCACTTTATTTTAATAAATTCGCCAAATTGGACCTTATTGTTTTCCCAACATAACCTTTCAAATTAGGTTATGTTGTGTGTCAAACCTATAATCAAACTACATGGCTACTTGATTTTTACAAGAAAATATCATATCAAACGATACGTATTCCACGACTGAAAAATGCAGATTCTCTAGAATTTTGCGTGTTGCTTCTATTTATGAACTACGAACATTTGCTATCGATGAAGCCACGCTGTTAGGTAAACCGCCAACCTGAGTGTGGAAATTTTTAATCAACAATTTTAATAAACTTTTAATTTTAAATATGTTTTCAAACTTATCCCATTTTAAAGCTGATTTAATTTTGAATAAATTATTTTCTATCAACTATAGCTCTATTTTGCTTTTAAATAAGATTTTGACCTTCAGAGGTTTTCTTCAATCTGACATTTTCTTTTCCAATTTTCAAACTAAATAGGCACTAAATCTTATTTCTAATTAACAATTTCAAATCTATAAACTCTCTTATTTCCTAAGTATATGGAGTTTTCACTGGTACAGTGTTTATATTAGTTCCTTGGAAATGTTTGTCTTTTGAATTGGTTAGATCACTATAGTTTCACTTTACATTGTCTTTATTTGTATTAGTTCACCTTTTGCACTTCTTATTTAAGTGTTTTTAGATTGTTCACACACTTAACTTATCTAATTACCTAATTTATATTCTATTACAACATCTGTTTTTTTTAGTTTTAGTTTAAGTGAATTTTCTTATGGAGCTTTCTCCTACATTTATTTTCGCATAATTTACTTATCTGCTTGCCTTTTTACCTTATGTATAGTATTTTTTATGCTTTATTAACTTTATTTAGCAAACTGTTCTGGTGTAATTTGTGAAGCATGCTTTATTACTGCTATGCTGGACATTTACTTGTGCAGATTATTATTGAAATGTCTCTTATTAACAAACAATTTGGACTAAATTATGGTAAGTTTTTGTCCTATTTTATACTTTTCTACTTAATTTGAATGATTTGTTTGAATTATCCTTGGCATTAGTTAGTTTTGTTATTGAAACTTTTACTACGGTACGATAATACACGGCCTCAAAGAAACTTTCTTATTTGGTGACAATCTACCCAATAAGTACTGAATTCTTTGCAAGTTAACTGATTTGATTCATTTTCTTTCTATTTTACTCAATTCATTGTTATTTCTAATTAACTTTGCTTGTGTTTTCCTATGTCTTTTTTAATTTTTTAATGACTCTGAAAATTGTTTATTTTACTCCTTTCTCTTAGGCTGAGGGCTCATTTGATTACAATAAATATATATATATATATATATATATATATATATATATATTGTAATGTTCTCGGGTTCAGTTAAGTTCTTGAATTTATTTAAAAACACAGTCCAACTCAGTCTAATTTATTTTCACTACTTTACACAATTTATATTCACAGAAACTACTATTTACAATTTATATCTACTTAAGTATTCAATACGACCGACAAAAACTGAATGCCTCCTATCGCCAGCTGTTTCTTATTTATATATTTATCTTGGAATTGTCTGGTACGTCCACGAACCATCGGGAAATTCCATCAAGTTCTGGAAGCTTTAAGGGAATTCCAAGTAACGGCAGCGGTCCGCCGCAACATTTCGGGTTCCCAGAATTTATCGGAATAATGTCCATTCCATGAACTGGTTGATGGCCGATTGCACCAGCTGTCCGATGAATTCTCGTAACATTGCCCCCTCCTTAAGATCATTTCGTCCCGGAATGTCCTAGAATCCTTCCTGGTGTGACGATATTTGCAGGACTCTCCATTTCGACAACGGGAAGTTTGGTGGAAGTAGCAGTCAACGGTCTTCGAACCTGGGCTGCGAATATTGAGACAGCATACCAGGATGTTGATGCTATTGAATCGAAAGATTGTTTCCATCATACTTCTCACTACCCTCCAATTCAGTCCATCCAACCCGCAGGCTATCTTTGGGACCGCCAATTTCGTCAGATTCTTCTCCATCATCACATTCCTCAATTCTACCAGAGTCTCCCAAAGATCGCTATATGTTGGCTTGTCTTGCGAGAATGTTTTCGTTACCAAATAAAAGATGTCTCTGTTACCCATTGGTTGTTTATCTTCGAGATGAAGGACCTTCCCTACCGCTGGATCTTGCTCCCGTAGCTTCTGGAACTGGCCGTACTTTTGGCAAACACCTTGGCTATTCCTCTGGACATCCGGAGATCTCGAGCTACACAATGAGCCATGGCATATTCTATGGACACCCCAAACAGGACTCGGGGTTCCTCTGTGGTCACGGCGTGCTGCACTTTCTGCCCATTAGAGTGCGGTGCCATAAACTGTTCGAAGGGTCATTTCGTCATTGGGTGGTTGGATGCTGCGGACTTGGGCTTAGTCATCTTCGCCGTCATGACTTCCGGCATAAGGGGCTAATCTGTTGAAATGTACGACCTTTGGTTTTCCCCGAGGTAGCTTCTTTATTCTGTAGACGACATCGTTGATTTTCTTCACAATTTGGTACGGCCCCTCCAAGATCTTTGTAGCTTGGGGAAATATCCACGACGACGTTGCGGGTTATACAACCAAACAAGATCATCAACTTGGAATTCTCCGCTCTCGGCTTTGATGTCGTAGGCTTCCTTCATTCGGGCACTGGCATTCTCGATGTTTAACCGGACTCGTTCATGGATGTCGTTCATCTTTTGACGTAGCTGGCTGACAAAGTCTTCACCTGCGATCTCTTCTCCTGGGGGACATCCAAACTTCAAATCGCATGGTAGTCTTAATTCTCGTCCCATGATAATACTGGCTGGGGTCTGACCCGTGGACTCGTGCACAGACGAACGATATGCCATTTGAAACAAGTGCAGATACTGGTCCCAGTCTCTTTGGTGGTCAGAGACTACCTTTGAAAAATGGCGGTAAATGGTTCTATTCATCCATTCTACCATTCCATCCGATTGCGGGTGTAATGCCTTCGTCCGTGTTTTATTGATCTTCAAGAGTTTGCAGACGTCTTGGAAAACAGTAGACTCGAAGTTTCTACTTTGGTATGAGGGCAACTCCAAGGGAATACCAAAACGACTGATCCATTCCTTGACAAGGACATCAGCAACGGTCAAGGCTTCTTGATTCGACAAGGCATACGCTTCGGCCCATTTACTAAAATAGTCCATCACCGCCACAATGTACTTGTTTCCAGAGTCGGATTCAGGAAATGGGCTGGCAACATCAATGGCTACTCTCTCGAATGGACTGCCCACGTTATATTGCTTCATGGGAGCTTTTGAACGCTTTTGAGGCCCATTACTTGCTGCACAAACAGTACATTTCCGGCACCAGTCCTTGACATCCACTTGGCAGTTTACTCAATAGAAACGCTCTCTCAACTTCCCCAGGGTTTTCGTTACTTCCAGATGTCCTCCAGTTGTACCATCATGTAGTTCTCGTAAAACATCTGGTCTCCTATTCCTGGGAACTACAATCTGTTTTCTGTCGTTTCCGTTCTCTGGAGTTTCTAGGACGCGCTTGAGAAGTCCATTTTCCAGGATGAGGGAGTTCCACTGAGCCCAGTACGACTTTATGGTTGGTGAATATCGGGAAATTTCCTGCCACGTAGGTTTGCGGTCTTCATCCTTCCACCGGATAACCTCTTTCAAATCTGTATCTAATTTCTGGTCTTTTTGGATCTCCGCAGATTGCCAATGGTCATCGATGACGGTAGTTCTACAGAGAACAGCCCCTTTTTCTTCTGCTCGCTGACAATGTTTGCAATCATCAGAGCATGGTCACCTCGATAGGGCATCAGCATTCTTATGGCTTGTTCCAGCTCGATGTTCAGTCTCGAAGTCGAATTCTTGCAATCGCTCAATCCACCTGGCCACTTGTCCTTCGGGGTTTTTAAACTGCAAGAGCCAATTCAGTGCTGCATGATCAGTCCTCAGCAGAAATCTTTTACCATAGAGGTACTTGTAGAAATGTTCTACCCCCTTTACCACAGCCAAGAGTTCCCTGCGAGTAACGCAGTAATTCCGTTCAGGCTTGCTCAAGGTCTTGCTGAAATAGCCGATGACTTTCTCCTCACCGTTTTGTATCTGCAAAAGCACCGCACCAATTCCGACATTGCTTGCGACGGTATCCAAAACGAAGTTCCCATCTGGGAAAGGATAACTAAGACGGGGGCACTCGTCAATGCTCTTTTCAGTGTCTCGAATGATCGTTGGCATTCCTCATCCCACTGGTACTGCACCTTCCCCTCTGTGAGTCTAGTAAGTGGCTTGGCGATGTTGGCAAATCCGGCGACGTACCGACGATAGTACGTGCATAACCCCAGGAAACTTCTTAACTGGTGGATATCTTTAGGTATCGGCCATTCTTGGACAGCTTTGACTTACTGTTTATCAACAGCTACACCCTCTGTGGAAACCACATTTCCAAGATATTGCACCTCCTCTTGGAACAGCTGACACTTCTTCGGGCTTAACTTTAGTCCGGAACTCCGAAGTCGCCGAAACACCTACCCAGGTTCTTGACGTGGTCTTCAAATGATCTTCCAACGACGATAATGTCGTCAAGATACACCAGGCACGTTTTCCATGAAAGCCCTTTTAACACTGTTTCCATCAATCTTTCAAACGTCGCTGGAGCATTACACAACCCAAACGGCATCACCGTGAATTGATAAAGTCCTGAGCCGATGGTAAAAGCGGTCTTCTTTAGCAACTTCCACCTGCCAATAACCGCTCTTCAAGTCCAGTGTGGAAAACATCTTCGATCCAGCCAACGTATCTAGGGTATCGTCAATTCTTGGAAGAGGATAGCTGTCTTTCTTTGTAGCGTGGTTTAATTGCCGATAGTCCACGCAAAATCGGGTCGAACCATCTTTCTTTTTAACCAAGACAACTGGAGAAGCCCAAGGGCTATTGGATGGTTCAATAAAACCTTCTTCCTCCATCTCGCGGACTATCCTGTCGGCTTCTTCTCTTTTAGCTAGGGGTAGTCTTCTCGCCGACTGTCGAATAGGTTGAGCGTCCCCAGTATTAATTTTATGTTTCACCAGATCAGTTCGTCCTCTTTTGCCATTCCCTACTTCGAAGATATCCTGGTAGTTTCTAACAATGTCCTCAATTTTGCTTTCCCTCGTAAGGCGAGTCTTAGTGCTATTGCCTTCTCCTCTGCCGACCATCCGTTTAACTTTGCTGCAGCCTCGAATTGGCGCCTATAGTTAGTCCATGACGATTTTCCATCAAATTGGGGAGGTTTCATTTTGTGTCTCCCTCGAGGCCAATTTTCGAATCAACTACTTCCAGACGGATGCTGCTTTCGGTCTTTGATGGTATTTCTCCCCTTTGTTTTGCCACTACCTGTTCTTTTATTTTGGTGATCTCGCCTTCCATTATCTGTTTTAACTCTTCTATGCGCCTTTCGTTTTCGACTATTTTCTCTTCAAGCATTTATGAATTTTCCTGAACCATACTCTTCAAATTTTCTTCTAAGCATTGGGAGTTTTTGTGTAATTTTTGTACCTTATCTTCCAAAGACTTCGAATTTTCTAGTAGTTTGTCTTCTAGAGTTTTAGAATTTTCTAGCAGTTTGTCTTCTAGGGCTTTAGAATTGTCTACAAATTTGTCTTCTACCGCCTCTTTCAAGTTTTTAGAATTTTCTAGCAATTTGTCTTCTAGAGTTTTAGAATTTTCTAGTAGTTTGTCTTCTAGAGTTTTACAATTTTCTAGTAGTTTGTCTTCTAACGCCTCTTTCATGATCTTAGAATTATCTTATAATGTTTGTAACTTATCCTCTAAAGTCTTAGAATTGTCTTGTAAGGTTTCTTTTATATTTTCCGTTTGCTTTAATAGCATACTCATATCACCATTGCCAGAAACTTCAAACAAATAAGTATCGGGATCGTTACCTTCATTTATTAGAGCATCTCGTAGCCGTTGTATTAATTCACTTTTCTTCCTACTAATTTCTAAATCCCTTTCCTCAAGTTTTTTTTAAGTCCGTCATTTTCAATTGGTCAAAACATTGTCAGTCTATTTATTTTTCAGTTTTAAAGTTCCACACACAGTGGTGACACTTGTAGGTGTATACACCTGTCACCACTGTGGTGTTTTTATTTTCACACTCGGGTTCAGTTCAGTTCTTGGATTTATTTAAAAACACAGTCCAACTCAGGCTAATTTATTTCCACTACGGCAGCGGTCCGCCGGTTGAGAGGCAAACATTTCGGGTTCCCAGAATTTATCGGAATAATGTCCCTTCCATGAACTGGTTGATGGCCGATTGCACCAGCTGTCGGATGAATTCTCCTAACAATATATATATATATATATAATATATATATATATATATATATATATATATATATATGGAATTTTTAACTAATTATGATTTTTCCATATCTTCACAATTTTTAGTGATTTAATTATTAATTTTAAAACAATTTTCCTCGGCTAGCAATTTTTATTTAATTTGATTTTATAAAAAAAATATTTTATTAGTTTATTGATTTATTAATTGTATGCAAATTCAGGCATAACAACTCTCCATCTCAAGTTGAGTTCTGGGCATTAAAAATAAATTTGTATTTAATGTTCACTTACCTTTTTCTATCTTTATCTTATTTATACCAACTTAAAAAAAAATTTATCATTAATTGTTTTTCTTTCTATGTACTTAAAATTTACTTTAACAACAAATAAATTTGGAAATTAAAAATTTACTATTTTTTATTATATTTAAAAATTAAATATTTAGAACAATTAACATGAACTCTTTTTAATTATTAACAACATACCTTCAAAATTATCTACTGTATAAATTATTTTTTTATTTACTTTAAGTGGAGATAGATTATTTACTCAATCAACAATTAAATTATACATAAAACTAATTCTAACAAATCATTCACATTTTCTTTATTATTCAACAGATTATTTTTGGTGCATAAATAGCTTATCTATTTACAAATTGTCTTTCCTTAACTTCACTGCTTCTGCATAATTTTCTTCTCCAACTCGCTTTTCCCATGATACAAATATATTCGGTTTTCACTTTTTCAATACTGCTCCATTATAATTATTGTTATGTTCTAATGCTGGTTTTGTCGCACTGTAAAGTCTATTACAAATCAACTCTCTGACCACGACTCGAAACTTTGTAATTTGTGATTTATGTTCTGTCACTTTTACGGATTTTGTGGATTTAAACGTACGAGTTCACCAAAATTGCTTTTTCTGGATTTATGAAACTTTTTACAAATTCAAGATGTCTGATTTCTTCTTTACCACAACAAAGTTTTTTGAAACAAAAATTTTCACAAGCGTCTTGATGGGTTTTTTAAAACACGAACAGGAATGATGTTTACACTTCGAAAATCAAAATTCAAAAGAGCTTTTGACAGGTTTGTGATTATTTTTATATGATGATTAAAACAAATGAATGTGACAGGTTATTTAAATAATTATTTTAAAAATAATTTTAATCTATACAAATTTGTTATTACTAATTACATGAATCTACTTTTCTTAAACATTTCTATCTATTTGGTTTTCCTATTTATTCAGTATTAACTTTGTAATTTCATTTCAAAGTTTGATCTGTCAGATCTTTAATTTTTAACTTTCTATCAAAATCTGTTGTTTTTCGCCTTCCTATCTAATAAATCATGTTTATTGACTCCTATTCCTTGTATTGATACATTATTATGAAGCTGGATATATTCCAATTATTTTTATCACTTAAATCTCCCAATCAAAATGTGTTACATATGTTAATGTTTTCCTTCTATTGATTTCTATTCCTAAATTACTTTATAGTATTTAATTTATAGTTATGGTACTTTACTAATCAATTTATTCTATATCTTTTACAGAACTTTAGTGAATGTAATTGTGATTTCTCTTTTTTACATAATAACTCTACTTCTTAACATGTTTCCCTGTAGTTTCTTCCTACCTTTTTATCCTATCGACACAAATTTTATCCTGCTTACATTCTGTTAATTTAATTTTATATAACTACTATTTTTTTCTTTTTTCTATAGAATGAATTTTTGTCAAATGTCTACGTTTGGATAAGCCTTGGATGTTACTTCACAAGAATTTTAAATTATAAAAGGATTATTTTATTTTTAATAACAGATTCTATTAGTAGTCCAATTACTAACAAGGTATGTCTCTTTTTTTTATATTATTATATTTTACTCTATAGATTATTTATTTTCACACATATCAATTTTCGGACTTTACCTTTCTATAGGTAACCAGATTAACCTTTGTTACATACACCATTTATTATTAATTATTAATTAACTCATCTAACTCCACTTTTACATTATTTATTGAGTAAATATCTTCTTACTTTATTTAATTTCCTTATCCTTAAAAATTCTTTTATCATTATTCCTTACTGATAGGCTTTGTTATCATAAACCTACATACAATTAATATTTATATTTTCTTAAGTCTTTTAAACAATTTGCCTTTAGTGTTTCTTGAAATAAAAACTTTTGATCTATTCAATTCCATAACAAATTCCCAATTCCAAAATAAGCATTTTGATAAAACTATTGTTTTTAGCAAAATCCTATTTTGAAATTCTTATTGCTTTTAGTACAATTCAAATGACCCCTCAAATGTTATATTAATTTAGTATTAATTTAATAATTTTTATTTTTTAGCACATTGGTTATCCTGTCTTAAAGAATTCTTTTCTTAAATAATGATGTACACTTATATAATTTTTTTGGTATTATTCAGGACAGATAATTTTTCCACTTTCCATTCTATTCTTTTATTTATTATACTTCACTTCATTCACTTTAATTGGTCCATCACCAATTTTAGTTTTCTTTATTTTTTTCTTTTTTTTATAATTCATCATATGTTATTTCATATTAATTCATCAATATGGTTCTTTCACCATTCATTTATTTTACTACACTTATACCTTTTTTCACTATTTAACCACTTTTCATTCATTTTAATTACTCTTCAATTCTTCAATCAAAATTTATCTGGTCCTGTAATGCTAACCAAAGTTCCTTATTTTTAAATTTATGTAGTTCATCATTTTATTTAACACATATCCACTTAATTATGTCTTAACACTGTATCCTCTTCATAAATTAGAATTGAATTGCACTTTTGTTAATCTATAACTTTATTTGCTAATTTATTAATTTCACACAATTTATTAGTTATTTCCAAAATATCATTTCCTTCATTTATATCTTATTCTTGATAGCTAATTCTATTCCATTAATTCCTGGGTATTTGTCTTGCCATTGTATTGTTTCTTATTTTTCTTATAGATTTCCTTTTTCATTGCCAAGTTAGTTTTCCCATCAATCCTTCCAAATCTGTTGATTTATCTTATTCTTTTTTTCTGGACTTCCAATCTACTTGTGAGTTTATTTCCCAACAGTAAAGTGTTCGTTCTTCTCTTCCCCCACTATAATTTATACCTTTTTTCAGTTGCATCCTTGAGTTCAGTTTTTCTCTTTGATTGTGCATCTCCTTGATGATTGGCATCAACCATCTTCTTCCAAGTTGACCATTTATTCTCATCCTGTTTTGTATTTCATAATTTGCAAAAACCTTTATTAGCATTAACTTTTTATATAACCTTATTTTTAACCTCTTTTCTTGTATAACTATGTCCACTTTTCTTTGGATCTCTTCCTCTGTCTGATATTTTTGCTTTTGAACTTCTTCCCCAACTTTTGCTCTTTCTTCCTGGCTTGTTTCCATTATATTTCTTGCCTGCTTTTCAGGTTCTTGTATTTCATCAGTTAATTCAATTCTGTATCCTTCTATTATTATTCCTTCAACTTGTTTTGAATTTTCCCTCATATTTTCTATTTTTTCTCCTTCTCCATTAATGCTAATAATATCAACTTTTAAATTATTTGTAGTCTTAATCAACATTTCATTAATTCTTTTAATTTCTTCATTGCATTTAGTAATTTTATTTTCTAAATTTTCACTAATTTTCTTTAATTCTTTTTTAATATCCGTTTTTAGATATTCATTGTTCTTATCCATCTTTTCATTATTTCTTTTTATATCTGCTTTTAGATCTTCATTGTTCTTATCCATCTTTTCATTATTTCTTTTTATCTCTGCTTTTAGATCTTCCTTGTTCTTATCCATTTTTTCTAACAGGATTGTCATAAATAGGTTTAAATCTATCTTTTTTTCTTGGGTTTCCTGTACTGGTTCATGTTCCTTAATAATGCTTGTTTCCGATACTATGATCTCTTCAGATATTATATTCACTACTTTTTCTGGTTGTATATCTTGTTTTTGTCCTATCTCTGGATTAGTTTCTTGCTCTTCTCCCATTGTCACTTCCATTTCCATTTCCTGAACTGACTCTGCCATGGTTTCTATTTGATCTTCTTCACCTTCTTCTACTCTATCCTGTTCTGTTTCTTTGATGTCCTTTGCCCGTCTCGTTTTAGGCATTTTGTTTTTATTTTATTTTATAATGTTCAAAAAAATATTCACAACAGTATTTATAAGACTTACCTTCCCCTATATAAATTTTGATTAATAATTTTCCTTTCAAAAGTGTTTTAATTATAAATTTTGTAAACAAAATTTCTGAAGTACTATTTTGCTGGTTACAAATTTTTTTCTGTAAGAAATTTTAAAAGTTTTACTGAGCCCCACGTTTGGTCGACATATTTTATTATAGAATTTTTAACTAATTATGATTTTTCCATATCTTCACAATTTTTAGTGATTTAATTATTACTTTTAAAAAAATTTTCCTCGGCTAGCATTTTTTATTTAATTTGATTTTATAAAAAAAAATTTATTAGTTTATTGATTTATTAATTGTATGCAAATTCAGGCATAACAACTCTCCATCTCAAGTTGAGTTCTGGGCATTAAAAATAAATTTGTATTTAATGTTCACTTACCTTTTTCTATCTTTACCTTATTTATACCAACTTAACAAAAAATTATCATTAATTGTTTATCTTTCTATGGACTTTAAAATTTACTTTAACAACAAATAAATTTGGAAATTAAAAATTTACTATTTTTTTATTATATTTAAAAATGAAATATTTAGAACAATTAACATGAATTCTTTTTAATTATTAACAACATACCTTCAAAATTATCTACTGTATAAATTATTTTTTTATTTACTTTTAGTGGAGATAGATTATTTACTCAATCAACAATTAAATTACACATAAAACTAATTCTAACAAATCATACACATTTTCTTTATTATTTTCAACAGATTATTTTTGGTGAATAAATACCTTATCTATTTACAAATTGTCTTTCCTTAACTTCACTGCTTCTGCATAATTTTCTTCTCCAACTCGTTTTTCCCTTGATACAAATATATTCGGTTTTCACCTTTTCAATACTGCTCCATTATGATAATTGTTTTGCTCTAATGCTGGTTTTGTCGCACTGTAAAGTCTATTACAAATCAGCTCTCTGACCACGACTCGAAACTTTGTAATATGTGATTTATGTTCTGTCACTTTTATGGATTTTGTGGATTTAAACGTACGAGTTCACCAAAATTGCTTTTTCTGGTTTATGAAACTTTTAACAAATTCAAGATGTCTGAATTCTTCTTTACCACAACAAAGTTTTTTAAAACAAACATTTTCACAAGCGTCTTGATGGGTTTTTTAAAACACGCACAGGAACGATGTTTACATTTCGAAGATCAAAATTCAAAAGAGCTTTTGACAGGTTTGTGATTATTTTTATATGATGATCAAAACAAATGAATGTGACAGATTATTTACATAATTATTTTAAAAATAATTTTAATCTATACAAATTTGTTATTACTAATTACATGAATCTACTTTTCTTAAACATTTCTATCTATTTGGTTTTCCTATTTATTCAGTATTAACTTTGTAATTTCATTTCAAAGTTTGATCTGTCAGATGAATCTTTAATTTTTAACTTTCTATCAAAATCTGTTATTTTTCGCCTTCCTATCTAATAAATCATGTTTATTGACTCCTATTCCTTGTATTGATACATTATTATGAAGCTGGATATATTCCAATTTTTTTTATCACTTAAATCTTCCAATCAAAATGTGTTACATATGTTAATGTTTTCCTTCTATTGATTTCTATTCCTAAATTACTTTATAGTATTTAATTTATAGTTATGGTACTTTACTAATCAATTTATTCTATATCTTTTACTGAACTTTAGTGACTGTAATTGTGATATTCTCTTTTTTACATAATAACCCTACTTCTTAACATGTTTCCCTGTAGTTTCTTCCTACCTTTTTATCCTATCGACACAAATTTTATCCTGCTTACATTCTGTTAATTTAATTTTATATAACTACTATTTTTTTCTTTTTTTAGAGAATGAATTTTTGTCAAATGTCTGGTTACTACGTTTGGATAAGCCTTGGATGTTACTTCACAAGAATTTTAAATTATAAAAGGATTATTTTATTTTTAATAACAGATTCTATTAGTAGTCCAATTACTAAAAGGTATGTCTCTTTTTTTTATATTATTATATTTTACTCTATAGATTATTTTTTTCACACATATCAATTTTCGGACTTTACCTTTCTATAGGTAACCAGATTAACCTTTGTTACATACAACATTTATTATTAATTATTTTTTTAACTGCTTACTCATCTAACTCCACTTTTACATTATTTATTGAGTAAATATCTTCTTACTTTATTTAATTTCCTTATCCTTAAAAATTCTTTTATCATTATTCCTTTCTGATAGGCTTTGTTATCATAAACCTACATACAATTAATATTTATATTTTCTCAAGTCTTTTAAACAATTTGCCTTTAGTGTTTCTTAAAATAAAAACTTTTGATCTATTCAATTCCATAACAATATATATATATATATATATATATATATATATATATATAATTCTAGAATGTTGTATACTCTTTTAACTATATTTTGAGAGCTTTCGAAAATTGTTTATTTCTTCATCAGTCAAAAACTACAATTAACACAAAAGTTGAATTATAATATTAAGTTAATATGTAATGAAAACTTACGTTAGTTGAGATTTAATTTAGAATTAACTGTAAAGCACAAATTGAACATTGGAAAGGATATCCAGTAAAAGACAATATTTTTACATTTGAAATGTATAAGAAATATTATAATTGAACTATGTAAAATTTTTAGACGGGCGAAAGAGACTGCAGTTAATACATCGTTGAGAGTATCTTTAATGTATACGTAACTTTCCATTAAGCTTTCACACAAATCTAAGACTGTAACGGGTGAATTGCCGTTCTCCCTGTTACATTGATATTTACTCATATTTATCGCATTAATAAATTACTTTTTTTATTTTTCAAATCACTTTTCTAATTGTATGGTTTTCTGAACTGAGTTCTACCGTAATAAACCAGTGTCTTTACCTTAATAAATAAACACGTAAGTAAATACTCCTATTTTAGTCGCTTACGCAATCGCTTTTTTGCTTTTAATCGCTAAATAACAGTTATTTCAGTTAAAAAATAGTCCAACTCTGTCCCTTTGATTTGGCGCGATGGTGTCTTGACAGAACGAATATCACGTGCTACTTTGATGTAGCTTCCGTCTAAACTGGAAATATTAAATTAATATAATTTTGTTGGGAAGAAGGAAACTGTCATTAATAAAATTTCATCTACGATTTAATTAGTAAAATTTTGCTTTGTTCTTTTATCGAAATTATCTTGTATTAGTTCCTTTAGTGACCAACTATTGATTAAAATTCGTGCTTTCGCGCTCAATAAAATTTGAAATTTAATATGTCATTACCTTTCCTCACTTCTATCATTGGACAAGTGGGAGAAATGCTTGACGAAGGGAGCAGATTTTGGTAAGTCTTCTGTTCCGACCGCCATAAGGACGGTATGTAAGCGAATTTCGTTCTGAGTTTAATTTTTTTATTTAGAAAATTCTCTATCTTATTGAAATTATCAGTTAGAATTTGCTTAATTTATCGTTTTCCTTATTACCGTATATTTAATTGTAAATAAGCAGATTCAGCTTATCGTTATAGTTTGATTTACCGAATGAAATTTTTTATAGTTTATTTATCGGCTTTAGTTCACATTTTATCGTATCTATTAATAATTTTGGAAAGAAGTTTTGGTAAATCTGGTTTCATATTCATCTTAATATCGATATACCCCGTTTTATTGCAACGATAAATCGTTGGGACAAACTGTGTGGTTCTTTAATTTTTTGGATTTTTTTTTTGGTTTGCATCTGCAACGTAGTTGGCGTGGGTAAGCCATCGTTAGTTGCTAGAAATATCACACTTATTGTGATAAACAAAATAAAGAAAAAAAGGAACAATTATTGCTGGCCTCTTTTGCATTTTTAGGTATTGGTGAATCTGGAGAGTGTGATTGACGATATCCACCAAGGTTCAGGAAAGGACAAATTGATCCACTAGACGAAATCTCCTGTGAGCCTAAATTTCAGTAGCTGAGCAGCTTCCCAACGGGGTTAGACTGTGACTAAGAATAAACATGTGAGTGCTCAGAAATTATATATTTTTTTTTATTTTTGCTTAGTATTTCATATATATTTTTATTTTATTGAATTTGGTTTATATATAGATTTACTAGTAAATATATTATTTTTTTCTGAGTTACTTGCTCGTTTTTTATTATTAATTGGCCCAGATTTGGTTGCTTGTCTGCTTGGTTTTAGATAATTCACATTGTAATTTTTTCCTTTCTCTGAGTTTGCCGTTGAGAGCCAAGCAGGTTCTGGGCTAAAGCATTTGGTCAGAAGTGGCGCAAGAAGTAAACTTAATGTGGGCAAAATACATTTCACGAGGCACTCTGATGGTGCAAGAAGATACTATAAAATCAAAAATCATTTGAAATTAAGATTCAAGACCCTTTGCCCTGCGAGGCCGTGGGCGGTGCGAGACCCTTTACCCCGCGAGGCCGTGGGCGATGCGAGGCCCTTTGCCCCGCGAGGCCGTGGGCGGTGGCCCACACCGCCTACGCCTTACGCCGCCTCTGCATTTGGCTACGCCTAGTCTTCTTTATTTTAATTGTTTACCTTGGGGGGATGTTTATGACCAGATTACACATCTGATTTTTGTATATATTTATGAATATAGATGCAATAAATATTTTTATCGTTTCTTAACTTATAAACTTTAAAGTACTGTACCTTGATTTTAAATGTAGGTTACTGAATTTTCCCATAATCTCGGCGGAAATTCGCTTTCGTCAGTCGTCAAGCGGTTTGTCGGATTAGAAGGCACATGATTAGATCCTGAATATAATTTTTTTATACCTTCATCTTTAAGCACATTATTAGCTCTCAAACGTAATTGTTTATATATCTGATTTACCGTTAAATTTTACCTATAATTAATAATTGATTTGTTATTTAAAACTAAATTAGTTTGAAACTATAACTAGCAGTTGCAATTTACCTTAAGTCTTATCGTTATCTATTTTTACTTAGAAGTTGAAGCGTTTCAAATTTACTTTTATTAGTTAAAGTATTTTTCATTCATTTTTGGTAGTATTCAAATAGTTAATTTAGGGTGAAGAAGTTAGGGAAAACTAAGGTATGGTGCCTCACCTCATACACGTGCCGAACCGATCCTATAGAGCATCTTTACGCCTATACTAGTCAGGGGGAAAATTCAGTATCTACACTCTAAGGGCTATTACTAATTGGCCAATAACTTTATCATGTATGCCATGAACCGGGGCTAAGAGTGCCCAGATACGTAACCATTAGCCTCAAACAAAGGAGCAGAACTCTGGCAGTACTCCTTGATTCGACTTATCCTCTGGTAGGACAGTGGCAACTCCTGGTCGCCCTGAGTTAATGGAACCCCGGCTGCTGGTTGGCATATAGCTCCAGGATCAGGACCTTGAACAGCAGGCCAACCACAACAGAAGGTCATTCCTACCGAGGGTGTTGTAAGGCAAGAATTTATAGATTATTTGTGTAACTTCACTCTAACTAATTCATGTATATATCGACTGTTTAATTTTGTTCTCTGATACCGACAAATATATAGGAAACTGTTAATTTAAAAAACAAGAATAAATTGTAAATTTTCGTTATCTTGTCGTTTTTCTTGTAAACTGTGTGTGTCCATTGGCCTGGCGACCTTGCATAATTCTTCTGCCAATTGAGCAACGAACTCACGCCACCGGATACTAACTGTGCAGCCTGTCGGCACAATATCGCCAAGACAGATGAGAGAAAGGAGTATTTGTCTAACCAACTAAATATCTCACTCGAGCTTGTTTTTGCTACAAGACATTGGCTTGAAGTTCATAAAAAGCAAGGTAATGAACTCAATTGACTTCCTAATTGCTTCAATATTTTCCGAAAATATTTTCTCTTCAGACTAAAATTTTTGTAGTGTGGTGTTAAGGCTCTTAATGACCGAAGTTGTTACAGATAATTGTCGTTTCATTAAGTTTTTAATTTGATGTTGGTCTCTAGTAATTTTGTTTATAGAGTCATTAAAGAATTCTCCGTCTGTTGCATCTAAGTTACCGGAAATAGATTTCCAAATTGATCCCAGTCAGTTAATGAGTCGGCGTTTCTTTCTGTTAGTACTGTAAGTCTCAGTGTCAGCGAAAATTTCTGTATATTTGATGTTAACAAATTTTGATATTCGTTTCAGGAGACTTACGTGAGTCTGTACTTTTGATTTGAAGATTTTAATGTTAGTTTTTTTATTTTGAAAAATACAGATAAGTTAAGTACTTGAATATCGAGGTGTAGTATCTAAGGGCAGTTTGTGGAAACTGCCCGGAACACTAGTTGCCCTCTTATAGAAAAAAACTCTCCCACAGGATCAATTTTGAGATATTAGGTCTACAGATTTGTCAACTAGTATTCCTGTTGCCATGCAACCGGTATCTCTACAGTGGGTGTCCCAATTTCTCCATTATTTAACAACATGCAGACACTTTCTTTGATTTCCCTTTTTTGGTATGTTCTGCTTTAAGTAGTATTTTTGTCTTATTCCAGTCCATTTTGTGGGTACCATTATCCGTGAGTACATGATTTGCCAATCTTGATCTGTTTGTATGTCTTCTTGAGACGTTGTATTGGTGCTCTTTTGTTCTAATTTGGAGAGGTCTTGATGTTTCACCGGTAGGCACAAGGTACACTGTACACACAATTATTGGAACTTTGAGTACCGTTTTCTGGTTTTGTTTTTGTCAAATTTGATCTTAAAGTATTATTTGTTTTGTTGTCGTTAATAGTATCTAAAAAGTCTGTTCAGTATATTGTCGTTGTTTAAAATAACGTCTCGAAAGGGGGCTTAGATCTTTGTAAACAAGGAGTGTCTATTTCTCATTAGAAATTTTAAGGCTGCCTTCTTCATGAAAGAGAACTCCTATAGTATTGTTAATCGGTGTAATGGAAAACTTTTGAAGGTTGACGACTGAAAACAGTCCACAGAATCTGAAAAGAATGGATTTGTTCAAAATAAGGTTTTAGTATGTCAAAGTTAACTTTAGTTATTTGGTTTGTTTGAAAATTTGTGACTGTGACAGAGTTCTTTCATATAGCGGTAATTTGGAAGGGGCCGTTGAATTTGTTTTCAGCTTTGTTTTTGATCTGGGACTCTTTTACATAGACTTTGTCGCCTACTTTGTAATCGGGTTGTTTAGTAGAAACGTGTTGATCAAATCGCACTTTAGATTTTTCTTTCTGTCGTTGGGTTTTAGCATGGGCGAGACTGTAATAATAGTCCATTCTGTTATTAAGATCTCTAACGTATTTGGAAATAAGTTTTGCCTGATTGTAAAGGGTTTCTGGAGGCCTACTAGAAGTGTGCCCAAATATGAGTTCATAGGGCGTGAAACCGGTTGTTTTATTTTTCGTGTTATTATAATAGATGATGGCATAAGGGAGGACGTTAAATGGATGTTCGTCTGGATGTTCCGCTGTATTTGCCCTTATCATTTCTGCTAAGGTCGCGTGAAATCTTTCAATAGAACCGTTTGATTCGGGATGTTGAACGCTGGAGAAAGTCAGTTTTATGTAGTATAGTTTGGCATAAATCCCGCATTAAGGTATTATCGAATTCACGTTATAGTCACAATGGATGCGAAGTGGAGTTTCGTAATATTGAAAGAAAATCAGAAGGGTGTTTACAACAGTTGACGCTGGTTTGTCGTTTATGGCGAGACCAAGAAAAGATTTGATGTCTTTCGGAGTTTGGGTTTGCGGAAATTTTTAAATACATTCAACCTTTGAAGGGTTTGGTTTTACACCTTCTTGTGTGATAAGATGGCCAAGATAAGCCGCATCTTTCCGATGAAATTCGCACTTATCAGGTTGAATTTTTAGGTTAGACTTCCGAAGTCCTTTAAATACTTCTGTTAACCGGGAAATATGTTCATGGATGGTCGAAAAATAGACGATGATATTATTCCACGACGAGACAACGTTTATTCTGTATACCCAGAAGAATATTGTCCATGACCTTCTGAAAAGTAGAAGGTGCATTTTTTAAACCAAATGGCATACGAACGAATTCATAATGACCATTTTCAACAGAAAAGCCAGTCTTGGGAATATCTTCCTCTTGGATTTCCAACTGGTGGAACCCGGAAGCGAGATCCAGTGCCGAAAAATATTGACTCTTTCCGAGTTGGTCGAGAAGATCGGAGATATTTGGCAGAGAATATTTATCGTCTACAGTCAATTCATTTAATTTCCTGTAATCGATAACAACTCGCCACTTTTGTTTGCCAGAAGCACCAAGCTTCTTGGGTTGACCCATACAGGGGAGGACCAAGGAGATGAGGAGTGCCTAATGATACCTTGTTCGAGCATTTTTCCAATTTGGGTTTTCACTTCCTCTTTATGAACTTGAGGATATCTATATGATTTAGTGAAAACGGGCTTTACGTTATTCGTATCAATGAAATGTTTTACCTCGTTAGTGAAGTCAAGACGTTACCTTCAAAATAGAAAATGTCTTGAAATTCCAAACAAAGATTACTGATTTGTTCGCGTTCTTCGTCATCGAGATGTTCAGTTCTAATTTGTTGTCTAATAGTCGAGTTTCTGTTTGTGTATTGGGAATCATGATAGTCATCGGTGTTTAAATTCAGAAGAGGGTGAGTTTTGTCAAGGGGTTCCAGTTTTAAATCAGAAAAGTTTACTGTTTTGGGCATCGCCTTAGCATTGATGATAGAAGTTAGAAATTCACCATTTGTGTTAATGTGTACGAGTGCGTTTGGAAGTCGTACTCTGTCAATTTCTTGAGTTGGTAAGATGGCGTCGATGTTAGAGAGACAGCATTTAAGTTTAAAGATCTTTTCTGTGCGCGCCTCTATATTGATTTTGTTTTGTGTTGGTGTTTGTGAATTAATGTTTGGTTTAACATTGGGTGTTTCGGGTACATGAGTGAAGGGTTGATCGTTATCGGGAACTTTGTTTAAAGGGATGGTTTTAAAACTTGTTATTAGCTGTTTAGATTTTAAGTCAACTATGCATTCATAAAGTTCAAGAAAATCTAATCCTAGTATGCCTTCAAACTCAATGTCCAAATCATATATGAAAACTTTATGTGGGTTACGTGGAGCGAATGGGATTAAAGTAGATTGTGAGATGGGAATTTTTTCGTGGGCAATTCCTTGATTAGTTACCCTTTCAGGAAATCTTTGGGTGAAATTTTTGACTGTATTTTCCTTGAACATTGAGATACCAGCTCCGGTATCAATAAGTAGTTTAAATTTAGAAGAAGCGTCAAGAATATAGTAGAGATTTTTAGAGTTCACAGTAAGAAGTGGGCTTAAAGAAATAGTTGCTCAGATTTTGAATCTGGGTTTCGATTTCGCACAACGTTGTTGTCGAATCGAGAGGTTGGTCTAGGCTCGGAAGCGCTAGAAAATCCTGGTATTGATGACTATTAAAGGGCTCGATAGGGGTATCTTCTAAAGTTTGTTCAACGATAGGATAATTTTGAAGATCATCCTCATAATCGTATGTGTTATTATCCGTATAATAATTGTAGTCTGAACAATTCGACAAATCAACATTTTGGTGTTGATTGAAATGGTGTGTCCTTTCAGGACGGTTATTAGGACTGTTTTGTATTACGGATGGGCGATAATAGGTTCATTTAAGACCTAAAAGGGGGTCTCTGGAAGTTTTGTGGACGAAACTGTTGTCCTTGTTGAACAGGAGGTGTATTTGAGCCGTGTTTGCTGGTTAGGCTCAACAGGATTTGGCCTATGGTTTTGATTGAATTGTTGAGAACCATTTTGCGTTTTTAAAAGGCAATTTACGGCTATGTGGCCTAATCGACAACAATGAAGACACTTAGGAGGTTGTGTCGGCTTTCGTGTTTGAAAGTTGGGTTTGAGAGGAACAGATTTGTTCGTTTTCTGATCCTCGAAATAAGAAAGTTGAAGCTCTCTCCTAATCCGGGAGTGTGCCTCTAGAAAGTCTTTTGAGTTTCTGGCACGAATTACCTGACCTAAACGGGGTTCTAATCCCGTAAGAAGGGTATTCATCACCATTTTATCCACGAGAGTGATCTGGGCGTCTTTTTGTTCTGGACTAAGCCCAGCCGTTTTGTGGATGCAGGAGTGCATTTTCGCACTCAATACTTGGAGTCGATTGTAAAATGTTAATGGGGACTCGTTTGCAAGTTGTTTCAGACGTTGTAGGTCATGAATCAGGAAAGAGAGATCACGGGACTCTCCAGAGTGTAGGGTCAAGAGTTGTTTGATTTCAAGGTACGATACGGGGTTCCTTGAATTAACTAACTGCGCGCTATCCCTTTCAAGGAAATTTGGTCGCCTTCAAATTCGGGTATAACGGAAAATATTTCCGTGAACCGATATCTCTCGGTTCAGTGTTAACCGGAGTTGGTGAAGCTTGTGCCATTTTTATAGTAAGCGATATAAAAGAATTGGAACAAGAGAATAAAGTGTATAAAATAAAATATTAAAGGGTATAGAAAATTAATATACTGTAGAATACGTTAATTGGGATAAACGATTGTTTGAACGATAGAACAGTATGGTATAAAATGTAAAGCAATTAAAATCAATAGATCAAAATATCAACTCAAATAAATCAAGTATTCAGATAGATAAATAAACCAATAAAATAAGTAAATCAAATATATAAAATGTAATAAAAGAAATAAAATTCAAATTCAAATCAATAAAAATCAAAATATTTACTTAAAACGAATGACGATTCACCATTACATACATCAACAAGAACATTGAAAGCGCCGTTTGATTGCAGTGAGGACTTCTTCCAGGTTCGTTGTTCCGTTGAGGGATAGGAATCCGGCGCTACCACGCATAGCGTGGCTTTAGGGGAAAATTGAGTAAACCCCAGATATCCTAGATATCAAAAGGGTTTAGCTCTGTGGAAGCCTTGCCAGGTTTTCAGATCCGTGGTTGGAGTCGCGGTTGCAGTTTCCAATGAATTTAATGACCGTCAGGGCTGTTCCTAACAGGATGGCTTTTTGCCTTAGTTGGTAAAGATGTTCGTCCAGACCGAGGTATTTTAAATTGTTTAATAGATGTTTTGGGACTAGTCCTGTCGTTGACATAACAATGGGTACAGTTCGTGTGTTGTTCATGTCCCACTGAGTCTTTATTTAAAATTCCAAATCGCTATATTTGGTTATTTTCTCAGCCTGCTTGATATTTATTTTATTGTCGTTAGGAATTACTATGTCAATTAAAGTTGTTTTCCGAGCGACTTTATCTACTAAAACTATATCTGGTCTATTGTAAGCATCAGTCCGAACAGTCAGTATCGTGCGGTCCCAGTACAGCTTGTAGTTTTTATTTTCTAAAACAGATTCTGCTTTGTATTTATAGTATGGTAATCTCACCGACTGTAATAGTTCAAGTTTCAATGCTAGTACCTGGTGCAGTATTTTTGCCATTGCATCGTGTCGTTCTTTGTATTCAGTTGCAGCGAATGCTTGACAACCGCCTGTGATATGCTGGATAGATTCAGATGTTTGGCAACAGTACCTGCATCTGTGGTTGTTAATAGAATGGTCT
Organism: Octodonta nipae; assembly: GCA_034190945.1. Lineage (NCBI taxonomy): Eukaryota > Metazoa > Arthropoda > Insecta > Coleoptera > Chrysomelidae > Octodonta > Octodonta nipae. The sequence goes on along the minus strand of CM067217.1, from coordinate 95,978,142 downwards.
TTAACGATGTACTTTAGATAGTTCTTAATTGGAATTGCTTGATCTTGGATTGCCAATATAAAGCCTTCCGTTTCAGGAAACATATGACCAGAGATCAACCAGTAGTTCGACGCTGCACTGTCGACATTATTTTGGTTGACATCATTTATATGTCTTACATGAAGGGGCTTCTCTTTCCATTTCAGCAGTTTCTGATCACTGGTCTGGTGGTGTAATGAGACGTGTTGTTGTGTCAGTCGCAGTGGTGTTGAGTCATCAACCTGGCACATGACTCTGTGTAGATCAGAAACTTCTGAGAGTTTCTGAAAATCACTACGCAAAATAGAAATTTGTTTACCTGATAGTTTGCTTAGATCTGCCAATCCCAATCATCCTTCATACCTTGGCAAAGTTGTACGTTTGACAGAGCTCTTTGGATGGTGATTTTGAGCTTTTGTTAGTAAAACTCGAATTTTTCGTTGTAATTGTAATGTAAGTGGAATAAAATATAAGTTAAAAAAGTGGATAATTAATGAAGATAATAACTGAATCAGATAGACAATTGATAAATGCGTCACCATTGTTATTAAAACTTCCTGAAAAATTATGTTTTATTTATTTATTTTTTCTTTTATGTTCTTTTCTATTTATGTATTCTTAGACATTTTCCTTTATGTTAAGTATATATTTTCCATAGGATAGGTTTATATATTATTAGTTTTAGGTATTATGCCAAGACCACGAACAGGTAACTCCGATTACCTCTGTGGAGATTATGTAATAATGTCCTGATATTATTGTGTATATCTATTAGTTAATAAATAATAAATAATAAATTGTCTTGCACCAATTAACTATACCAAAAGAATAACTGCGCTGAACATGCATAGGTGTTAATAGCCTGAAACAGATTTTTTCTGTTTAGTTTTGTTTTCAACTATCGTCTTACCCTTCTATAAAAATCTGCTGTTAGGTCCTTTTTCATGATTAAGTGATCAATACGTTGAGTCTGCTTTATTCCAAAGTATTTATAAGTATGACCTTCCCCCATAGATTCATTTGAGGTGCCATCTCCCATTTCGAAGTGCTCCTGCTGTATTTTGCCTTTAACTATATTAATAATTGGGCATTTGTCTAGGCCAAATTTGATATGGATGTCACTAGAGAACCCTTCTACTATTTTAAGCATATCATGCAGATATTGTGTCGTAGCGGCCATCAACTTTAAGTTGTCCATGTATAACAAATCGATTATCTTTAATGCTTGAACGTTGTTGTGTTTGTGATTGAACCCAAAATTAATCGAGTTCAGTTTGTTTGAGACAGGGTTCATGGCAAGGCAGAACCACAGCGGGCTAAGAGACTCTCGCTGGAATATACCCCTTCTGATTGGAATGGGGTCAGTTTGTATTGAACAGTTGGCTTCATTCGGTGAGTTTTTGGTTTGCCAGGTGGACATGGCATATTCTAAAACGTTAATAATACAATTATTCACTTTATAGAGTTTCAGTGCCTTAATGAGCCAATCATGTGGAACTGAATCAAAGGCCTTTTTGTAGTCCACATACGCCATGTAGAGGTTTCGTCGTTTGGCGTGGGCTTGATTGCAGACAACGGAATCAATTATTAATTGTTCTTTGCAGCCCATCGAATTTTTCGCCCAGCCTTTTTGTTGTTGAGTAATTATGTTGTTTAGCTCACAATGTTCGAAAACGCGATGATTAATTATTTTTTATTTTTTTCTTGGTTATAAAACCACAATTGAAATAAAAAGCTGTATATTGAAAAATAAATAAACCAAACGTTTCAAAGTCGATGATTAATACACGATGTTATGAGTTTGTATAAGGTTGGGAGGCAAGTGATTGGTCGGTACTTTACTGGGTCCTGTGTACATAGGTTGTCCTTTGGTAAAAGGTATGTAGCACCATGCGTAAGGAAACTTGGGATCTTGTGTGGGTGGGTAATTAAGTCATTTATAAGGACTGTTAGTGTTTCGTGGGTTGCGTACAGTTTCTTTATCAAGTAATTTTGCACACCATCTGGTCCTGGTACTTTCCGGTTATGGAGGTGCTTCATTATGTTGGATGTGTCTTCCGTTGTAAATGGTTGGTGTTGCATGGCATCACAGTTCTGAAATGCAGCCTCCACCTCATTAATCCAGCTAGCTCTGGAGTTATAGGAGATTGTTGTGGAAAGCTGTGTTTTCCAGAATTCCTCAATGTCTGTATTACTGGGTTAACTAGGGGCTTCATTATTATTGATATTGTTTTTTCCTTATTGTCGGAAAAGTGCGTTGTCTAATTTCCGTTGGTTACTGGTTTTGAACCTTCGCAATCGACTTGTGTATTTGTGTTGTCGTACACTGTCCAGACACTGCTAATATATGATGTTTGCTCTATCCCACTGAGAGTGTATTCGGTTATTGTCCATGATGGTCTCGACAAGTCTTTCTTTTCTGTTGTTCCTGACCCCTCGTTGGTACACGGTTAATCTTCCAAAGTCTTTCCGAAGAAAATTAATTTTCCCTTCAAACCTTCTTTGCCAAGGTGGTATTGGAGGTGTTTGTCTAAATTGGGCACAGCATTATTATTAATGGTGGTGGTGGTATTTGGTAATTTAAAAATGAATAAATTCGTGTATTTTGTTTTTATTTTATAGCGTGGTGTTTCATTTCATTAAGTGAATATTACTAAACTCAAATATCTAAAATTATGGTTAATTGGGTAGTTTCGGGTATAAGGAAATTCAATCAATAAATAGAATGCTCAATGGATTTTTATGCTTGGTAATTAGAAAAATATTTTAGTTATTGATTAAGGTCGAAAAATGCTTAACTCAAAGATAATATAGTGAATAAAAATCTAAATAAGGAGTTTTTTTTTAATTTAAATTGTTTGTTCGGGCATCACGTAAGAACTGATATTGCTGAGTATTTTTTGTTGCAAAGCCTATATATAGTTTGATATAAAATCTGGTGGTGCAAAATTATGTGTGGCCCATAATTTTAATTATACAAGGTGGGTAAAAAAATTATAAACAATTTTGTTTTATAGAGTAGAACATAAGCAGTTGGGGCAAAGTCAAATATGAGAAAAAATTGTGGTAGATAATGTAACTCGTTCCTCAAAGTTTCCTTGGACTTCCATCATCTTGAAATGATTGATCTCAAAACGTTTCAAGGCGATGAAAGCCAAGGAAACTTCGAAGAACTTAGCCCATAATCAGTTGCACAGATGGATAGTTGAAAAATAGGGTGGTGTAGAGATATAGTGAATTATTTAAAATATGGTATATTGTGTAAACAATAAGCAGACGCATATACAGGGTGGTTGAAATATTTAGTAAAGTAAAATTATGGTTATAGGGGATGGTTAAGAAACTGATAGCCAAATAAGTTATAATGATTGACTAATTGGCAACAGTATAAACAGGATGGTTTAAATATAGATGTAAGTAGATTTGTAGATGTGCAAGGCGGTTCAATAAAAAAGTTGAGTAAAATTGTTATAATGGGTGGACAATAAGCAATTGCAGTTTGAGTGAAATATGTTGGGGATTGGTGGATTTATAGTGGTACAAATATGTTATATTGGGTGGCCTATTAGAAGTTGCTTATACAATTGTTGAAATGGAGGGAAGAGGAAAATTATAGTTATACAGTGTGATTAAAACAATGTTAGAAAGACTTGCATATAAAGAAGGGTTAAAATATAAGATGGAAACATATAAGTTAGAATGGTTGACTAGTTGGCAGCAGTATAAACAGGGTGGTTTGAATATAGAAGCAAGTAGAGATATATTTATAAAAGGCGGATCAAAAAATTTTAATAAAATCGTTATATGGTTAGTCAATAAGTGGTTGCAGTTTGGATGAAATATGTTGGAGATTGGTGAATATATAATTTTACAGAGAAGTTATACTTTACAAGGCGGCTCTAAAATTTTCAGAAATAATTGTTAAATAACATAAACCATAAGCAGTTGCATAGCTGATAGTAGGGTGTAGTACAGGTATAGTTAGGTGTTTAAGAAATGTTATATGTAGTGACGAATAAACAGAACCTTATACAGGATGGTTGCATCAAAGCGTGAAGAAGAATTACAGTTATACAAGGTGGTTAAAAAAGTAGAATAAAACTGTTATTAGGGTGGCTCATAAGCACTTGCAGTTTGGATGAAATATATTCGGTAATAGTTAATTAATTCTTATATTGGGTGGTTCACAAATTAGAAAAAGTTGTTATATAGGATGATAGCCCATACGTTTCATAAGCTATTTCTTTTTGCACAGAATTGTACATTCCATACGTGAGTAAAACCGAGGGCAACGGTTAGTAAATTATAAAATTATTATTATCAAATTTCAATTATCCGTTCTTTAATTCGTCATTAATCGCAATAAGTAAGACTGAGACGGAAATCCAGATGAATAGTAGGTTGCATAAATTTTCATTTTGCCTCACTATATGAGATTGGGTTTCCGTTACAGTTTCTATTCATTTCGATGATATCAGAGTAAAGAATGTGACTGAACCTATCAGCCGAAGTAGAAATGCTATAATTTAAATAAATAAAATCTCAAGAGTATTTATTTCTGCAAATTTAGTGAAAACAACAATTGCATAAGAAGTAGAAATCTATTCTTAGACTTCTTGAAGTAAAATAAAATTAAATTTACAAATCTAAAATAAATTATGCTTTTTACAACTGCGTGTAGATGTGAAGCCATTTTTTCAATTTAGGATAGGGTGGTATCTGGATCTATGACATTTCTAAGAAGAGGGAACTATCCCAGAGTCTATTGAATTAATTTAAGAAAACTTAAAATAATGCACATTTTTGTTCAACTCCGTTTGAGTGTGAAGAAAATGTTTTTACGATTCAAGATAAGATAGTGTCTAAAACTCTGACTTCTCTAGGTAAAATAGAATGCACCAGAAGTACGAACTACAAAGTTTAAAATAAATTAGTTTTTTTCAATTCCTTTTGCGTGTCATTTTTTCCGAATCAAGATGAGATAGTACCTAGAACTGTGACTGTAACAAAAGGAAATGCGCCAAAAGTGAGATCTAGTCTAAAGTCTACTCGAGGAATTTTCAATAATTTAAAATAAATCACACTTTTATAACTCCTTTGGCAAAGTTGTAAAAAAGGTACATTTGTGAAGCATTTTATTTAACTTAGAGAAATCAGAGTTCAAGAAACTAACCCAATTCGAGTCTAAAAAAATTGACTTCACATGCAAACGCAAGTAAATAGGCTATATATGTTCTAGCGCAAAATCGACAGAAAATACATGTAATTTCCCATAGGAGATTCTAAGGTTAAATTCGCCGAAAATTTACCTCGATGACCTTGAAATTGCCAATGTAAGCGGGGTGAGTAACGGCGTAATTAGTGTCATTTTGGCTTAAAGTGGGGGTGTAAACGGTATATTTAGGGGTGTATTCACCATATTTAAAGACCTTTTGTTAATTGACAGGGGTGAATTTCGATTAAGGGTGACATTTGTTCTGCGAAAGTGGCGACCGCGTTCTCGGACCATGGCCGACCGCTGGGGCCCGGCTGTTGTGACCTGTTGAAGACGGTTGACTAGGACTCCGATGAGGGCCCCAGTGCTGCTATGAAGATGGATGGGGACCGCGTATAGGTTAGGATGCTGATGACATGCTGTGATTTAATGAAGGTTATGCACTATTGGGTAGGGATGCTGTGACGTGGATGGGGGCCCGCGTAGGGGTTAGGTTATGCCGTTATTAGAGGTTAGGTTTCACTGAGTCGGCATATAGGTTAGACAGCTGACAGTTAGGCCATAGGGTCAGAGGTACGGAACAAGGTTGACAGCTGACGTATTGTACTACAGATGTAATAGAAAAACAGTTACACCTTGAAGCGCTCTCATTGATTAATTACCACGTGCTCCAACCATACCAAGCTCTCATTGGTCAATAGTCACCACGTGATCTGTTCAATCGTGCCAAATTTCAATTATGTACAAAATAATTTATATATTTATATTACAAAAACCGACGCAGTGATGGGGAATCGAATCCCAGTTCATCGGTTTCCTATGTAAGCACTTAGCATATGTGCCAACAAGACCACTGCATTTGAATATTCTAAAAGTGTCTCGGAAAATATATCCCATATACAGAATGTAAAAAAAATACAGGGTGTGTTCACAATAGCAAAGTTGTTTATGAAATGTTTGAAAATAAATACAGGATAATTGATTCGGGAATTAGATACCGGATTTCGAGGAGTTGATATGCTGAATACGGGAATAAAGTATAAATGAAACACCAATCAGTTTATTGGGATATATAAGACCGGAGACCGGAGTCTAACGATGGAGAGAGAGCGAGAGAGAGAGAGAGAGAGGAAGACGAGGACAGGTGTCTGTTTCCTGGGGAGCCGGTGTATAAGATAGGAGGTGTACACTTAATGGGAGGATATCGCTGGGTTAGCCCACCCTCATACAAGCCAGACAAGCATAGCCTTGGCTAAACAAGGATAGACCAACAGCTAAAAAAGAATAATATATTAAAACTACTGACAAAGGGTAAGCTGGAAATGGGAGTGTTGAAACGGAATATTGGGAACGGGAATGAGGGAAGTGGCATGACGGGAACAAGAATGCTGGATATTAGGACATGCATGGTGAAGTTATATGGATGGTAGACATGCGTAGTGATGTTGTATGGATATTAGGCATGCGCAGTGATGTTGTATAAGTGTTAGAGATGCGCAATAATCTTGTGTGAGCCTTAGACATGAGAAATGATGTTGTATGTATATTAGACATGCGCAGTGAAGTTGTATGGATGATAGACATGCGCAGTAATGTTGTATAGATATTAGGCATGCGCAATGATGTTGTTCGAGTGTTAGGCATGCGCAGTGATGTTAAGTTAATACTTGACATGAGCAGTGATGTTGTGTGAGTGTTAGACATGCACAGTGATGTTGTATGGACCATAGACATGCGCAGTGAAGTTTTATGGATAATAGACATGCGCAGTAATGTGTGAGTGTTAGGCATGCCCAGTGATGTTGTATGGATATTAGGCATGTGCTGTGATGTTCTCTTAGTGTTAGGCATGCGCAATGGTGTTGTGTGAGCGTTAGGCATGCGCAATGTTGTTATGTGAGTGTTTGACTTGAGCAGTGATGTTGCGTGAGTGTTAAATATGTGCAGTGATGTTGTATGGATGATACACATGCGCAGGGAAGTTGTATGGCTGATATACATGCGCAATGATGTTGTATGAGCGTTAGACATGCGCAATGATGTTGTATGAGTCTTACACACGTGCAATGATGTTATATGTATGTTAAAGATGCGAAGTAATGTTCCGTGAGTGTTAGGCATGCGCAGTCAAGTTGTATGAAGTGTTTGAGGTGCGTTTTGTATTGTATGTTGCGTGAGTTTGCTAGACATAATTTGTCAACAACACCCCAGCTGTTACTTTTTGTCTTAACCATTGAACGCTGTGATTTCATACTAATCAGGTCTCTCTCAATAATGGTTTTCCGAGATATATGGATTTTTCTCATTTACGCAAGAAGAGCTTATAAATATGTTGGTTTTTTGCAGCTTAGGGAAATATATGAGAATATGACGTTACGGCCCTACGTACAGGGTACAAGATGATGTATCTGTCTATAGAAATATAGGAGACCTGATCCAAGCATTAAGCATACAAAGTTTGGAACCAAAATTCTAAAATATACCAGCATTTCAATGTGACCTATCTGATTCAACATTACCGCTATAGGTACCAAGCTCCACAACTGTGTGTCCCAGATGACGTGATAGAAAAGTGAAAGGGGGCTGCATACGAGCAACCCTTCACTTCGGTGTTTGTGACGTTACCAGTCCTCACTCTCACTGGTCATTTCAAACCATTGTCAATTTCAAACCATTGTCAATTTAAATGATTTGATTCAAATTGGATGTCTTATGGTGCGATAAAAATACCATACTAATCAATTCACTTAAGTATGTAATTTTCCAAGATCTAGGGAGCTGCCTCATCATTGGTATATATGGGATATAAGGGGTAATTTGTACCCTTCATTCAAACAAGTTTTTTTGTACCTCTATAAGAAACGGTAATTTGAAAGGAGTTGTCTACAGGATTTTTAAAGACAAGAACGGGATACGAGGGATTAAAGGATCGGTCAAAACGGTTGGATTCTGTTGTCCGTTCAAAATCAAATGGGAGTATTGAAAGGATGAATGACAGGAGCGGGTTAGTGAGAATGGACTAGACTATGTTGGTCGATGTTGATATATTGGTGATAATGGTAGGACGGGGACTTGAAAGAAAGTATAGGTTAACATGAATTCAAGGAACAATCACAATGGTTGGATTTCATTGGTTGTTGGTTATTGGACTGACAAGTTGAATGGTAAGAATTCAAGGAATGGTTCTAAACGCTGGAATGAAAATTAGAAAGTTAAATGACAAGTACGGGATACCAGGTACTCCAGCAACTGTTCTATCGTCTGGATTATGTTGCTTCTTTGTAATCAAGATGGGTACTGGAAGGTTGAGTGACAAGAACGGGACAATAAAAATGGAATGAATGGTCCTAGCGAATGGGGTATGTTGGACGATGTTGATTGTGAGGAATAGTAGATGGCTGGTTTATCTAACCTAACCATTAGTATATGTAACTTATATGTTTGTAAAGTATAATACCTTACATATGATCGATTAGATGACCTTTAAAAAGCAACTATGAAGTAGTGTGCGACTAACATTTTATAATATTCCCAGTGGAACATCCCCTATAGGCCTATGTAACCACTGTTTGGCTTCAGGAACATTGACATTGAACATAATAAACGTTGTACTTTTTTTATTTTACTATGTGGACTTCATGAACATTATTATTTCATATGTGTGTGGCGACATAATCTTTATTTCATATATATGATGACTCAGCCCATATTTCATATGAGAAGTTACAAAATCTATATTTCATATGTGTGGTGATCTAATCTATATTATTGAATAATGGCCCCAAAGTAAACTCTTAACAGTGCCTCGAGTCAGATATAGTTTGTCATCATTCGGACTTAGAGCAATTCTCTGTTGTAGTATCGAATGAACTAGATGTCGTGATGATTTTATTAGGTTCTGCTGTACAGTTTTAGCCCTCTATTCCTCAAGACTGTCTTTAAAGTAATGAAAACTAATTTTTGTTTTCACAACAGATTTCTTGACGCCTTTAACTTTCTTACTTATACCAAAATTTTTAATAATCATTTCAATTTTATCCTAATCATATCCCTCCTCCATACATATTCGACGTCTCTCTGCAATCTCGCTATCTCTATGAAATAGACCAAGCACCTTTTTATTTACTAGTGGGATGCTATTAATATTGCTCGGAGCATAATCAGATGTATCAAAATGTTTCAAACAGTCTCATTTCATGATCTCATATATATATATATATATATATATATATATATATATATATATATATATATCATAATTCCCAATCTCTACCAATAAGCTGTCTGTATCGTGATATAATATACAGCATTCACCTCTACAAGCTTCCTTTAGGTATCCATAATAGAATTCATAGATCGTTGTCTTGGCGAGATCAAGGATGGATTCAAGGACATATATAGGTATATTGAGATAAACCTGCTGCTTCCGCATCTCTGTTGCTACCAGATTCTCATTAAAAATGGTACTGTTTTTGAATTCTGGCTTGGAGATGAATGCTTTAGCTCCATATCTTCCGCTCCATTCCTTGAGGAGGAAACGAATATGTAGTATCCAATATCAAACTGATAAATTACTTACCGAAACCAGCATTGTTCATTAGTTTAAACAAATTCTTCTCAAAATCATTAGTCGCATGTTTCCTGAGATTTGTTTTCAGGTCAATATATGATTTGAGCCACGGAGATTGCTTGAAATCTAGATTCCGGTGAATCTTCTTTATAACTACTCCATAAGCTATATCTTGCTTCAACGTTCTATAATGAATGACTCACCGCTGTTTATTGTGAAGAGTCGCCATCAATTAAGTGGCCTCTCTAGCAGTTTTTTGAGGCTTGCCTGTTTTAGATTAATATGTTCTATACAGAACGGCAGATTTTTGTGTTGATCGTGAAGGTGTTTTGGATATTGGAGATCCATCTCTAAAATATATAGCGCGTCATTATCATCAGGGATAGATGACATGTCAATGTTCTGGTCAGTCCACTTGAAACCTCCATAAGGAAGATGCTGACTCAGTGCATACCCATATTGGTTACTAATATCAAAGTAATAAGAAACGTTTTAGATTTCAATGGATCATAATTATTGACGTACTGATTATTTGCCGTAGCCCGTCTTTTTGAGCATATTTGGCTAAGACCTCCTCTTATACCTCGCTCAACTAAGAGAAATATCTCGGGATCGGTAAGCAGCTCCAAATCTTGATTGGTACATTTCAACATAGCATCCCATCTGAAGCCAGGTAAAGTATAATAATGAGCTGGATCTAAACCATAAGCCTTTAAACAGCTAGTACAAAACTGTTCGAAAACATTGGCTAAAAGAAGTATGCCTGTCTTCATATAGAGATCGATGTATTCGCCAATGTTCTGACATCTAAAAGTGCTCCAAACTTGTTGAGCTTCACTATAACGACGTCGAGGGCAGGGTTTATCCTCAAAGTTTTTGTAGAATTCATCTATTGGAGGTAAAATATCTTCATAAAATCGAGCAAATGAATCAATGTAGTCATAAGGCATCACTTCTTCCATCGTTACTAATTTAAATTGATCCATAGGCAGAAAAGGAAACCATGATTTCAAATTAGGAAACTCTATCATGTATGATGCCAGCATCTCAAGTGATGCATTCAAGAATCTGAAGGAATCAATGAAGCGGAATTTGATTGGATAATCATCAATATGATTTGTAATTGAAACATACTTCTCTTTGGTGACTAGAAGTAAATCGATTGCTCCCTTCATTCGTGTGGCAATATCCGTAATGATAAAATGTGCATCATATCCGCTGAGATTATGAAAAACTATAGGAATACGTGTCTATCTTTAAAGTTTACGTTACATCCCTCATGGGCAGCCTTTCTATAGATGTTTTCTGGTATAAGGTGATTGTGGTCGCGAACACACTTGTCTTGAGGTAAAAAGGGCTTGTCACAGATATGACAGTGTGTTGCTTTCCGGAACTCAAGTTCCTGGGCATATGTCATTTGCATATCATATGCACACCAGAATACTGGAGCGATATATTCAGCCAACTCAGCCAGTTGATCAGCAAACCATTGCATATTGTCCTCTTCACGATAAAGTAGATAAAACGAGAGAGAATTATCATAAGAACATTTCAACAGCAGCTGGAATGTAACGTTGTGGTTCCTTAGGGTTATTTTTCCGCTGCAGAACTGACTCCTAAATCAGCGTAAACAATGAAAGGGGCTTTTTCCTTGTTCTTATGATTTTTAAACCTCAAAATATTTTCCCTTCCTCAGGCATCTTTATAGCTGTTTAACTTATCCTCAAGTAATCCTTTGAATTTTAACCAATTTCTCTTCAGAATGAAAATAGTGAAGACATCTATCACAAAAATGCTTCTTTTGTGTATTCATACTGAGTTGGCGATATAGGAGTCCAAGATATGCTTTTTACTACACGAAATGATATTTTGCAGGTACATCATCATACGTATCCTGTATCATTAGTACATTGACATGCTTGTTGCGTGTTAGGTGGGTTGGTAAAACTTCATATCGTTTCTTTTCTCTATGTAGCATGTAAACATTCATTGAAATATGATTTTGTTTTTCGAAATTGGGAATTTGTTTAATCGTCTTTGGAAAGTGGATTCCTTTTAGCTTCAACACCTGTGAGTAGTGTGGGTATTTAGAGAGGCGATGGGGAACTTTTTCAGCGGGACACAAAGCTGAAACAATACTCCATGCAAAACAGGCATTGTCTTCGTTCTTTACATTTATACAAGCCTTCTTTCTCGCAATTTGAGGTGGCAGCTCTACATATGATGAACCAAGTTGAGGTATGAATTTGTTGATGTTGACACCCAGGTTTACTACATTCTTTAATGCCGACCCACTATCGCGTTCTTGGAACTTCTCCAGTTCATTCATGATTGGAAGAGTATCCTTTTCATCAAACCATTCATCAAGGTTAGTATTCTTGTAAATAGGAGAGTTTGATGTGGTAAAGTACTTGTACTCGCTCTGCACACTATCTCCCTTTACCATAATGAATTCGCCCCAGAGGGCTACGTTCACTTTAATGACATCATCATGTTTCAAAGAGTTTTTAACTCTCCGCATAAAGAGCGCTTTGCAGTCCTCCAATAATGTAGAGGGGTCCTTATGTTTAAGGTTTGATAATACCCCAGTTCGAATCCTGCTTAGAAATGCAGAAGTCAAATCCTCCCAGCAAACTCGATCGCTAGCGACAGACAATGCCTGTACATGAAGTATTGTTTCAGCTTTGTGTTCCGCTGAGAAAGATCCCCATCGCCTCTCTAAATACCCACACTACTCACAGGTGTTGAAGCTAAAAGGAATCCAGTTTCCAATGATGATGAAACAAATTTTGAATTTAGAAAAACAAAATAAAATTTCAGTGAATGTTTACATGCTACATAGAGAAAAGAAACGATATGAGGTTTTACCAACCTACCTAACATGCAAAAAGCAGATAAGGCATGCAAATGTACTAATGAAACAGGATACGTATGAAGATGTACCTGCAGAATATCATTTCGTGTAGTAAAAAACATATCTTGACTCCTATCTCGCCAACTCAGTATGAATACACAAAAGAAGCATTTCTGTGATAGATGTCTTCACTGTTTTTATTCTGAAGAGAAATTGGTTAAAAATTCAGAGAATTACTTGAGAATAAGTTAAACAGCTATAAAGATGCCTGTGGAGGGGGAAAATATTTTGAGGTTTAAAAATTATAAGAACAAGGAAAAGGCTCCTTTCATTGTTTACGCTGATTTAGAGTTAGTTCTGCAGTGGACAAATAACCCTAAGGAACCACAACATCATATTCCAGCTGCTGTTGGATAATACTTGAAATGTTCTTATGATAATACTCTCTCGTTTTATCGATCTTATCGTGGAGAAGACTGTATGCAATGGTTTGCTCATCAAAAGGCTGAATTGGCTGAAGATATGGCTCCAGTATTCTGGTGTGCATATGATATGCAAATGACATATGCCCAAGAACTTGAGTTCCGGAAAGCAACACACTGTCATATCTGTGAGAAGCCCTTTTTACCTCAAGACAAGCGTGTTCGCGAACACAATCACCTTATACCAGAAAACAACTATAGAGGGGCTGCACATGAAGGTTGTAACGTAAACTATAAAGATAGACACGTAATTCCTATAGCTTTTCATAATCTCAGCGGATATTATGCACATTTTATCATTACGGATATTGTCACACGAATGAAGGGAGCGATCGATTTACTTCTAGTCACCAAAGAGAAGTATGTTTTATTTACAAAACATATCGATGGCTATCCAATCAAATTCCGCTTCATTGATTCCTTCAGATATAGATAGAGTTTTCTAATTTGAAATCACAGTTTCATTATCTGCCTATGGATCAATTTAAATTACTAACGATGAAAGGAGTGATGCCTTATGACTACATTGATTCATTTGCTCAATTTTATGAAGAAATGGTACCTCGAGTAGATAAATTTTACAAAAACTTTGAGGTCTTAGAAGTCGACCTCAACAAGTTTGGAGAACTTTTAGATGTCAGAACATTGGCGAATACATCAATCTCTATATGAAGACAGACATACTTCTTTTAGCCGATGTTTTCGAAGTTTTGTACTAGCTGTTTAAAGACTTATGGTTTGGATCCAGCTCATTATTATACTTTACCTAGCTTCACATGGGATGCTATGTTGAAATATATCAATCAAGATTTGGAGCTGCTTACCGATCCCGATATGTTTCTCTTCGTTGAGCGAGGTATAAGAGGTGGTCTTAGCCAAATCTGCTCAAAAAGACGGGCTACGGCAAATAATCAGTACGTCAATAATTATGATCCATTGAAACCTAAAACGTTTCTTATGTACTTTGATATTAATAACCAATATGGGTACGCAATGAGTCAGCATCTATCTTATGGAGGTTTCAAGTGGACTAACCAGAACATTGACATCTCATCTATCCCTGATGATAATGACGCGGTATATATTTTAGAGGTTGAACTCGAATATCCAAAACACCTTCACGATCAACACAAAGATCTGCCGTTCTGTATAGAACATATTAATCTAAAAACAGGCAAGAGGTCCAAAAACTGCTAGAGAAGCCACTTCATTGATGGCGACTCTTCACAATAAACAGCGGTATGTCATTCATTATAGAACGCTGAAGCAAGCTATAGCTTATGAAGTAGTTATAAAGAATATTCACCGGGTTCTGAAAACAAATCTCAGGAAACAGGCGACTAATGATTTTGAGAAGAATTTCTTTAAACTAATGAGCAATACTGTTTTCGTTTATCACTTTGATATTGGATACTACATATTCGTTTTATTTAAGCAAGACCATGGAGAATGTTCGGAAGAGGGTAAAAATTCACCTCCTCACGAAATGGAGCGGAAGATATGGAGCTGAAGCATTCATCTCCAAGCCAGAATTCAAAAATAGTACCATTTTTAATGAGAATCTGGTAGCAATAGAGATACGGAAGCAGCAGTTGTATCTCAATAAACCTATATATGTCGGTTAAGCCATCCTTGATCTCGCCAAGACAACGATCTATGAATTCTATTATGGATACCTAAAGGAAGCTTGTGGAGGTGAATACTGTATATTATATCACGATACAGACAGCTTATTAGTAGAGATTGGGAATTATGATATATATGAGATCATGAAGAAAGACTGTTTGAAACATTTTGATACATCTGATTATGCTCAGAACAATATTTATAACATCCCACTGGTTATTAAAAAGATGCTTGGTTTGAAGAAGGATGAAAACAACGGTATTCCTTTAATAGATTATATTGGGCTTCGATCAAAATTATATGCACTCAAACTATTTCAAGGAGATAGCGAGATTGCAGTGAGATTGCATTCGAATATGTGTGGAGGAGGGTATGATTCTGATGAAATTGACATGATAATTAAAAATTTTGGTATAATTAAGAAGGTTAGAGGCGTCAAGAAATCTGTTGTGAAAACAAAAATTTAGTTTTTATGACTTTGAAGAATGTCTTGAGGATTGGAAGGCTAAAAATGAACAGCAGAACCTAATAAAATCATCACGATATCTAGTTCATTCGATAGTACAACAGAAAATTGCTCTAGCTCTGAATGATGATAAACGATATCTGATTCCAGGCACTGTTGAGACTTTACATTGGGGCCAATATTCAATATTATAGATTAGATCACCACACATATTAAATATAGATTTTGTCACCTCACATATGAAATATGGATTAAGTCATCATATATATGAAATATACATTAAGTCGCCACACAGAATGAAATATTAATGTTCATGAAGTGCACATAGTAAAATAAAAAAAGTACAACGTGTATTATATTCAATGTCATTATTCCTGAAGCCAAACAGTGGTTATATAGGCCTATAGGAGATGTTCCACTAGGCGATGTTGAATAGAACTCTTTAAGGTTAGTATTATAAAATGTTAGTCGCACACATTAATTGTTTTCTCTTAGGTCGAGTGATTTTCTGCCGCATCCATCATAGTAACTTTTTAAAGGACATCTAATCCACCATATGTAAGATATTATTTTTATTTAATTCTTTACAGACATATAAGTTACATATACTAATGATTAGCAGGTCGTTCACTGATAAACCAGCTATCTACTATTCCTTGTAATCAACTGGACGCTAGGACCATTCATTCCATTTTTATTATCCCGTTCTTGACACTCAACCTTCCAGTACTCCACTTGATTACAAAAAGCAACATAATACAGACGATAGGATTGATTGATTGATTAACTGGTATCCCGTACTTGTTATTTAACTTTCTAATTTTCATTTCAGCGTTTAGAACCATTACTTTCTTACCATTCAACCTGTCAGTCCAATAACCAACAACCAATGAAATCCAACCATTGGGATTGTTCCTTGCATTCATGTTAACCTATACTTTCTTTCACGTCCCCGTCCTACCATTATCACTCATATATCAACATGGACCAACATAGTTTAGTCCATTCTCACTAACCCGCTCTGCCATTCATCCTTTAAATACCCCCATTTGATTATTAACGGACAACAGAATCCAACCGTTTGGACCGATCCTTTAATTCCTCGTATCCCGTTCTTGTCATTCAAAATCCTATAGACAAATCCTTTCAATTTACTGTTTCTTATAGAGGTACAGAAAAACTTGTGTGAATGAAGGGTGCAAATTACCCCTTATATCCCATATATACCAATGATGAGGCAGCTCTCTAGATCTTGGAAACCCACATACTTGAGTGAATTGATTCGTATGGTATTTTCTACGCACCATAAGACTGTTGGAGGATCAAATTTGAATCAAACTATTTGAAATTGACAATGGTTTGAAATGGCCAGTGAGAGTGAGGACTGGTAACGACACAAACACGGAAGTGGGGGGCTGCTCGTATGCAGCCCCCTTTGAGTTTTCTATGACGTCACAGACAACAGTTGTGGAGCTTGATACCTATAGCGGTAATGTGAATCAGATAGGTAACATTGAAATGCTGGTATACTTCAGATTTTGGTTTCAAACTTTGTGTGCTTAATGCTTGGATCAGGTCTCCTACATTTCTCTACAGGTACATCATCTTGTACACTGTACGTAGCGCCGTAACGTCAGATTCTCATATATTTCGCTAAGCTGCGAGAACAAGCATATTTATAACCTCTTCTTGCGTAGATGAGAAAAATCCATAGATCTCGGAAAACCATTATTGAGAGAGACGTGATTTGTGTATGAAATCACAGCGTTCAATGGTAAAGACAAAAAGTAACAGCTGGAGTGTTGTTGACAAATTATGTAAAGCAAACTCACGCAACATACAATACACAACGTATTTCAAATACAACATCATTGCGCATGTCTAACGCTCATACAACATCATTGCGCATGTCTATCAGTCGTACAACTTCCCTGCGCATGTGTATCATCAATACAACATCACTGCGCATGTCTCACACTAACGCAACATCACTGCTCATGTCAAACACTTATATAACATCACTGTTCATGCCTAACGCTCAAACATCATCATTGCGCAAGCCTAACACTCAGACAACATCATAGCGCATGCCTAATATCCATACAACATCACTGCGCATGTCTAACACTCACATAACATTACTGCGCATGTCTACCATCCATACAACTTCACTGCGCATGTCTATCATTCATACAAAATCACTGCGCATCTCTAACACTCAGGCAACATCACTGCTCATGTCTAATACTCCCATAACATCACTGCGCATGCCTAACGCTCACACAACATCATTGCCCATGACTAACACTCATACATCATTGCCCTTGTCTAACACCCACACAACATTTCTGCGCATGTCTATCATGCATTCAACTTCACTGCGCATGTCTAACATACATACAACATCATTGCGCATGTCTAAGGCTCACACAAGATTATTGCGCAGGTCTAACACTTATACAACATCATTGCGCATGCCTAATATCCATACATCACTGCATATTTCTAGCATCCATATAATTTCACCAAGCATGTCCTAACAACAATATCCAGCATTCTTGTTCCCGTCATGCCACTTCCGTCATTCCCGTTCCCAATATTCCGTTTCAACACTCTCATTTCCAGCTTACCCTTTGTCAGTAGTTTTAATATATTATTCTTTGTTAGCTGTTTGTCTATCCTTGTTTAGCCAAGGCTATGCTTGTCTGGCTTGTATGAGGGTGGGCTAACCCAGCGATATCCTCCCATTAAGTGTACACCTCCTATCTTATACACCGGCCCCCCAGGAAACAGACACCTGTCCTTGTCTTTCTCTCTCTCTCTCTCTGTCTCTTTCTCTCTTGCCCTCTCTCCATCTGTAGACTCCGGTCTCCGGTCTTATGTATCCCAACACACTGATTGGTTTTTCATTTATACACCAAATACTTTATTCCCGTATCCAGCATATCAATTCCTGTATCTAATTCCCGCATTCGCGTTTCTATTATCCCGAATTTCCACATCTATTTCCCGAATCAATTATCCTGTATCTATTTTCAAACATTTCATAAACAAATTTGCTATTGTGAACACACCCTATATTTTTTTACATTCTGTCTATGGGATATATTTTCCGAGACACCCTGTAACTTTTTAACACTATATATATATATATATATAATGTTTTTTGAACGCCATCTATCGACACGTACATTGTTTAATACCTGTCTCGCTTCCAGTCGTTGCTGTGCAGTCTTCTATACACGCGATATTTTGACCTTAGCCCGCTCGCCAACAGAAGGAGCGAACTGGTACGTCTAGCCCGCTAGACAAGTCCGAACTTATCGTCGATTTGAGAATTTCGGCAAGGTCGTCGTGTCTCTACCCAACAGCCATGTGACTGATATTATTACTACGCGTCTTAAACGGGTTTTTATACAACGTACTATCAACTATTAGAATATTCAAATGCAGTGATCTTGTTGGCACACATGCTACCTGCTTACATAGGAAACCGATGGACTGAGGTTCGATTCCCCATCACTGCGTCGGTTTTTGTAATATAAATATATAAATTATTTTGTACATCATTGAAATTTGACGCGATTGAACAGATCACTTGGTGACTATTGACCAATGAGAGCTTGGTATGGTTGAACACGTAGTAATTAATCAATGAGAGCGGTTCAAGGGGTAACTGCTTATCTATTACGTCATAAGCTGTCTGTAGTACAATACGTCAGCTGGTAACCGTTTTCCGTACCTCTGATCTATCAGCTGTCAATGTTCCGTGGCATCGTTCTATGCCATACGTCAACGCCCCATACCAACGTTCCCGGTCATAGTCATAGTCATAGTCTGGGCCCCCGCGGTCGGCCACGGTCCGAGAACACGTTCGCAGAACAAATATCACCCTCGATCGAAATTCACCCCCGTCAATTGCCAGAAGGGCCTTAAATAAGGTGAAGACATCCCTAAATATAACGTTTACACCCCTATTTTGAAGTCAAAATGAGACTAATTATGCCGTTACTCACCCCGCTTACGTTGGCAATTTCAAGGTCATCGAGGTAAATTTTCGGTGAATTTAACCTTAGAATCTCTTATGGGAAATTACATGTATTTTCGGTTGATTTTGAGCTAGAATATACATACCCTATCTACTAACGCACTTGTGAAAAATGAACTTTATTTTAAATTTTCTAAAATTATAGTATTGTGAATCAAAAAAAATAATACCCTCACATGCAAAATGTAAGAATTATTGCAATACCGCAATGTTGAATCGGAAAAAATTGTCTTCACACATAAACTGAATAATAACAATTCGACTCCAGTCCTCAATTTGCAATTTATTTCAAAATGATTGTTGAAGAGCTCCTCACTTATTCTGCCTATTCCTTTTTTTTTCTTTTCATTTCTTCTGTAACAGATAAATATTTGAAAATTGTAACAGAAACAAACTGTAGTAGGATCCACTTCGAATAGTTATTTGACAGGAAATCATCCTCACAGATGTTCTAAAACAAAGAAATAATTCAGCATTTGAACGATACAAGAAATAACAAATATATACAATAATTGACAATGACTCCAGACGTCTTCACAACAGATACACTATACAGGGCTTTCATTTCAAGAGTACCACTCTAAATAACTTTTAAAATATTTTTAAAACAAGTATCAGTCACCCTGCAGTTTCAATCCCTTAGCGGGGGTGAATATCACATATACAAGTTTAAATACAAAGGGGTATCATGCGATACCTCTTTTTAAAGGTCTCTTTTTGCCAATCTTTGACACATAATTTTTTTAAATCACATTATTTCTTATAGAGTAATGACTAAGAAAACGTAAAAAATTATAATTTTAAAAGAATTGCCAATTACAAAAAAATTGGTTTAGGGCAGTTTTTAGGGTCTCTGATCACGATCAGATTTGGAAAATTAATAATGGCGCAACCAGCAGGGCGAATGAAAATTTAAAAAACAGCCGTTTTTCATCAAACTTCTTATAAACGAGTTTCTGGGTTCACTGAACATGAATCTGATGGTTGATCCAATATGGACGATGAAAATAACCATCTTCAATTTCGGTCTATTAAAAAAAAATCATCCCCTATCTTGGATCGACTATTTTGAATTTTGCAAATCTGACCTCAGATTCGTGATCAGAGACCCTAAAAACCCCCCTAAATTAATTTTGATGTAATTGGCAATTAGTTTCAAAAATTTAACTTTTTAGTGTTTCTAGGTCATAACTCTGTAAATAATTTGGTCAAGTGCGAGTTTAGCTCGCAAACTAAGGGTTCCGTACCATCTTCAAGATTTGATACAATGTAGGTTAATCATCATCAAAGTATATCTTTTTCTAATATTCCAGTTTCGGACAAGCAGGGAATAAGTGCATTTTCTTATATTTACAATAATATATTTTAAAGGAAGCGCTTTACATTTATAAATAATATAAACTTTTATTTTCCACAGATAGACTTTTTATTTTACCTGCTACGTGATTCGCTTGATTTTTATAAAAATATGTATATAATTTTCTAATTTGGCTCCCAAAATTAATATTAGACTCATTAGAGTTTTATTTTACTAATAAACTTTCAGGAAAGCCTTTTATAAACTACTGTATGAATTTTAGGCTCTGTGGACTGAAAGATAAAGGAAAAAATAGGTCAAGTTTTAAATAATAAATTGTTAAATCTTTTAGATAAATTATTAAAAAATACAAATAAAATATATTTTTCAACATTTTAGATAGTGTGAATTAAGTCGATGCTTAATATTTTTGTTAATATATTTTAAACAAATGATTTGCAAATATGAAATATTTCTTATTCACATAATGAGCCTTTTATTTGATATATTACATGATGCTTTTGACAATTTAATTTTTATTTTCCATTTAATTCTATAATTTGTCCCCAAAATTAATATTGTTATTTCTCCTCATCTTTCTTATAAATTTCCAGTGAGCCCCAGTTCCTCTAATTATTTTCAGAAGTTTAAATAGTATAGTTTCGGAAATAAAGCGGGAATTGAGAATTTTTTATATTTTTTGTTAATATTTTGTAAACAATTAATTTAAAAAATTTGAAAAATATATATCGGTATTCCTCATAATGAGCCCTTTTATTTGTTGTATTGCAGAAACAATTTTAGTTTTATATTTTCCATTTAATTCTGTAAGTTGCACCCCCCAAAATTAATAGGAGAGGTTTCGCCTTATTTTGCTGTACAATTTAGGTGAGGCCATATATCTCTATTTTTTTTTTCAAAATTGTACGGCTTATAGTTTTAGAGATAAGGTAGGGGGAATAGGTAAAAATTTTTATACTTTTGTTAATATCTTTAAAATAATGTTACGAAATTTACCTAATACGACGTCGATCTGGGATGACAAAAAAATTAATATTGAAATAGCTCAGCAACTGTAAAATTGATACTGGAGTGTACCAGCAGATTCGATACTGATTTTACAAGGAGCGGCCCATCATCGCAGCAGTTAGTTAGTGTGGCGAAGAGCTTATGTGGTATTATTATTGTGAGCTGTTGTGTATATTTGATGTAAATAAAATTTTCTAGTAAGTGAGAGTGAATATTAGTTTTTGAATTTTAATTGAACCCACGGAGTTTATAATAAATTTGGTGTCAGAAGTGGGATTAAGTAAAGTTAAAATAGTAATTTGATTTATGGAAACCAGAAGCATGGAAAAAGGGACGAAACTACCAAAAAAATAATCAAGCAGGTTACGGAGGGATTAGACGAAAAAATAGCCCAGATTCTGGAAAAACGTGACTAGAAGGAGAAACAACATCAAGAGGAAATTCAACAAAGGTTAGTAAAATCTTTTGATGAAAAACGTAAAGTAGAATTAGAAAATCTTGTTACTACGATGAAAAGCGAACAACAAAATCTTGTTGCTACGTTGAAAAGTGAACAACAAAATTTAATTGAGGGATTATTCTCGAAATTTGAATTAACAAGACAAAATGAATTTAAATTATTAGATGAACAGAGACAAAATGATTTTAAAGTATTTGAAGAAAAAAGGAAGAAAAAGACAACTGCAATTTGAACAATTAATGCAAATAGTAGCACAAATTAACGAAACAGTTAATGTAAGAATGAATGACATTAAGACCATTAAAAATACCGTGGACACTCTTGAAACCAAAGTAGATGACCTCGATTCCAGCCAAAGCCAGTTAAAATTTGAAATCAGATCTATTCAAAACACAGTTCAAGATAAAATCAGTGCCATCCAAAACAAGGTAGAAACAGAAATTAAAAAAATGCAGCAAGTCTTAAAGCGAGGAAAATACCAGAAAACCATGAGTACCAAAGGTTCCGTTAGCAAACCACCCACATTTGATGGCAGTTCATCTTGGCCAGTGACTACAGCTAATGGATGGGATTACCAAGAAAAATCTACCTCTCTTGTAATTTCCTTA
This sequence comes from Octodonta nipae, assembly GCA_034190945.1. Classification (NCBI taxonomy): domain Eukaryota; kingdom Metazoa; phylum Arthropoda; class Insecta; order Coleoptera; family Chrysomelidae; genus Octodonta; species Octodonta nipae. Next base: position 95,955,469 of record CM067217.1, on the reverse strand, counting down.
AAAGGTCCGGCCTTAGAAGTCCTCCAAAGCATTCCAGTCGATGAACAAGGAAATTTTGACAAGATCATCGCCATCCTGGACAAAAGACACGACAATCAGTCTTTAAGCCAGTATACCCAGACCTGCCAGAGGAAACCAAAGATCAATTGGTCACACAGAGTTTTATAAACGGAATCAGAGATGTGGAAGTACAACGAAATCTAAGATTAAGTGGCGTCAAGAAAAGTAATGAAGCTTTACTTCGGACGTTAGAAGTAGAGGCCGTCATGAACATGTCCAAGCCGAGGGTCGGGGCAGTTTCCTTTAACAAGGCAGAGCCAAAGTCACCATGTCAAGCGTTGCTGGCTGGTCTAAACAAACTATTAGAACGGCCACAAAGAACTGGCACCAGAGGGGCATGTTACTGCTGTGGACGGACAGGAAACTTTCAACGTGACTGCAGAGTAAGGTTACCGGAACGATCAGCAACCAGGGGTTGCCAACAAACCGTCCTTACCAACCAGGGAAACTCCAATCAGTCAGCATAAGGGGGCGAATGCTGACTAACTCTCCACCAGCCCCCAAATCGTTATCCATCTGGGGATTTTGCCGAGATAGCAGCAGCCTATTCATCAGGGGCACAATCAACCGGCGCCGCTGTGTCCATTGCCAAGTCCAGGGTTTTGAGAGCATCAGAAATCCGGCCAATTACCAACAACATCAGTCACCGGCGAGTCCATGTCAATACAGGGTGAGGCAGATGTCGTGCTACAGACAGGCCACAACATGATCTGGCATAGGGTCCTAGTAGCGAATATTGAGGACGATTTTATACTTGGTATGGACCTAATTAGCCAGCATGGATGTATGTTCGACCCGAAATATGATGTTCTTCAGTTCCTAAATGAGGAATTTGTATTGACACGGACGTTAACAGCTCATCGACCTCCATAAAAATTCTAGCAAAGTCCTAAAATAAAAATGTCTGTGATATTTAAGGGCTCTGAACAAAAACATGAAGAAATCCGTACCCACCATTTATAAGGTTCATTTATTCCTAATAAGTACAACATGGTTTTATTAAATAATTGTTTAGAAAAGAAACGACTGCAGCTGACTTAAAATAAAAACCGTTTAGAAACCGTGTGTAATCAATCACTATTTCCAGACATCTTCTTTTTTATCTGATTTAGGGGACAATTCAATTGAAAATTTTAGGGTATTCTTATCTCTCGCTTTTTTTCTCCCTCTCTAATTTTTATTCTTTGTCTGTATTTTCCAAACTTTTTTTATGTTTTGTGTTATTTGGACCACTTTCTATAAATGTAACAAATTTACTCTACATTGCATCCACACTGTGTATGCTTCTGTGTACTGGTCACCCCTATATAACATATTGGTCTATCATATTCACAATCACCCTGTACAACTATAATTCAACCCAACACAATATTACAATGGTTCTGGTATCTTTAAAACCACCCTGTATAATTATAAATCCTCTCCACACTTTTGACTCTTTCTATTTTTCTTTGTTTAAATTATTCCTGTATACCAATGATTTTATGTCCCCCCATATGTCTAATATTCCATTTATGCAACTGCTCATGGTCTACCCTATATAACAAAATTCACCTTTTTGGACCACATTTTATGACTATAATTTTACTCTACCATTTATTTCAACCACGCGGTATATGCAACTATTTCTAAAATCTTTTTAACCCATGCCTCTAATTATACTAAATAAATGCACTTCCAGCACTTCATTCGGCGATAAGAACTCGATTTCAAAGCTAAATTAAAATTATGAACAAAGTAGAGAGAGATGCTAGTTGGACAGACGGTTTTGTATTAAATTCCCTGCTCCTTTTTTTGTTTATATAACTTTCCTAACTGTTTATATGATAATTAATATCATTTTCGGAATATTTTTCTAGAGGATATCAAGAACCGAACAAACCCTCGACCAAACCTTAACTCGCCTAATATAAGTATTTAATAATATTTTCATGTTAACTATTTAAATGTATTCAGTCTTAACAATTCTAGGTTTTACAGCGGTCAGCGACCTTCAACTCAATTCATAAACATTCGTCGATTTCACTAGTAAAGAATCCCCAAATGTGACAACCATGCAGGAGTTCAAGATTGTAGGTTTTCGTATATCTAAATGTATATATTGGATAAGAAAAGTCTGGAAAATATAAGGGTTTAGGATGTTAATGAAAGCCGTGTAATTATTCGATTTTGGTTTTCAAAATTTCAAAGTGTATAATTCAAATTTAGATACAAAATCTATCATCAAAATAATCAATTTAATTAGTTTTCATATATATTCAAAATTTATATATGGTGCAGCTTTGTATGATTTAGCGTTTGGTTCAGAATTGATGAAATATATATATATATATATATATATATATATATATATATTTCTTTTTAAGTTTTCGCGGGCACTAAATGTTTTAGATGGTTTCCGGGAATTCATCCGCGTAATTGATAACTGATCGCTGCCGGGATCGATGCCAAAATGACGACGTTTCAGAGTCACATCTGCCCTCTTCAGGTCGGTTCGCATAATTCTTGTAGCCTTCTGCTTTCGCTTCTAGTTACTCGAATACTAGTATTCTAGTACTAGTATTCAAGTAACATTCAGTTTTCACGTGGGCGCCATCGGCGCCAGAACGACATTGAGAAATGCGAACACTGCATTTTCGCAAAACATTGAGACGCATTTCATTATTATATTATACAGCGCACATCCATTGTAAAGACTAGGTTTAGTTAGTTGAATAAATTATATTTTTGTAAAACGCTCCCTTATTTCTAAAGTGCCTGTAATATATATATATATATATATATATATATATATATATATATATATATATATATATGCAGGACGCATACTATGGAGACACTTTTTTTAGGCAAGGCATACATTGGGGACATCTGCATGCTTTGAGGACTGGTCCCAAACTATGTTTGTGTAAAAGGCATGCTTTGGGGACATTTTGAAATTTATATCTACAGCATATTTTGAGCCCAAAGTGAATTTCTATAGTATCCAATAGATGGTGTTATGGTACACATTTTGGGTATATTTCGATATATAAACTGTCCCCAAATTATGTTGAAAGGTTTATATATAAATGAGTTTATATATCGGATTTGTGTCTAAAGCATAGTTTAGGACAGTCATTTTTTTACATTGCATGTGTTTGAAAACGTGAAATAAGCCATCCAGCAGACATTTGTTATACATAGAAACAACGTAATAGTAGTCGCTTATGCTTTGAAGTTTTTATATTGTTTTTGTATAGTTCTTGGTAGTGACATATTTATTTAAGATATTATCGTTAAATGATCCAAGGATATATATATAGTATAATTTCATTTTTGTTTTCGATTAAATAAACACGTAAGACTAAAGCAGAGAAATTATTTAGTGGCGATATATGAAGTTTGGAGTTTAAGGCATGACTTAACGGTCTCAGTTGCACATTTAATAATAATTATTATTCTTACGGAGTTTGATACTCGGCTAATGGTTCAGATGTGGATTGGGTATTATTGACACATTTTATGGGTGGTATACTGTAAATTTATAGATTTTCCCAACTGTTAAAAAATGTATTAAACTTAAATTAATTCAATATATAAGGATTCAGTGGTTGATATTGGAAAGCGTACGTATAACTTGTTGGTAGTCAGAAGAAGAATTAAATTCTTGGAATACATTTATTTCGGCTGAGTGTAAGAATTACTGATGGCCGTTTTTAAGTGTTGGTATATTAATTCATAGAAATATCTCACTTTCGAAGCTGATTAATACTTTAAACGATAAAATCGTTTGCTAGCAATATAAGGATGTTCTTTTCACGTTATTCAATATCATACGCTGGGTAGAGGAATTACTTGAACCTTTATAATCAATATGGGAGTTTCCGGTTTTGCAGTTTTATTTATGTGAAATTTATATCAAAGTTGAAAAAAGAAATTTGTTGCATTTTTGCATCAAATAATTGTTATTCAACAGGGTGGTACATGAAATATTTGTTTGACAAAATTCTACAAATAAAAAATACAGTGGTGTTCTTAATTGAAATTATTGAAAAAATCGCTAAATAGGTCTTGACTGAGCATTTATCGGTAGACTTTGAAATGTTGAAGTAATGTAGTTTTGAAAATGTGTTAGTCTATTTAGGTAGAATAAAATTAAACTTATGTTTCATCGGTTGATTAAAATGCAGGATTTTCTATAAAACAGTGGATTCGTAATTTGAATTAATTGATTAATTAAACGTTACCTAAGATTGAGTGTGGTGCAGTTTAGTGGGGATATATGAAGTTTGAAGCTGTAGCAACTGACTATTATCTATCTTAATTGCACATGTATCTATAAAGATTGAAAACATTATTAAGGATTGAGATTTGAATTTGGTAATATGTTCACAAATAGTGTACAGTAAATAAATGGTTTTACGGAATTCTTAAAAATGTCGTTTACAGAATCTAAATTCTTTGAATACAAGGGAAATAAAGTTTTTTGGTGGGTACCTATCTGGATTTATATTTTATTTTTTGAGGATGATTGTGGAAATCGAATAGGATATGTTTAATTTCACAAGAATAATTACATTTTTACAATTCATTTCTTTAAACTGATAATAAGTATAATCCCGCCCATGGCTGATGTTGCTCTAGGCTTATATTGATTAATAATTTAAACTGTAAAATCTTAGACGTGTAATTTGAGCATGTATCACTAACGTTTTTCTATATTTTATATAGGCTAGAGAAATTCTTCAAATAAAAAATCTGGTGGTATTCTTAAATAAACGTAATATTTTAGATAACTATTTTCAGGGTTTTGTGGAGCTTGGTAAAGTTTAACAAACATATGAAATATTCCAGATTATTTTTATGTGAGGTCGGAACAGTTTTTTCTTGGGAAAGTTCTGTAAATAGGTCTTAATTGAACAATTTGTCAGCAGAGTTGGCAATGTTAAAGTGTTTTTATTGTAGTTTTGACATTTTATTAGTCCATTAAAGAATAATTAAACTTTGGCTTAACAAGTTGATTAAAATTTGGTTCGATAGTTGGGTGTCAAAATTTGGAACTTTCTTAATAACACTAGCCTGGTAATTTTATCCAATTGATCAATTAAACGTTACCCACGTTTGGGGTGGTGTAAATAGTTTAGGGGGATATATGAAGTTTGATGCTGTAACATGTTATATTTATAAAGTTTTAAAAATTTACTAAGAGTTGAGACCTGAATTCGGTACTATTGTCATATATTGTAGGTGGTGTTCCGTAAAATTATATTATCTGTTTTTTTTTTCAATATTCTTAAACATTTCGTTTGTAGGACGTAAACTCTTTCAATATTAAGCGAATGGAAGTAGTTTTGTCGGTACCCATGACAAAAAGTGTATTTCAATTTTGGTGAATGATTGTGTAAATCATATATGATATTCTTAATTTCACAAGAATAATTAAATTTTTACAATCCATTTCTTATAACTGAGAATAAGTATGATCCTGTAGACAGCTAATTTTCACCTATGTTCGTATGTTGATTAAAAATTCTAACGGTAAAATCGTTAAGTAACGATATTATGATGTATCATTCACGTTAGTGGATATTCTGTGTTGGATAGAGGAATTGCATGAACCACTACCAAAACTCGGTTTTGCTGTAATTTTCTTTTCAAACATATGGCAGAATAGCTAAAGAAATTTTCAAAGCTATTATTGTTTTTAAATAGGAAGCTTTTTAGTGACATAATTTGAAATGCTTGTATAATGAACTTCTGTAACTAAAAAATATAGTAGTACTCTTAGTTGAATGTAATAAATTATTATTTTGGGGATGTGTGGTGCTCCATAATATTAATATATAAGTATATAACATTTTCAGTAAACTTGTATGTGTAAGTCGGAAGAATGCCGTAAAATTTCTGTTAATTTGAACAATTTGAACATTTATCGGCTGACTTGGAAATGTTGAAGTGTTTTTAGTGTAATTTCGAAATTTTGTTGGTCTATTAATTGAAGGATTAACATTTGGTTTCACACGTTGATTTAAATATGTTTAGATTTGAAGACGAGAGATGTAAAGACCAACATCTAGTTTTTCGGGGAAAATAGCACATAGAGGTTCCGAATCTGGAACCGTTCCATGTAGTTGCTGTTACCCGTAATTCCTAGGTTAGCATGTCGCGATGAAATTTTCAGGTTAACTTCACCTATCAGAGATATTGAAACTCTCTTGGAGGTGTCATTCTTTTGTACGCAAGACAATATATATACTATATATGGTTTCTGGTTACGGAATCTTCATCAGTTGCGCTTCCTACACTTTAATGTCCTCTCGAATACTTCTTTATGCATTTGATACATTTCGTTAAATTTGAAGACGCGAAATGTAAAGACCGACATCTAGGATTTGTGTGTCTCTATACAAGGCCCTTGACTCCTATTATACCTACAGCAAAGGTTAAATAGGAAAAGTTTTAGAGAAAACCTAGTGCATTGAATACCTGGCTTCAGATTTACAATCGGTCAATTGGTTTTGGAGATAGCCGGCAAAAACCGAAAATAGCGGATTTCGTTTTTCGCCGGGAAATCTGACAGGTTAATTTGATCACTGTCAAGATGTGACATTATTTGAATACATTTTCTTAATCGAATAAGATGGCATTTGTCACATGTCTCAATAGTTTTTTGTCATTCCGCAAACTTTCCATTTTTCTTATGGCCTCCATATTAGATTTTTTAATTTTTGAAATAGCGTAAACTTTCCAGTCTAGTAATACACCACAAGTGCATTAAAGATTTCAGTGTCAACAAAATATCACACATCAGGATTAATAAAAAATAGCCCCATTATGCAATAGTTTAAAATCTAATTAAGTTCTTAACTGCTTCGTAACTAGGTATTAATTTAGAGAAATGCAAATTGGCGTCCATTTACATAGGGACAATTTTGACAATTGGTGACTGTTTTTCGTACAACTTCACAATATCTGAAATTCTATGTTACAGGTAAGTTAGATTAAATTACCAACGATCCCACACCAAAAGTTACTTCCAAATGTAGTCTATACACATCTCTTTGCCAATTCGTGAGGGTTTTCCATATCACATTGATATTGATATTGTGCTGATTACAACCTTCACAATTCGTAAATCAACTCTCATAGGACCACAAGATATAATTTACATAAATGAGATATTCATTACTCTTTCTAATATACCACTCATAGAAACGCATTCGTCTTGGAAAATCAGTTTCCTTAAATCCTTGAACTATTTTGGGTTTGTATGGATGGTACTTATTCTTTTTTATCACTCTCTTTACCGTTGATTTTGAAACATGAAATTGCCGTTCAACAGTTCTTACCTAGGTATTAGGCTTTCGTAGACAGTTCGTAAAATACTTCTGTTTCGATTTTCTTTTTCAATATTGTTTCGGCTTCTAGATTGTTCACAAGATTAATTAAATTAACTAGGATTTTTTTGAAGTGGGCTTTATGAGGCTGTCGTCGTTCAGAATACATCTCTAAATACCTTGTTGAAGTAATGTCGGTGTTTGTATTTAATGTAAGTACAGCGCTAGCATGTCAAACTTTTCTTCATTTGAATAGAGAATCCGGCTATTTTTAACAGGTTTCGATAATTTGATAATCATATTTATGATTTTAATCAGAGAAAAATGTATTACTTACTAAAAAACAACTTTCACACTTTGAATTTTTTAACATCAGTCAGATGTGTTATAGAAGGCGATACAATATTGAAAATAAAACTGGAGATAGAAACATTTTACAAGTTGTCAACGAAAACTCTAGTACATTCGTAAGATCTGTTGAAAGGGAATTTCCTGTGTCACAATAAACAATACAGAGAGTGTTAAGAAATAATAAGTACCAAAAACACATAATAGATCCACAACGTAATGAAACTAAATTTCAAGACAAATGCATTTCATTTGTCTTGAAAGTTAGTTTCCTTAAGTAATAAAAATTCGGATTTTGTAAATCATATCTTGTAGTACGATGAGAGTAGGTTTACGAATTATAGAATATTAATAAGCACAATACTCATAATTGGGATGTTGAAAACCCCCACGAAGTGGCAGAGAGATGTTTATAGACCAAAGTTGGAAGTAACGTTTGGTGTTATGTGTGTTAAGCTAGCAGAGCCATTTCTTAACGCCCAAATGGGACCTACTCCAGAATTTATTGCTAATTTATTACGCAAAAATTTAGACTAAAGTTAGCATAGCCATATCAATATATCCGGAACAAACGTCCTTATCGGTATTTTAATGCTAATTAATTGCTATCGAATGGCACTAGAGCAAATTACCAAACAATACCCTACTCAATTTCTCACCCCTGACAATTAACAAAAAATTGTATTTTAATATTTTTCGTTGTTAAAATGAGTATAATTTTAATTGCTAACTAATTGCTGAAGGTCTACCTTTGTTACGATTTTATTGCTTCAACCCCTTGCGAGAAACTGTGGCTATGCCATCTTTAGACTAAAGTTAGTATAGCCCTATCTATATCTTTGAAAGGAAGGGCGCAATCGGTATGGTCTTGGGTGCGTATTTTATTGCTAATTAATTGCTATCAAATAGTACTAGAGCAAATACTTAGAAACTACCCCTTTATTCCCTACTCAATTTATTACCCCTTGGCAATTAACAAAAATATTTATTTCAATGTTTTTCTTTGTTAAAATCAGTAGAGTTTTAATTGCTAATTAATTGCTAAAGTTCTACCCTCGTTACTATATCATTCGTTCAACCCTTTCCGTGAAACTGGCTATGCCAACTTTAGACTAAAGTTACCATAGCCATATCTATCGGGGTGATCTTGAAGGCGTATTTTATTGCTAATTAATTGCTATTGAATGGCACCAGAGCAGTAACTCAGTAACTCTACCCCTTCAACCCCCACTCAATTTCTCACCCCTTGACAATTAACAAAAATGTTTATTTCAATGTTTTCGTTGTGAAAATGTGTAAACTTTTAATTGCTAACTAATTGCTCAAGGTCTACCTCTGTTACGATTGTATTGATTAAGTTAAGCGCGCCATACTTGTATTTTTCGAGGACATTTGTATGGTTTGTGACCTGGTCTCAAAAATATTATATGTTCAACTTATTATTCAAGGACATCTGTATCTTTTGGGGGACAGGACTCAAAAAAACATTATACATGTACAGATTCAAATAGCTTTGATTCTAGACTGAAAAGTTCACTTCATCCGTTGCAGTTTAAAGCCATTTAAGTATTATTCTAAACAAAGTTTCTGATATGAACATAACAACAGGTCTTAATACAGTTTAGACCTTGATTATTAAGAAATTGATGAGGAAAACATAAACTAATTAAAGGATCCTTCATTCAATCTTACTCATGAAGTTATTACTGCATTAAATGGTATGCAAACGAAAACTCGGAATAATGTTTAACGAAAACTTTTAAAGAAATATTTACATACAAGTTATTATTTGAGGACATTTATGTATCCAAAGTATCATTTGAGGACTGTTACTATCTCATCTCAAATCAACATGAATACTAAGCATACAATCATTAGCTCGCGTTTAAATGAGTTCCGCTAGGTAGGACTATATGGAATGAGATTTTATACATAAAAGGTTGATAAATATACTCTAATATTTGTCGGTGAATAATTAGTAAAACATCATTAGTAGAAGTACTGAGATGCAATATATAGTAAAGAAGTAAAAAAGAACAATTAATTTAAATATGTAAAGTATATTTTCAATAATGAAAAAACATCCGACATACTATTAGGAAAGGATGAAAATAATTAAACTTGAGCTCAAAACTTCGGTTCTACAGACCTTTTACAGAAGCAACTATCGACACTGTATGATATATTTTTCAAGCACATAAATTATTCACTGTTATATCAAACAAAGAAGTACAGACTAATTAAGAAATGTATCATTCTTTAGAATTGTTAATATTGGAACCCATGAGAGAAATTGAATGGAATTAATGTTAATTATAAAATAGCGTCTCAAGTAGTTTAATACACTTTTTAAGGAGAAAATTACGAATATTTATTGTTTATTATTATTTTTGTTATTGTGAATTAATTACCTTTATCATATTTTAATAGTATGTAAGTTCAATTCGGCAACACTGTTCGTTCGGGGAAACCGAAGAAAGGCTTGAAACGTTCTTGTTATTGTTTTGCAGCGAGTGGATAGTTTTTTGGGTGCAAGGTCCACTAAATTCACCAAATCGGACTCGGATGTTTCGTTTTAACTACTAACGAAATTGAAATTGAACACTTGTAAACAATTTAGTAAATACGTATTTTGATTATCAAATTTTGTTTTCTTCAGCATAGAGTCTGTGAATGTCATTTATAAAATGGCACAGAAAGTATGAAAAAAGGCTCAATTCTAAAATTTAAAATTAAAATGTATGACAATATTATGTGACGTATGACGTAACTAAGAGAATTTAATTTGATAAAATACAGGGTAGCACAGAAACTTCTAAATATCATGTAATAATAACCTTCATTTCACATTGTTAGAATTTGAAAGGGTGATCTTCAGAATTTTATGTGGCACTCCTAGGTGCGAATTTGTTATAAGATTCGCCAAAAAAGCGATCAAAGAATTCTGTTAACTCAGTGATCCCATTAAAATCATAGAGCAAAACCAAGGAAAAACCTTATGAACTATACCGATACTGAGTTTTTAATAACGACAGGACCATTAATTTATCTCAAAGTTTCTTTACCATTGACAAAGAGGTCCGACATAGACCCCGAATCGTTTGGAAAGATACAGTTATTTTAAGTATTGCGGTGTTATTTTCCAAAGAGTGCTTAAACATGAACTACATAACTCACAACTATTCTTCAGGAAACAAATATTATCAGAAATGCATAACTAAATTAATTTTCGGTTTCAAACCGAATCCTTGATAGTTCTCCCCTTACTACAGGGTACATATATGGTTTGTCACTAACCGTTCGTATACAAACAAAGAATAATATAATACCTACTTAACATTCAACCAAGGTTAATTTTTTTTTATTTGGGTTCACACTCTTCACAATGGATTCTGAAAAATATAGATAAATTAAGTATTTGAAATTGAAGATGTAGTATCTAATAGCAATTGAAGTTGAAACAGATAATTAAATCAAATTCTTTCAATAAAAAAAAAACTAACTAGCTGTAAGATTTTTTCCATACCATAGTATATTAGTCTATTTGTTGAAATCAATTATTAATTTAAGGAAACAGTTAAAAATATGACATTGTTTTTGACATGTATGACAGATTATCAATTAAAGTAAAATACTTATCGAGAATTGAAAACTAACTTCGTTTTATTTTGAGACACACTGTATCCCATTTCAGTAGAGCTTGGATTTTGCCTTAAATGCGTGTTTTATATCTTTCGGGCTTAAGCAATACAACAAAATTATAAGAAATGAGCAAATCAATTAAAGCCTTTAACTTCAATTACTTAATTTTAGTTTGTTAAAATCATTACTTATATTATTCAGTATATGTATTTTTAACATATTATTTCCTCTATTAAAATACAGATCAATCACGATCAATATAATGTTCAATTGTTTTTGTAAACTTTTAATAATACTGTAAATAATTTAACACAATATGCACGCATTTGTTGACGTAGTGCTGAACTTAATATATTTAACGATAAAATACTACCACTATTCATGTTTCTATGAATATTTTTTATGCACCATGGGCCGACGGAAGAACTGCCTCAAATAATCCTTCTAAGAAATGTTGGTAAATAAACACTCAAATTACAGCATTATCATCAATAGTCTTTCCTATATATTTTTATTTTTAAAATACTTTCAGTAAATTATTAATCATTAAGCAGTTTGCTACACACACAATCTGACGGGGAATAAAAAACTGTAAAAGTTCATTTCCTTAATCAAATTTTCAAAAAGTTTTCAAACTCAGACTATACATGATGAAGATTTTATTTTTAATTCTTCAGAAATTGGAAAGTGTTTTATATATTTTCAGATCAGAAAAAAAACTGTCCCAAATACTTTACATAAAACAATTTATTGAAAGTTAACTACAATTGTCGGAAAATACAAGATGCATAATAAGGTTATCTTTTAAGTTGAATCCTGTATATCCATAATTTTGACCTATTATTGGGAGAGACACTTAATATTTTTTCGGAGTAATGTAAATTCCCCATATTAGATCGAGTCTTTTACAAGGTGGTCAAACGTTCTGATTTGTATCGGTATATTAACAATAAGTGATTTAACTGTTTTAAAATTTATCTTAATAGTATATATTTTAAATAGCGTTAAATAAATGATGTTTTGGTGTGTCTTGGCACTGTTGAAATTATAATAAAGTTTTTATTTCTTATAGGTATATTCCTACATCGCGTATTGTTTGGTATATTATGTTACTTACATCGATTAATCAATAGCACCATTCGTACACATTGTACTGTTCATTTGAAATAGCATTTTGTTAGATGTATGTAGGCCATTTGTATAGGAAATTTAAAAGCCAGGCTTGGGAGTATCTAAATGAATTTTTTTGAAATAAACTGACTAAAAATAAATAAGAATGGCACAAATTCTAAATTCAATCTTGAATATCAATTATAACAACAAAGTTCCAATTGCAGTAAGGCTCGAGAAAAAATTACCATAAATGGGATTCAGAAAAATAAGTAGGGTAATGTATAATTTGAGAACATTCATGGATATATATTATTATTCGACAACCATCCTATAATTATATCTATAATTAATAAGTATAGTCTTATTTTCCTAATCATATACAATCTACTGATTTTAATAACGAAGAACATTGCAATAAATATTTTTGTTACTTGGCAGGGGGTGAGAAATTGAGTGGGTGATGAAGGGATAATTTTTGGGTTTTTGGTCTGGTGCCATTCGATAGCAATTAATTAGCAATAAAATACGCCCCATGACCATACCGATAACGACGTTTGTTCCGGAGATATAGATATGGCTATGCTAAATTTAGTCTAAAGTTGGCATAACCACAGTATCTCAGAAGGGGTTGAAAAACATTGAAATAAAAATGTTTGTTTTTTGTCAGGGGTGAGAAATTCAGTAGGAGATGAAGGGGTAGTTTTTGGATATTTGAACTGATGCCATTCGATAGCAATTAATTATCAATAAAACACGCCACCAAGATCACCTCGGTAGCGCTGTTCGTTCCGGAGATATAGAATATGGCTATGCTAACTTTAGTCTAAAGTTGGCTCGCAAGGGGTTGGAGCAATAAAATCGTTACGACGGTAGTAGACCTTCAACAATTAATTAACAATTAAAAGTCTGCTGATTTTAACAACAAAAAACATTGAAATAAATATGTTTGTTATTTGTCAGGGGGTGCGAAATTCAGTAGGGGATGAAGGGGTAGGTTTTGGGTATTCCCCCTGGTCCTATTCGATAGCAATTAATTAGCAATAAAATACGCCACCAAGATCACCTCCCTAGCGCTGTTCGTTCCGGTGATATAGAATATGGCTATGCTAACTTTAGTCTAAAGTTGGCTCGCAACGGGGTGGAGCAATAAATCGTAACGAAGGTAGACCTTCAACAATTAATTAACAATTAAAAGTCTACTGATTTGAATAAGGAAATGCATTGAAATAAATATTTTTGTTACTTGTCAGGGAGTGAGAAATTGAGTAGGGGATGAAGGGGTAGGGTTTGTGTATTCGCCGTGGTACTATTCGATAGCAATTAATTAGCAATAAAATACGCCCCCAAGATCACCCCGGTAGCACAGTTCGTTCCGGAGATATAGATGTGGATATGCTAACTTTAGTCTAAAGTTGGCGTCTCCACAGTTTCTTGGATGGGGTTGGAGGAATGAAATCGTAATGAGGGTAAAACGTCAGCAATTAATTAGTAATTAAAAATTTACTGATTTTATACAACACAAAATATTGAAATAATTTTTTTTAGTAATGGTTGGGTGTGAGAAATTCAGTAGGGGTTGAAGGGGTATTTTTTGGTTATTTGCTCTAGTGCCATTCGATATCAATTAATTAGCAATAAAATACGCCACCAAGTTCACCTCGGTAGCGTTATTCGTTCCGGAGATATAGAATATGGCTATGCTAACTTTAGTCTAAAGTTAGCATAGCCACTGTTACTCAGAAGGGGTGGGAGCAATAAATTTAATTTTTGCGTAATAAATTAGTAATAAATTCTGGAGTAGGTCCTATGAGGGCGTTATGAAATGGCTCTGCTAGCTTAACACACATTTTGGTGTTGCCTCATTGGTAATTTCATCTTACTTACGTTTTTTTAATTGGGTACCCATTATAAATTTATGAATATTTTCAGGACTTATAGGACCATATTTGTTTGACTACAATTCTTTAATGTTATTTTGATACAAACAAGTCATGGCCTTCTTAAAAAAATAAGGCCTAACTTTATGAAGTTTGATATTTCGATGAAACTAAAATTGTGTATGCCCTTGTGAGACATATAAAAAAAGTTGAGGCGGTTTTGCGGGATAACAAAAGACCTTTGAGATATGTGATATATGTCATTTTATTTGTCTTAAAAAAGTGTCACATCTTGACAGCTGTCAAATTAACCGGTTCGGATTTACTGAAGAAAAACATTTTCGGGTTTTGCCGATTATTTTCATAACCAAATGATTGATCATAAATCCAAAGCCAGATTTTAAATGCACTAAATTTCCTCTAAAATGTTTTCCATTTGTCCTTTGCTGTATAGAGAAGGGAATTTAAATATACCTGTCCTCAGAAAAATATAATCAAAAATAAAATATGATTTTGTTAACCGTTATTTTAGATAAAACAACACTATAAATCTTATAATATTGGGAAAATTGGTTAAAATAATGTAAACCTCACACATTTGGATGCACCATAAATTTGAAATAGTTATAAGAAATTACTTTATTATCTAGCCAATGTGACTTTTTAGATGATCTTCTAAAGCTTTATTGTTTCTCATTTTGTCTTTTAGTGTTATGCCTGATTTTTTTTAATAGAATTGGTATTTCCATGCAGATATATGACGGTAGCTTTCTCACATATGTTTTCAAGAAACATTATATGTCGGTATTCTGTTGTAGCGTTTCTCAGATATGTTCGTGTTGTCCACTTTGAGAAAAATACATTGAAGATCACATATTTCTGTTGAAATTCAACTCTGTTCTTATCTAATCATTTCTATGACAATTGCGTTTACTGGTTTACTATTTTTCTTTTCTTCATTGAGTTTTGTTGACTTATTTTGTTAAAAATTTTAAATTTTATTTTAATACAAAATAATAAGTTTACCATTTATTTTATTTGTATTTTTGCAATTCCTCTCTTCCTTCTTCAGTTGTTTAATTAGTTTTTTATCTTTGCTTCTGAGCCATGACTGTCTTTCTTGATGATTTTCGAAAAATGATTTCATTTCCTATGGAAGATGTCCTCTAAGATCATTTAAGCGTTTTTCACTTACATTTCTTTCGTTACAGCTGATGTACTTTACATATTTTAAACAGTATATTTTTT
Source organism: Octodonta nipae (assembly GCA_034190945.1). Taxonomy (NCBI): domain Eukaryota; kingdom Metazoa; phylum Arthropoda; class Insecta; order Coleoptera; family Chrysomelidae; genus Octodonta; species Octodonta nipae. The sequence continues at coordinate 95,939,862 of CM067217.1, read as the reverse complement.
ATTATTAACGTGACGTTGACTTTGTACTGTGTTACTTTGCTGTATAGCAAGTGCTGATATTACACCTTATTACCTGGTCCATATTAGCGTATTCAGTGTTTCTTCATCTACATAGAGATGGACGTTTCTTATCTGGGTTCGTATATTTACAGTTCCGACAATCATTGATTATTATTTTTCCGCGGATGTTTTCTCCCGTCTGTTTGTTAGCACTACTTTCCTTCTTAATTTTATGTCTCTCAATTTTCGTGGTTTTCGTTTTCATGGAGGTGATTTAGAAACCACGCACCTCACGCGGCTTGTCGACTTTTTAATGTGGGATGGAGAAAGATTAGAAAACAGTCAACACCAAATTTGATATCGGACTCTTTGAAGCTGGCAATGAAAAAAAATACCTCAAAACAAAAAAGTCAATTTATTATTTATATTTCCTTTTCCTGAACTAAATTTAAAAATCCTAAATGATTCTGCATTCTCAAGATCCTTTATCGATTACGAGAAGTTTGTTTAAAAATATAACAGTTTCGCACAATACATGAACAGGTTTTGAAAACGAAGAAGGAAGAATTTGGATATCGTCTAATATTGTTGATAACAACTATGAAAATATTCCGTCTCCTCAAGAAAATATTTCTCTCAAAAAGAAAGACACCTCGGAAGAAGCTAAAATATATTTTAATGCATATCGCCATTTTCGAATATACTGCAACTTATAGACAGTTTAAAATAATAATATTTCACTCTGTTTTTTACTTTACAACTCAGCCATAGACTAAGTTTCCAAAAATTATTTTAAATAAGAAATTATCAATTTTGGACATACTTTGTAAACCCTTACATACAATATTAAACCCTTATCCAATATCATAAAATTTCTAATATTTCTCATTAGTTTATGAGTTAAATAAAATGAAATTCGTCACGTAACAAATTTATGCGACATTAGATATTATTGAACCTTAATCACAAAGGTTACTCAAACTATATTACGAAACGAAACAGCCGGAAACCACCAGTTCAAGATAAAATCAGTGCCATCCAAAACAAGGTAGAAACAGAAATTAAAAAAATGCAGCTAGACTTAAAGCGAGGAAAATACCAGAAAACCATGAGTACCAAAGGTTCCGTTAGCAAACCACCCACATTTGATGGCAGCTCATCTTGGCCCATGTATAAACGGCAATTTGAAGCCGTGGCTACAGCTAATGGATGGGATAACCAAGAAAAATCCACGTCTCTGGTAATTTCGTTAAGAGGTCCGGTCCTAGAATTCCTCCAAAGCATTCCAGTCGATGAACAAGGCAATTTCGACAAGATTATCGCCATCCTAGACAAACGATACGACAATCAATTCTTGAACCAGGTATACCAAGTACAACTGAGTGGAAAAACGCAAAAATTCGGTGAAAGACTCGAAGAATTCGAAGCAGAGATTAGACGGTTAGTTCACTTGTCCTACCCAGAGGCCAGAGGAAACAAAGACCAGTTGGCCACACAGAGTTTCATAAACTACATCAGAGATGTGGAAGTTCAAAGAAATTTAAGACTGAGTGGTGTCAAGAAGAGTAATGAAGCTCTACTTCGGGCTTTGGAAGTAAAGGCCGTCATAAACATGTCCAAGCCCAGGGTCCGAGCAGTTTCCTGTAACCAGGAAGAGTCAGAGCCATCATTTCAAGCGCTGCTGGCTAGTCTGAACAAAATATTAGAACGGTCACAAAGAACTGGCACCAGAGGGGCATGTTAACGCTTAACGCTGTGCACAGACAGGGCGCTTTCAACGTGATTGTCGAGTAAGGCTACCTGAACGATCACCGACCAGGGGTAACCAACAGAACAGCCACATGTCCAGGGACTGTCAGCCAGTCAGCATATGAGGGCGAATGCTGAGTGTCCCTCCACCAGCCCCCAAAACGTTATCCATCCGGGGATTTTGCCGAGATAGCGGCAGCCTAGTCATCAGAGGCACCATCGGTGGGCGAGCAGTTACCATCACCATCGATACCGGCGCCGCTGTGTCCATTGCCAAGTCCAGGGTTTTGAGAGCATCAGATATTCGGCCAGTTACCAATAACATCCAGCTCAGAACAGTCACCGGCGAGTACATGTCAATTCAGGGTGAGGCAGATCCGAATGCAGGCCAATGAAGACTGCACAAGAGAACAGTGCATCCAGGACCAAATGGCTGATCCAGACATCGAACCAATCTTGTCACTCAAAACGAGAAGGGCAACCAGGCCACGATGGGACGAGGTAGCTAGATACTCAGGCGTGCTGAAATCGTTATGGGCTCAGTGGGACTCTCTAAGAGTAGACAATGGAATACTCAAGCGAGTTTGGAAAACCGCTGATGGACGAGAAACCAAGTCCCAACTGGTAGTTCCGAAGAAAAAGGTACCAGCCATCCTGACCGAAGTACATGATGGAATTACCCTAGACAAAGTTCGCCAGCGGTACTACTGTGTGAATTCCTTCGAAGATGTCAGAGCTTGGGGCCGCAAATGTGCCACCTGTGCAGCCAGTAAGGGCCCGAAGACCCAGAATGCAGCAGTACAATGTGGGTGTCCCATTTGAGAGAATTGCCATCGATGTCGCCGGTCTGTTTCCCGAGTCTGAGAGGGGGAACATTCTGGTCGCAATGGATTACTTCAGCAAATGGCCTGAGGCATATGCGATACCCAACCAAAAGGCAACCACGATAGCGACGGTGCTAGTAGAACAACTATTTAGCAGGTTTGGCGTTCCAATGGAACTACATTCAGTCCAGGGGCGTAACTTCGAATCGAATGTATTCCAGAAAGTTTGCACGATGTTGGGGATCAGGAAAACGAGAACAACACCGTTGTACCCATGGTCAGACGGAATGGTGGATTGGATGAACATATCCCCCTATTCTTGTTGGCATATCGCTCTGCCGTACATAATAATACAAGCCTGACCCCAGCTAGGGTCCTATTCGGAAAGAAGCTGCGATTACCCTGCGATTTGTCATTTGGCTCCCCCGAAGAACCTTCCCAAGACATCGATGATTATGCCGACCAGCTCCGACATAACATGCTGGCAATACATGACCTCAAGGCTAATTCAGTCGGGTTCCAGGAGATGGACAAAGTCTAGCTGTACAACCACCAACGGAGCAAGGTTAAATCCCCAAAGCTTACACCCACCTGGGATGGTCTATACCAGGTGGTCAAGAGGATTAATGACGTCGTCTACCGGATCCGTCGAAACCCCAAGGCTAAGTTGAAGGTGGTTAAAGGGGGCAGTGTTACGAAATTTACCAAAGCCGACCCTGTTTCATTTCAGTACGACAACGATCGCTGGGATATAAAAAAACTAGAAGGTTCGGACGGGAGAAAAACTTATCTCGATCATAAACTATTGTCTTTTCCATCATCTTAGCTAAGTTCCGCTTCCAATTCACTGTCATGATCTGATGGAACAAATTCATGGTCTGATTCCATGTCACTTCCGAAATCCACATTTACCCTCCAATCTAGCATAGTTTCTTCAAAAATACCATCAGCATATCTTACTGTTTGGAAGGTCCAGGTATATCTAGATTATTCATTTCGAATGACCAAAAATTCACAAAAAATCAGTAAATGTAATCCCACCAAAAAACATTTTCATGTAAAGTATTGCCAAGGCTAGGACGAAACCGCACTGTCAAAAACTTATCAGGTCTCATGTAGAGCTTCTAACTCTACAAGCCCTAGATTACGAAACGAAACAGCCGGAAACCAATTAAAACATATATATATATATATATATATATATATATATATATATATATATATGTTTCAATGCGTTTCCGGGAATTCATCCGCGTAGTTGATAATTGATCCCTGCCGGGATCGATGGTAAAATGACAACGTTTCGTCAGAGTCACATCTGCCCTCTTCAGGTCGGTTCGCATAATTCTCGTAGCCTTCTGCTTTTGCTTCTAGTTACTCGAATACTGAGTATATATATATATATATTATATATATATATATATATATATACATATATATATATATATATATATATATATATATATATATATATATTATATATATATATATTTGTTTTTAAGTTTTCGCGGGCACTAAATTTATTAAATAGTTTCCGGGAATTCATCCGCGTAGTTGATAAATGATCCCTGCCGGGATCGATGGTAAGATGACGACGTTTCGGCAGAGTCACATCTGCCCTCTTCAGGTCGGTTCGCATAATTCTCGTAGCCTCCTGCTTTCGCTTCTAGTTACTCGAATACTGATATTTTCAGGAGCGCGCACGGTGTTATATAGTCGCGGCTCGACGCCTATTGGTTGGCACCGTGAACGGACGAACGAATAGAACCGTTTATAACTTATCTTCGGTCCAATTGAACTCTACCTCGATTGGCGTGTTGGCTAAGGGATTCAATTACGCTATTGCTCCCTCTCACATACCAACAGAGAGCATAATATGTGGCGTGGAAACAGCAGTTTCAAAATTAGATGCGAACACCGCTGAAATAATTAGACAAGATGTGTCACATGTTCTAAGATAGTCTAAACCACCCAAAAGGAACCTATCTCTAGAAGAAATGAGGCCTTGAAACAAATTCGCCTCAACAAGGACATTGTCATTCTACCTGCGGATAAAGGAAATGCGACTGTAATTTTAGATACAGCGGATTATTCAAACAAAATTAAAACATTGCTACAAGATCCAGCTTATAAACAAATTACTACAGACCCAACAACTTATCTGGAGAAAACAACTAAGGCCAAAATCCAAGCAAGTATGATCGACAAAAATCTCCAACTGCAACTCATTCCGAGTGAAAAGTCATCGAGATGTCCGAAATTCTATGGGTTGCCAAATGTACATAAAGAAGGTGCACCTTTGAGGGCAATAATAAGTTCAATCGGATCCCCAACACAACAGCTAGCCAAATACCTAGCCCAACAACTTCAACCGTTTGCAGAGGGGGCAGACTCATATGTCAAAAATTCGACACATTTCATCGAAATACTTTGTAAAACGGTTTTACAACCTGAGTGTCTTCTGGTCAGTTTTGACGTAGTGTCCCTTTTCACCAACATCCCTATCGACGAAGCCTTGGATTTCATAATAGAAAAATACAAACCACCTCAACACCTTGTCGACTTAACAATGCACTGCCTGATGAACACCTATTTTGTTTACGAGAACCAACGATACAAACAAGTGGAAGGAGCTCCAATGGGATCGCGACTCTCACCAGTTATAGCAAACCTTTTTATGGAGAACTTTGAGGAGCTGACACTAAGAACAGCAACTCTTAAACCCAGTTTATGGTTGCGATATGTGGATGATATTTTTGTGATTTGGCCTCATGGGAGGGTACACCTCAACACATTTTTAGACCACCTTAATGGCATCCATCACAAAATGAAATTCACCATGGAAATTCGCCCAGGGCCAATCACACGCAGCCGTTCACGGTACCAACCAATACGCGTCGAGCCGCGACTATATAACACCGTGCGCGCTCCTGAAAATATCAGTATTCGAGTAACTAGAAGCGAAAGCAGAAGGCTACGAGAATTATGCGAACCGACCTGAAGAGGGCCGATGTGACTCTGCCGAAACGCCGTCATTTTACCATCGATCCGGGCAGGGATCAGTTATCAACTACGCGGATGAATTCCGGAAACCACCTAAAATATATATATATATATATATATATATATATATATATATATATATATATATGAGCAATCTTTCTACTTTTAGAGGAATTTTGTAGGGGGGGGTTCCTCGGATTTTCTTCATATTTTAGTATGTTACTGAGCCTATTGAAAAAACGTTATACTGACAGTTACAGCCTCTAGAGTTCTTAGGGCCCTAGATAGGGCCCGACAAAGACACAAAAAAGGCCGTTTTTACCCTATATTTGACAGGCTGTATCTCGGAGCCCAGTGAACCGATTTCAACTCACCAAACGTCATTTGTTTTGTAATTTTAAGTAGTTTTTTCAGTAAAAAATTTCAAGTCTCTAATTAATAACGCTGATTTTTGGGAGCATTTTAAGTAAAGTTAAAAATTCAAAAAATTGTCATTTTCAAAAATTTGCCAAAAATCGAATTTTAATCGGATTTTAGTTTTCTCGACGGCATTTGAAAGTTAAAAAAATACCTTCAAAATAAGTTTGTGGTGAGTTAAAATCCGTTCAGTAGATCGGAGATACAGCAGATTGAAAATTGTCATTTTTGTAAATTCGCGTTTTTATACATTTTCAAAGTACTGGTGCTTGGTCTGGTAAACTTTAAAATACACAAAACATGTTTTGGAGGTATCTTTTATAAAAATAATAACGTCCATTGGAGATTTTCTTGGCCCGAGCCTCTATCTACCTCATTTAACCCTCTAAAAATGAGTATTTTGCTGCTGAAGTAAGCCAATTTAATAAAAACATACGGCTTATTTCTATCAACCAGAGAGCCTGAAGACATAAATATATTACATATTATAAAGTAGAGATTAAAACCTTTGATTTGAGGGTTCCTCCCCCCTCCCTTTCCAATACAAACCTATAGTAGCCTAGAACTACAGTTATGATAATTCAAGGCTTAATTAACAATCAAAGTTATCAATAATTCAGGGACGCTAAATTTTACCTAATTGTGAAGTTACTTTTCAAAATCTTCTATCTCCGTTCCAGACAACCTGGAACTTGTTAACTTTCAAATTACAAGTATTTGATGTAGTGTGCTAATCTTTTATAGTTTTGAATTATATTTTTGGAAACTTAGAGCTCAGGCTTTGTAATGTAGAAATTTAGTTTGAATGGCATTGATTCCAATTAATTAGAATTAAATAATCCAATAGATTTTTTTGGACGATTACATTGATCTTCTGAATATATGACTTAAAAAAAGTCAAAATATTGGGGAAAGTAAAAGTATAAAGGGATTCAAACAGTAAATTAAATAAAAATGAAAACGTATTTTAACAAAATTTTAAATAAAATACAAATTAAATAATTAAATAAGGTAACGCAGAAAAAACCTGTACCTCTTCAGTTTTAAGATCCATTTTCAATTTACTTTTAAAAATTTCTTTATATTTTCACTTTTAGACTATTTCTTTTAAATTACATTAATCACTTTTGCTCCAAAAATAATGTTTATTTATGTTAATAATATAACTCAGTTTGAGGTTATGGGTACTATCATAGTATCTTAGTAGCTTGTAGCGTGGTAGCAACATCAAAGCAACAAAGCAAGAATTTGTATGTCCAGACCCTGAGAGCAATGGGCCTTTTCATATTCGAAAATGTTTTGTTCACGTGCGTCCTCCTTTTTTCGAGCAGTTTTCATAACATTTGCATGTAAATACAATATTGTTTTTGCCCGAAAAAAATAACATAAGTTGACGCATACCCACTAAAATTTTCAAATATGAAAAGGCCTATTTTACATTGATGGTATAAATCGCGACACGACACGACAAAACAGAGACAACTATCGATCAACGGACGCATGTAACAAGACAAGGTCAGCCATCTATGAATTCCCAGCTAACCTTGTTTTAAACTGAGGCCCGGGACAGACAGAGATATGAGATACAATGGGGGATAAGAAGCTTAAAACATGCGCTAAGAAAAATTTTTGCTGCGCGCATGCTTCATGTCTTACGAAGTTTTAAGTCTTTGGGATGTTTTCAAAATAATTTAATGTGGGCACTTCTAGACTGAAGTTGCTGCAGCTGCTCGCAGTTACTAGTCTATCAAGTTTGTAAGCCATGGAACATGCGTGGAGTAAAATTTTTCTTAGAGGGGTGCTAACTTTCTTATCCCCATTTTTTAAACTTCTTATCATTCGTATCTCTATGTCTGTCTGAGCCTTAGCTTAAAACAATGCTAGCTGTGAAGATTTAGGTAATGAATTCATAGATGGCTGACCTTGCCTTGTTACATGCGTCCGTTTCATGACAAAGACCATTAAGTATGAACATAGATCCATAGTTGACTCTATTTTGTCGTGTCATGTCGCGACCAGTGAGTAACTATACATTACTCACTGGTCGCGACTTATACCATCAATGTAAAATTGCTCTCAGGGTCTGGACATACAAATTCTTGCTTTGTTGCTTTGATGTTGCTACCACGCTACAAGCTACTAAGATACTATGATAGTACCCATAACCTCAAATTGCGTTATATATTTAACATAAATAAACATTATTTTTGGAGCAAAAGTGAGTAATGTAACTTAAAAGAAATAGTCTAAAAGTGAAAATATAAAGAAATTTTTAAACGTAAATTGAAAATGGATGTTAAAACTGAAAAGGTAAAGGTTTTTCTGCGTTACCTTATTAAATTTTTTAATTTGTATTTTATTTAAAATTTTGTTAAAATACGTTTTCATTTTATTTTTAATTTACTGTTTGAATCCCTTTATACTTTTACTTTTCCCCAATATTTTGACTTTTTTTAAGTCATATATTCAGAAGATCAATGTAATCGTCCAAAAATCTATTGGATTATTTAATTCTAATTAATTGGAATCAATGCCATTCAAACTAAATTTCTACATTACAAAGCCTGAGCTCTAAGTTTCCAAAAATATAATTCAAAACTATAAATGATTAGCTAGCAAACTACATCAAAATACTTGTAATTTCAAAGGTTAAACAAAGTTCCAGATTGTCTGGAACGGAGATAGAAGATTTTGAGAAGTAACTTCACAATTAGGTAAAATTAGCGTTCACAGAATTGATACTTTGATTTTAGTTAAGCCTTTGAATTATCATAACTGTAGTTCTAGGCTACCTAGAGGTTTGTAGGAACCCTCAAATCAAAGGTTTTAATCTCTACTTTTATAATATGTAATATATTTATGTCTTCAGGCTCTCTGGTGATAGAAATAAGCCGTAAGTTTTTTATTAAATTGGCTTACTTCAGCAGCAAAATACTCATTTTTTAGAGGGTTAAATGAGGTAGATAGAGGCTCGGGCCAGGAAAATCTCCAATGGGACGTTATTATTTTTATAAAAAGATACCTCCAAAAATTTTTTTGTGTATTTTAAAGTTTACCAGACCAAGCACCAGTACTTTGAAAATGCATAAAAACGCGATATTTACAAAAATGACAATTTTCAATCTGCTGTATCTCCGAATCCACTGAACGGATTTTAACACCACAACTTATTTTGAAGGTTTTTTTTAACTTTTCAAATGCCGTCGAGAAAACTAAAATCCGATTAAAATTCGATTTTTGGCAAATTTTTGAAAATGACAATTTTTTGAAATTTTTAACTTTACTTAAAATGCTCCCAAAAATCAGCGTTATTAACTAGAGACTTGAAATTTTTACTGAAAAAACTACTCAAAATCACAAAACAAATGACGTTTGGTGATTGAAATGAAATCGGTTCACATGGGCTCCGAGATACAGCCTGTCAAATATAGGGTAAAAACGGCCTTTTTTGTGTATTTGTCGGGCCCTATCTAGGGCCCTAAAGACTCTAGGGGGCTGTAACTCTCAGTATAACGTTTTTTCATAATAGGCTCAGTAACATACTAATATATATATATATATATAATATATATATATATATATATATATATATATATATTTGTTACGAAATTACGAAATTTACCAAAGCCGACCCTGTTTCATTTCAGTACGACAACGATCACTGAAATATTAAAAAAAAGCTAGAAGGTTCGGACGGGAGAAAAACTTATCTCGATCATAACTCGACAACTGTAAAATTTACACTGGATTATACTAGAGAATTCGATGCTGATTTTAAAAGGAGGACCCATCCTCTCGCAGGTTAGTTAGTGGAGCGAAGAGCTTATAATATGTAAATTTGTTGTTGTGATATTTGAATCAGTTGTTTGTTGTATATTCGATGTAAAATAAAGTTCTAGAAAAGTGAAAGTAAATATTAGTTTTATAATTTTAAATTGAACCCACGGACTTTACAACAATATATATATACAGGGTGTAAATAGTTTGACTGCATATATTTTAGGTGCAGATAGTACCCACCAAATAAAACAAAAACTCTTATAACACTACTATGGTCTAAAGGCCTTAATAAGCAAGAAAATTTGAAACATGTTAAGTAAATTATTGTCAATGTGGCAACGTCGCGCTAAAAATGAGATTTGCTTGCAGCGTGAATAATAAAGGAATGAGTCACCACAAAAAAATGAACACCTGTTATTTTTTTGTATTAAATAATTTCATAGTTTCGAGTGCCGGTAGATTTATTTAGGTACATAAAACTTTATGAAATATTATTTTCAAAAATTACCCTTTTAATATCTATGTATTGAATGAATATTTATATTTGGCGATTTATTTTATGCATCAAGTTGAAGAAGGGAGGACAAAGTTGTTTACATTATGATACAGAAATAATGCGATACAAACTATATTAAACAAAACATTTCTTATATGTAGTTCTTTTATGTGTTAAATTCTTCGAGAATAATTGTTACTAAGAAATTAATATTACTTATCTTAGACAAATAAAAACCTTTGACCTGCAGGATGTCATTATGATAGAGCTCTGGCGAGCAAACGGATTATTTATAGTAATATTCAAAATTCAAAATTCTTGTTATTACATTTGCTTTCCCCACAAATTAATAGCATGTCAGGTCTTTACCTAATTTATGATTGTCACTGTTTGTCACAAAATAATACACTCGAACTCACAATTCACAACAGATTTTATTATTTTTCCAATTGATATTTTAAAATGAAAATCAAATAGCTTACGCCATGTCGAATGTCACGCACAAATCACTTTCACTTTCTTAAAAGAACCGGGCAGCAAAAAATCATTCATAGCAGCGGCAACTGTAGTACTGAGTATATGCTATGTTGCCACATCTGATCGGAGAAACGTAGGACAAATTATAACAGAATATTTAGTTTAAATAATAATTTTCTTTGTTTAATACAGTTATTAGAGGTGTATACGCTATTGAGTATTTACATATTTAGCTTTACAATCATTTTGAAGCCGGAATAATCTATTATTCACTGTATAAAGGCTACAGAACTTCTAACTTTTTCATTTTTTTTTGGCAAAACTATAGTTTTTTTCTGAAAATGTTATAAAGCATTTGATTTGTTTTGACCTGAAGTATTGATCCTCAAATCTTTGCACTCAAACCGTTTACACCCTGTATATATATATATATATATATATATATATATATATATATATATATTATAGACCTATATTCATCATATACGAGTCCCGTTTATACATTGCAAAATACTAAACGAGGCCCGCGTTGCACTTACGAGTCCCGAAATCGGCTTCGTTGTTTCTAAAGCTTGTATTTAACATTGTTTTTCCTCTCACATCCACAAAACCATAATCCATATATTTTTTTTGGGCTCATAAGTTTATGTGCATATAGCGACTTATACGTTTTCAGTTCATCAAAACTTGAACTAGGGTCGCGTCAGTCGTTCTGTATATACTTATTATTAACTATGCGAGGCACTGATTTTATAGGGTTATTGCCAATTCCAAGTCCCTAAGCATGGCAACAATGTCGTTGAAATCATCGTTTGGGCATTCACATTAGATATTGAACTAAATACAAACTGCAAGGGCGACTGCCGTCTCATGTCATTAAAATCGCTGTGTCAGTGGGCAACAGAAAGAGACACATGAGCGTGAGATATTTGTCTCTTTTCATAGCATTATTACTGGTGTTTACATGTTATTTGGTAATTTAAAAATAAATAAATTCTTGTATTTTGTTTTTATTTTATAGCGTGGTGTTTCATTGTATTACGTGAATATTACTAAACTCAAATATAAAAATTATGGTTAATCGGGTAGCTTTTGGTATAAAAAATGCAATCAAAGAACTCAAATGTCCAATATAACAAAAGAATTCTGTGATTGTTAAAGATCTCAATGGATTTTAATCCTGGTAATCAGAAACATATTTAAATTATTGATTATGGTCGAAAAATGCTTACTTCAAAATAATATACTGCACAAAAATCTAAATAAGGAGTATTATTTAAAATAAATTAAATGATTTGAATTCGTGTATTTAGACGTCAGTGATCGGAAACTTCATAAATAATTAAGAGTAATATCTATACTATTATAAAATCTTAAGGTGGTCTGTTGTTTGTTTGTTCGGGCATCACGAAAGAACTGTTTTTGCTGAATGTTTTTTGTTGCAAAGCCTATAGTTTGACTTAAAATCTAGTAACATTTTTACTCTCTACATTGACAGATCGGTAGATATAGCGAAAAACTTCTACCATGTTAGGTAACACAATTATTCTATTGGTTCTATCGCACACAACAAATATTAGATGATACGTGCATCGGCTTAGCTTTTATTCAAAATTCGGAATATGCCAATGTAAAATGTTTCGATAAAAAAAATCGACTGATATATCAAGCGTAATTGTACAGGGTGTTCCATATATAGGATAGGTGAAACATAGAGCAGGTTTAAAAATATAAAAAAGTGATATTATTAGGTGGACCTTATAGACAGCTGCATGTATACAATGTGGTGTAAATAAAGGGTAGTGGAATTAGTTATATGGGGTGCTTCAAACGAGTTGAACTGGGTGGGCCATTAATAGTTGTATATACCAGGCAGTTGAAAAACGGGTGGAGAATAATAATTATGCGGATAACAAAATCTTTGGCTCATAATAAAAAATCTTAGGAAAAAATGTGTTACGTAAGCAGTTAGGATATTTTTATTATCTTCTTGAGTAATAGTTAGGAAACGTTGAAAAAGATTTTAGAAGCAGTTGATTAGAAAATGTTGTTGAAATATAAGATGGAATGGAATTTTAGTTTATAGGGTGGTTAAAAATCGTTTGATATCCACAAGTAGTAGCTTATATACGATGGTTGAAATATTTGTCGGAGTATAATTACAGTTATACAGTGGGTTTAAAAAATATCACAAAGAAATGTCTAAGTATAAAAGGTGGTGCAAAACTGTTATATTCTGTGGCCCATGTGTAGTTACATATACAAGTTTGTTGAAAAATAAGGTAGAGAATGATTATACACGTGGGTAAAAAATGATAGAAAAATATTGTTTTATAGAGTAGAACATGAGCCTTTGGGGCGAAGTAAAATATGAGAAAAAATTGTGAAATAGCTTAGTCCATGTTAGTCTGAAGCTGGTAGACAATGTAAGTCGTTCCTCGAAGTTTCCTTGGACTTCCATCGTCTTGAAATGATTGATCTCACAACGTTTCAACAGCTTTGGATCTGCTACCGTCATCATTCACCTGATGATTAAGTTTATTTTAAGTATTCTAAAACTACACAATGTGAAAGGAAAAAAATGCCCTCACATGCAAATTTGAGATTACAATACCCCAATATTGAATCGGAAAAAATGTCTTCAACATAAACTGAATTACTTATAACTATTCGACTTCAGTCTCCAATACGTAATTTCGAAATGACTGTTGAGGAGCACCTTACTTCTTCTGTCTATTCATTTTTTTTTTCTTTTCATTTCTTCGGTAACACATAAATATTTGAAAATTGTAATGGAAACAAACTGTAGTAGGAGCAACCTCTACACAGGCGTTCTAAAACAAAGACGTAATTCAGCATTTGAAATATACAAGAAATAACAATATATACAGTAATTGACAATGAATCATTTCAAGAGAAGCGATCCTAAATAATTTTTGAAACATCTTTAAAGAAAGACAAAAAAACACATTAATTTATATTTACCGGAGGAACATTTTACACGAATCAGTCACCCTGCAGTTCCAACTCCTATGCGGGGGTGAATATCACTTCTAAAAGTTTAAATACAAAGGGTATCATGTATTACCTCTTTTTATTAAAGGTCTTTTTTTGCCAATCTTTTAACACTTCATTTTTTTAAATCACACTATTTTTTAAAGTAATGACTAACAAACCGTAAAAATTAAATTTTTAAAATAATTGTCATTGCACCAAATTGGGTTAGGGCGGTTTTTTAGGGTCTCTTGATCACGAATCCTAGGTTAGATTGCAAAATTCAAAATAGTGCAACCAAGATGGCGAATGAAAATTAAAAATCAGTCGTTTTACACAAACCTTCTTATAAGGGGGTTTTTAAGGTTCGCTGATCACGAACCTGAGACAAAATTTAAGATGGGGGATCAAATGTGGACGAAATTTCGTCAGCCATCTTGAATTTTGTAAGTTCCGATCTCATAATCAAAACCCAAAAATCTCTATATACCAATTTTGGCGAATATCATAATTTATAAATTTTCATTCGCCATCTTGGATCCGCCACTTTGAATTTTGTCAAATCTGACCTCGGATTCGTAATCAGAGATTCTAAAATCCACCTTAACCAATTTATATAAAACATAAACTTTTATTTTCCCCACACAGACTTTTTATTTTATCTGCTACATGATTCACTTGATTTTATAAAAATATGTATTTAATTTTCTAATTTGGACCCAAAATTAACATTAAAATAAGAAAGTCTTTTATAATCTACTGTCTAAATTTTAGGCTCTGTAGATTGGAAGATAAAGGGGAAAATAGGTCAAATTTTAAATAATAAATTACTAAATCTGTTTAAAAATCCTAACTAAATATATTTTTCAAAATTTTAAATAGTGTAGTTTCTAAAGTAGAAAAACAAATTATTTAAAAATATGATATATTTGTAATTCAAATAATGAGCCTTTTATTTAATTTAATTCTGTAATTTGCACCAAAAATTACTATTGGGGTTTTCATTTATTTTTTACTATAAATTTCAAGTGAGCCCCAGTACACCTAATTATTTTCAAAATTTTAGGTGGTATGCTTTCGGAAATAAAGGGGGAAATTAGAATTTTTTATATATATATTTTTAATAACTTGTAAACAATTAATTTTAAAAATATGAAAAATATATATTTGTATTCCTAATAATGAGCCTTTTCATTTGATATATTGTATGATCACTTAAAGTTTTTTTTATTATTTTCCGTTTAATTCTATAATTTGGCCCCAAAAAATATAAGGGATTTCTTCGCATTTTTCCTATAAACAAAAAATTTTAGGTCTTATAGTTTGGGAAATAAAGGGGGACTGGTTAATTTTTTTTAATGCTTTTGTTAATATATTTTAAAATATTCATTTTAAAAATATGAAAAAAAAATGTATTCCTCATAATGAGCCCTTTGATTTGATATATTACATGATGCGTTATAAATAATTTTAATTTTATATGTTTCATTTAATTCTGTAATTTGCCCCACAGAAATAATAGTAGGGGTTTCTCCTTATTTTTCCGGTATAATTCAGGTGAGGCCCTATATCTATAATTATTTTCAAAATTTTGCAGGTTATAGTTTCGGAGATAACGTAGGGGGAATAGGTAAAAATTGTTATATTTTTGTTAATATCTTTAAAATAATTTATTTTTGATGAAACAAATATATTTGTTTTCGCCATAATGAGCCCTTTCATTTTATATATTACATGATGTGTTAGAAATAATTTTAATTTGATATTTTCCATTTAATTCTGTAATGTGCCTCCCAAAATAAATAGAGGTTTCTTCTTATTTTTCTGGTAAAATTCAGGTGAGGGCCTATATATCTATTTTTTTCAAAATTTTACGGCTTATAGTTTCGGAAATAATTTATTTTAAAAATATGAAAAATATATATTTGTTTTCGCCATAATGAGAGCTTTCATATGATATATTACATGGTGTGTTAGAAATACGAGGGTGAATCAAATATGAACCGGACTTTTGTTTTAAAAATTTTATTGGTACGATCAATAAAAATTTTAATACATATTATTTTTCTACATAGTCTCTTCTCTTATGTATACATTTTTCCCACCGAATCGGAAGTTTTTTAATACCTTTCTCAAAGAATGAAACTGGTCGTGTCGATAACCAATTGCGCACAAACGTTTCTACACCTTCGTTGTCCTCAAAGTGGTGGCCTCCCAGTGTTTTTTTAAGTGGCCCAAACAGGTGGTAGTCACATGGCGACGAATCAGGACTGTATGGCGGGTGTTCAAGGGTTTCCCAATGCATTTTGTTAAATTTTCCTTTAGTCAATGCAGCTGTATGTGGCCGAGCGGTGTCATGCAACAGAATCACACTTCGGATAGACATATCCCGCCTCTTTTGCCGATAGGCAAGTTTCACTTGTTGGAGTAGTTCGCAGTAATACTCAGCATTAATTGTACGGCGTTCGTGCAGAAAATCGATCAGCAGTACGCCTTCAATCAGCTCACGAATTGCGTAGATATTCGCCTCATTGATGCTTGTCGTGGGACGGCGTGCATGAGGCTCATTTTCCACGTCTCTCGGCCATCTGAAAACTTTTTGTGCCAGTCGTACACTTGGGTCCTTGAAAGTGTTTCATTGCCAAACTGTGCGGATAGGCGACGCAAAATTTCAGACGGTCTAACGCCCTCCCGCGCCAAAAATTTGATAACAACACGTTGCGCAACAGACGTATGCACCTCTTGCTCTGACATGATGCTACTAACAGCGCATCGACTACGCCTCGCCAAACCGACGAACTCCCCTCTTCTTAACATCCCTAACTAACATAAACCGAGACGTCACGCCACTCGAATTACCTACAGGGCGGAAATAGAAAAGTCGGGTTCATATTTGATTCACCCTCGTAATTTTAATTTTATATTTTCCGTTTAAATCTCTAATATGCCTCCCCAAAATTAGTAGTAGAAGTCTCTCACTATTTTTCCGGTAAAATTCAGGAGAGGTTCAATACGTCTAATTTTTTTCAAAATTTACTTATAGTTTCGGAGATAAGGGGGCGAACGGTCCATATTTTTAGTTCCCCCCCCCCAGAAGTACCCCTAAAATCAAAATTTCTTCATTTACGATATGTACTCCTGGTCGTATCACCAAATTATACACTGGTACCAAATTTTAACCTTTTCCGTCCAGTAGTTTAGAATAAAATTGTTGTGATGTGAAAGAGGTAGATATCCGGAGTGATATTATAAGGGTATTCGTATATTGTATAAACGGAACCCTAAAAAGTATTGTTTCATCGACCAATATCGTTAAAAAATTATTGAAGATCATTATTTCCCTGAAATTGTTTCATGTCTATTACTACTACAGATTTGTATCCGTCTATTATTGAAAATCAACCAGTAAATGGTAATTAGAGCTGGCTTTTAAAAACAATAATTTACACATTAGTTTTAAACTAATATGTAGAATCTACTATTGATTGTATTTATAGGTTGAAATGATTATTAAGTAAAGACTGTCTTACCGATCACCCTATGATGTGATAGATAACAGATGATTGTGAAGAAGTGATACAGATTTCCAACAAATTAATATACCGGCAAAAATGCGGATTCTGCTTACTTTCTTCCGGTTCAGTACGAATACATAAATATGAGTTTCTCTCATTAGTTTAAAGCGATAATAGAAGTATTCGAAATATTATTTATATTAACACACATTAATATGTAAGGTAGTCATACGGTGAGATTCCAATAAAAATATGTCTTTTAAAACAGGGTGTTGATATTCCATGCACTTCGGGGGAAAAATGTTGTACGAATAATTAATCTCCCGCACGACTGTGGGCGAATCATTAAAATCTGGATACAAACCAACCAAAATATAACTAGAAATAATTTAGTCAAGTGCGAGTTGGACTCGCATATTAAGGGTTCCGTACAACCTTTCAGATTTGATACAATTTTAGGTAAATCAAAAAATATATTTTTCTGATATTCCAGCAAAGAATGAGTGCATTTTTCTTATATTTATTTTAATATATTTTAAACCAAATTTATAAAAAACATATACACTTTTATTTCTCAAACAGAGCCTTTTTATTTCATCTGCTACATGATACGCCTAATTTTTATAATAATATTTGTTTAATTTTCTAACTGGGTCCCCAAAATTAAGATTAGGATTTTCCCTATATTTTACCAGTATACTTTCAGTAAACCCTTATATAATCTTTGCCTGAATTTTAGGCTCAGTAGTTTGGAAGAACTGGTCAAATTTTAAATAAATATTAATTTATTAATTTAAAAAATATTGTAATAATACAAATAAAATACATTTGGAAGGTTGTACCTTAAAATTTTAGTTTCAATTTAAGTTTATAAATTAGATAGAATTTGTGTTTTACTTTTCTTAATGGTTCGATTTTTGTGGCTATATATTTTTAATTTTTTTAGAAACTATTTTAAAAATTATTTTAAAGACAATATACTTGTCTTTCTTCCATTATAATTCTGTAAATTGCCCCCAAACTTAATATCAGAATTTTCTCCCTATTTTTTCCTGCAAAGTTCAAGTGAGACCCTATATTTCTAATTTTTTCCAAATTTTAGATCGTGTAGTTGAGATATAGAAGAGGGGTTATAAGTCGATATTTATGTTAATATCTTTTAAACAAATGTTGTTAAAAATATGGGAAATATATATTTGTATATCTCATAAAGAGCCCTTTCATTTGGTCTAATACATGATGCTTTTGAAAAAAATATATTATTTTCAATTTAATTGTATAATTTTGTCCCCCAAAATTAATATGGGGTTTTCTACTTATTTTTTTATCAAGTTCAAGTGAGGAAATAAACGGGGAAATGGGTATTTTTTATGTTTCTGCTAATATCATTTAAACAATGGATTTTAAAAATATGAAAAAAAATATATTTGTATTCCTCCTAATAAGCTCTTTTAATTGATATATAGTACTATGCCTTTTAAAAAAGTTTAATATATTATTTCCCGTTTAATTTTATACTTTCTCCAAAATTAATATTAGGGATTTCTCCTCATTTTTCCTGCAAAGTTGAAGTATTTTTTTTTTAATTTATATCTTATAGTTTCGGAAATAAAGGGGGTTGGATAATTTTTTAAATAAAGAGGGAATAGGTATTTTTTTAATATCTTTTAAACTAATTATTTAATATATATTAAATATGATGTAATACATGATGTGTTTGAACAATTTTTAATTTTACATTTAATACTATAATTTGCCCCCCCCAAAATTAAAATTAGAGGTTTCTACTTATTATTCCTGTAAACTTTGGACAACGTTCTATATTTCCTTTTTTAAATTTTAGGCTCATTAGTTTCGGAGATAGGTGGGGGATATTCGATTTTTTTAAATTTACCCCCAGACGTACCCCTAAAAACTTTTTTTTTCATTCAAGTACTAAAATACCAAATTTCAACATTTGTCGTCGAGTTTGGAGAAAATCGCTGTGATATGAAAGATGGAGAAATCACGAGTGATTTCATATGGTTATCCGTATTTTTATAAACGGAACCCAAAAAATCAGAAAAATTGAGAATAATAATAATAATAATAATAACAGGAGCTCCAGACATGCCCTGGCGATCCCCAGGCAGCGGCTCTTTTCCGAGGCATCTATTTCTTAGCTCCATTTTCATGGGTGTTGTCACCAATTGACCCTGGTGACCCAGGTAACTCGGACCCGTGGAGTTGTCACTTCCCAGATGAAATGATTTAAACCAGACCATCCCGTGCGGGTTGTGGAGAAGGAAGGAAAGCTAGGTAGTAGGTCAGCGGACAGCTGCCCCTTTAGTCGCCTCATACGACAGGCGGTGGATACCGTGGTGCTATTCTAACCCGGCCACCACACGGGCAATAACAGGAGGAGGAGGCGGGCCCCTGTTGTCCAAAGAGCTACAGCCCAAGAACCAGAAGAACCACAACAACACTCACCAATACAGTCACAACAACATCGTGACCATCACCAACGGAGTCAAACGAGAACGAGAGCTCCACCCGCAGAAAGTGTTGCGCAGGATCAACAGCCAGCGCTCACTTAAGCGGGACTGAAAAGACAGCGCATGAAATGGACTGGCGCCATGAATGAATTTATAATGCGCACGTTTAACAGAATTACGAACCTTGGCCAGGACAAGACTGGATATCGCCAAATACTCCATCAAGAGTTCTGTCGTGAGTACCCAGAGCTTCAAGTTACTGCACAGAGAGTCGCAGATCAATATCGTGTCATCTTGAGAAATGGCCTTATTTCACCTGAACAACAGGATGGAATAAAGAGCGAAGTGGAGCGCGAACTATTTGGTCGAAATACAATCGATCCAGAGCCTGAAACACCTTTGGCACAAAGAGCGGACGAGACTCAACAACTTCAACAAGAACAGCCAACCAACGCTGTCCTGCTTGAGAAGATCCAAGCAGAAATGGAAGGAACTCTTAGAGAGTATAGTGGAACAGATCCACTGACTAGACCAGCTCTTCCCAAACTAAGATCTTCTAAGAAACTGGGTATCGTCTTGCAGGCTATGAACAAATTTATCTTGCCAAACTATGTTTTAGGTACTAATACGTTACAGTCGCTACACACAATCATCTACTGTGCTGCAACTTCCATCTGCAGAACAATTGGGGTCGCAGTGAGACCAAAACAAGACCCTCCCCAATTTAGACAAACACCTCGAATAGCACCTTGGCAAAGAAGACTTGAAGGGAAAATCAATTCTCTTCGGAAAGACGTTGGGCGACTGACCGAGTACCAACGAGGAGTCAGGAACAGCAGAATAGAAAGGCTTGTCAAGACAATCATGGACAATAACCGAATACACTCCCAGTGGGATGGAGAAAACATCACATCTCAGCAGTGTCTGGTCAGTCTACGACAAAAGCTCTCTGTCAACACAAGTCGATTAAGAAGATACAAAACCAGTAACCAACGGAAGCTAGACAACACACTCTTCCCACAATCAGAAAAAGAGTTTTATAGAAAACTTAACAACAACAATAATAATGAAGCCCCTAGTTACCCCAGTAAAACAGACATCGAGTAATTCTGGAAAACACAGCTTTCCACAACAATCTCCTATAACTCTAGAGCCAGCTGGATTAATGAGGAGGAGGCTGCATCTCAGAACTGTGAGGCCATGCAACACCAACCATTTACAACAGAAGATACATCCAACATAATGAAGAACCTCCATAACCGGAAAGCACCAGGACCAGATGGTGTACAAAATTACTGGATAAAGAAACTGTACGCAACTCATGAAACAGTCCTTATAAATGACGTAATTACCCACCCACACAAGATGCCTAGTTTCTTTACGCATGGTGCTACATACCTCTTACCGAAGGACAACCTATGTGCACAGGACCCAGCAAAGTACCGACCAATCACTTGCCTTCCAACTTTATACAAACTCATGACATCGTGCATTAATCATCGCATTTTCAAACATTGTGAACTGAACAACATAATTACTCAACAACAAAAGCGAAAAATTCGATGGGTTGCAAAGAACAACTGATAATTGATTCAGTTGTCTGCAATCAAGCCCACGCCGAACGACGAAATCTCTACATGGCATATGTGGACTACAAAAAGGCATTTGATTCAGTTCCATATGATTGGCTCATTAAGGTGCTGAAACTCTATAAAGTCAATAATTGTATTATTAACTTTTTAGAATATGCCATGTCCACCCCATTCCAATCAAAAGGGGTATATTCCAGGGAGACTCTCTTAGCCCGCTGTGGTTCTGCCTAGCCATGAACCCCCTCTCAAACAAACTGAACTCAACTAATTTTGGGTTCAGTCTCAAACACAACAACGTACAAGCATTAAAGATAAACCATATGTTATACATGGACGACTTAGAGTTGATAGCAGCTACAAAGCAACAGCTGCATGATATGCTTAAAATAGTAGAAGGGTTCTCTAGTGACATCCATATGAAATTTGGCCTAGACAAATGCCGAATTATTAATATACTTAAAGGCAAAATACAGCAGGGGCACTTCGAAATGGGAGATGGCACCTCAATTGAATCTATGGGGGAAGGTCTTACTTATAAATACCTTGGAATAAAGCAGGCTCAACGTGTTGATCACATGACTATGAAAAATGACCTAACAGCAGAGTTCTATAGAAGGGTAAAACGACTGTTGAAAACCAAACTAAACAGTAAAAATCTGTTTCAGGCCATTAACACCTATGCGTGTTCAGTCCTCAGTTACTCTTTCGGTATAGTTAATTGGTGCAAGACTGACATTGAACAATTACAACGAAAAGCTAGAGTTTTACTAACAAAAGCTCAAAATCACCATCCAAAGAGCTCTGTCGAACGTACAACTTTGCCACGGTATGAAGGAGGAAGAGGATTGACAGATCTAAGTAAACTGTTAGATCAACAAATTTCTATTTTACGTAGTCATTTCCAGAAACTCGCAGAATTTTCTGATCTACATAGATTTATGTGCCAGGTTGATGACTCAACACCACTGCGACTGACACAACAACATGTCCAATTACACCACCAGCCCACAGATCAGAAACTGCTGAAATGGAAAGAGAAGACACGGAACACGGACACGGAAGACATATAAATGACGTCAACCAAGATTATGTCGACAGTGCAGCGTCGAACTACTGGTTGATCTCTGGTCATATGTTCCCTGAAACGGAAGGCTTTATATTGGCAATCCAAGATCAAGTAATTCCAACTAAGAACTACCTAAAGTACATCGTTAAAGACCCTTCCATTAACAACGATAGATGCAGGTACGGTTGCCAAACATCTGAATCTATCCAGCATATCACAGGAGGTTGTCAAGCGTTCGCTGCAACTGAATACAAAGAACGACACGATGCTGTGGCAAAAATACTTCACCAGGAACTAGCACTGAAGCATGAATTATCACACTCGGTAAGATTACCATACTATAAATATAAACCAGAAGCTGTTTTAGAAAACAACAACTACAAGCTGTACTGGGACCGCACGATACTGACCGATCGGTCTCTTGCTCACAATAGATCAGATATAGTTTTGGTAGATAAAGTCTCTCGGAAAACAACTTTAATTGACATAGCAATTTCCAACAACAATAATATAAATATCAAGCAGGCTGAAAAAATAACCAAATATAGAGATTTGGAATTTTAAATAAAGACTCAGGGGAACATGAACAACACACGAACTGTACCAATTGTTATGTCAACAACAGGACTAGTCCCAAAACATCTATTAAACAATTTAAAATACCTCGGTCTGGACGAACATCCTTACAAACTAATGCAAAACGCCGCCTTGTTAGGGACAGCCCGGACGGTCATGAAATTTATGGGAAACTGCCGCCACGACTCCAACCACGGGCCTGAAAACCTGACAAGGGCTCCCACAGAGCTAAACCCTTTTGATATCTAGGATATCTGGGGTTTAGTGAATTTTCCCCTAAAGGCACTCTAGAGTGCCTTAGAGGGAGTGTGATGCCATACATTGTATGGTCAAGTCGGATAACAGTATTGTACTTATTGTATTTCCGCAAAACGCACTTTATACTTTTATTTCTTGTTAAGGCAACAAAATACTTAATTTTATCTATTTCGATTTTTAAAGATTTTAATTATTTTATCGTAACATAAACAAAAATGTTAATCGGTGCTTATTTTTCCCAATCCACTGTGCGGAGACAAGAATTTAAAATATCATAGAATCTGTAGATGGAGAATTTCATGAACCCCAGTGCCTGTGTAAGAACTAGGTGGCTCTCTCTCAGATACATACAATCATAGGCGAACCGAGGGGGGGCAGCTGTCGGACCTGAAAAACCGGCCGTGAGCCATTCAACCTTCCCATAAATTTGCTGACTTGCCCCCCCTCAGAACCAAAAAATTGTCCCACTTTTTAGGAATTTTTTTTTCCTTTGTCCTCCTCTAGGACAAGTTGTTTCATAATTAGCTCCTCCCTAAACCAAAACTGCGCCCTTGCATGAAATATTTTATTGTCTGAACTTAGGAAAAGACTGTCAAATATTTTAGAAAATTTATTGTTGCAGAATAACAATGATGATTAAGACTTTGGTAGTTATATTTTATATATTAAAAAAACTGTAAAATTCTTAAAAGGCAATAATATAGCAATTTTGAATGTATACAATATTATGTACAATCTTAGGAAAGAAATAATCAAAAGAAAAGATCTATTCTTTGGGTATCAAACTGGAAGATGATTAAAGAAACTGAAGTTAGTCAGAATTTTTACAGACATTTCATATTGTTCTAGGACAAGGTCGTGGTGTACCGAGACAAGTGGTTTGATTTCAGCCACACAAATTGACTCTCTTCATTGACCAACATAAAAGAGCAGTTTGTTCACATAGTTGAAACTATGAAACTACATAACATAAAATTAATATGAATGTTCTGTATGAATAAATTTATTCTTTTAAAGCAAGTTCATTCAATTTTTTTTATTAAGAACTGCACAGAAGTGCCAACAATTTTTAGGAGGTAATGTCTTTATAAATATATTTACAATAGTGTCATTTTTGCTGTCAATTTCCGCCACTTCTGCATTTACAGAGATAGTTTTTTCTCTGAAGAAGGCTAAGTGGTGGGATGAAAGAAACAACAATGGACTATTAATATATCTTAATATGGATATAGAGTGCAAAGATATTGTTTAAATATTCTTTAATAACAAATATTTGTTAGATGTTGCTTGAAGTAACAAAAATATGTATGAAAAAATATTTTATATTCAGATGTACTTTATTTTTTTACCTTGAACAGTAAATATACTTTATTTTCTTTAGAAAAAGGTGGCAGCCCTACCTACGATTGTACTACATATTATGATGTATTTGATAAGTATAATAACATCTAAACGAAAAATTGTTGTCGTTGTCACAGAATAATTAAACTGAGAAGCGAAACTCTCCGTTGAAGCCAGAATGTACGCTATCCTCAGAGTAAAAGCTACAAAAATAATCCTATTATTCAGAAAGAATATGTTAAATACATGTTACTTACATGTACACAATATTCAACTACATATCAATTATCAAACATATTCTAACTATGAGGTGAAATTTATCGTGTTTAAAAAAACAGTCCAAGGATCGCCTTATTAGCACTAAATCTTATAAGATTTATTTATGATTTTCAATTGCATCAGAACGAGGTAACTATACAAGTCAAAAAAATTTTGAGAATTAAAATATAGTTTAAAAAGATTGTGAGTTGGACCTATTCTTCCACACCATTTGAAGTGGAACTTTTGGTATATCACAAATATATAAACACAAACCTTTATTTTCACACGACTTCTGATTATTATTTTTTTATTCAATGCCTTTAAAAATTACGTTTTTCAAATATGTTGTTCCACCTTTAATACAAATTCCTCCTTATATTTAATTTAAAGTTACCGCCCGGATATCTTTACGGTCAAAGTAGAGGCCGATTTTGTTCAAGGTCACGAAATCTTGACCCCGAAACATCAAAGGTTCCGACAAGAGTTTCGCTTCTGGATTTGATTATTCTGTGTCGTTGTCGACAATTTTCTATTTTATAATTAATATACTAAATTAAGTAATAGGACCCAAAAATAAAAAAGTTAACTTAAATTTTATTTATTGTGGAAAAAATCTCTATACTTTGCTTTTAAAATTGGTAAAAATATTTTTCGTCTACCGCGACACTTGGTATTCATGCTTTATATGATCAAAACAAAAATGAAGGGGGAGCTAATATATTTCAGTTACTGATTTAAATATTAGACTTACCTGAGTGCCTGGCTTAAAACCATGTTCAAAATTTTGTTTGAGGGAGTATTCATTTTTAAAGTACACAACACCACTTCACTACACAGCCTAGAATGTTAAAAAACAAGATATGCACAATTTCTATGCAGGTAGTTCGTCGAAACTCAATACTTATTACATTAGGTTAGGTTAGGTTATTGTAACCCTCGTGTGAATTCGAAGGCAGTATCGGGGGCACACGATACACCTGTACAGGTATGCCGACTTGTGTTCCCAAATGTGACCAAGTCTGCGCATGACATCATCTGGGAATGAAATGTTTATCTTCATCCATTGAATATAATACTAAAACATTTAATTTAAAACTTAAAACTAAAACATTGTGAGGGTTTACGGTAGGTTGAAGAGCGTAATTTCATTGTTGATTTGTAGATGTCTAGTGGAGAAATAGTTTTCATTCGTGTTTGTGTGTTTACAGATAAATTTGGCAGTTTATTTATAGTATAATTGGTCCCAACATTTGTCTGTTAATTTAATTGAAAAACTTCAATTCATTTCTATTAAATTCAAAGGACGAGTTGTGGTGTTGCTACATTAAAGAACAATAAAGACTATGTAAATGGGAATTTTCACCCTGTATTTAGAATTTTCGCGAAAACACAAATTTCCAAAAAACACACTCAGAAAACTATGTAAACCAACTCATGTGAAAATGTAGATTTGTAGGTACATACCTTTTCAATAATTGGGCATTTTCTCACTTACGTTTCATTTGAAGCTATACGGCCTTAGTCGGTGACCCGTCCACTTGGCGATAGCAGTATATTAGTATATGATAATGATAACAATATAGAGTCTTCCGGTGTTTCAAAACTTTTTTAGGATCGAGTGCAATTTTTGAGCTCTTCATTTTTGAAAAAATTTTACCTGTGATAAATTTTTGATAACAGTTTGTAGTTATTATTTTAAATTCTCATAAATTCATATTATTTTGTAATTTGGTGTACTATAAATAATTATCAAAATTTAATATTAATATATGTACTGTAACTGCAAGGAAATTTTATTCCACTTTTAAGATATACTGTGATTTAAAGTATATATGTGCCTAGCAGTTACTTATTACTTATAATTGAAACTGTAGGTTTTCTGAAAATTCTATTATTAAGATTTTATGTGTCAACTAAGGTACAAAAATTTAGCATTTAAAATTATTTTTTTTACTCAAACATAGTGATGCAGCAGACTATTGAGTAACAACATTTTTATTTTATTTTGAAAGCTAAAACTACATGACTAAAAATATTTAAATTCACAATAGACAAATGTATTCTGGTGTGTACCTTATAGCCTATCCTTGTATTTGTTCTTACCGATAATTTATATTATACATGCCCATTCATAAAGTTTAGCAAGATTTTCGTTTGGTTACAAGGTAAAATTCCAATACTCAGAGAGCTCGATATGATCTTTAAAGGTTTTGATCTAAAATATGAAGAAATACGTACCTACTATTTATAAGGTACATTTATTTCTAAGAGTATGGTTTTATTAAAAAATAAATTTTTGTTGACAACTTGCACTTGTATAGCCAACCGTAACCTAACAAACATCACAAAACTAAATAAAATAATAGTAAAATATTAAAATTCGATATATAAAGGTCGAAAGCACAAGAGTGCAGAACATTACTGTTGCCTGATAAAAACGATGCCAGGCCACAACTGACACCCCATGGGCATATCGTGGCAACGTTGCAAGGACTCGGTTATACAGTGAAAAAATTTTTATATAGAGCAGGTCTCGCATGTGTGTTAATATTGACGAATGGATTCGAATGTGCATGATATATATTTCTGCTAATATCTTACCCCTCTAAAGGAATTACGATTAAACGTTTTAAAAATATTCCAAAATATCAAAATATATTTTTTGAAAACTCTCCCTTCATGCGGGCCTCTGGTGGCCTGTTGAACATATCGGGCCTCGGTTTTGTATCTGGTTACGTATATATATATATACGTCCATCTATCATTGTGACGACTTGACAATAAACAGTATTGCTGCAACCTCCAACTGCAGACATATATATATATATATATATATATATATATATGTTATATGCAAAATATATCAGCAATTAGTTCACACAGTCGAGAAGTCAACGAAATTTAAAGCGTACGTGACTTCTCAGGGATATCAAATTTCATCTCGAATTATATGCAAACAACTTCCCGGAAACCTACACGAGTCCGTTTACCCAGTAAAATCGCTGACTTGCATCAGCACTTTTGTCAATGTTATAAAAGCAACTGGAAACGATCTCGTGTTGTCATTCAAATATTATCACTTTTAGTATTCAGTTATTCAAATATTAAGTCGTTTTAATTATTCATTTTAAATTGTGTATGTTTTTAAATAAAAAATCTATTTTAAAAAGTTATCTGAATCCAAGTGAATATAAAATTGGCGCAGTCAGTAGGATATTCCAGACACAGCTTGAACACGAAGATTTCTAACTAGTTGTGGTGGTTTCTAAGCCTTTGCAGAATAGAACCTACTTGAAAAGGACAACAACTACCAAGTACTAGCAAGGGAACACGCAACCAAGCTAACCAGTGCTAAGTGACGCGGAGAACACTCCGATGCGAGGAATAATAACGTAAGAATCATAAAGTAACTATTTTATTTTGATTTTATTTTGAATGACCACCAGTTCTTTCATTTATATATTTTATTCCTCATTACTTTACCTTTCCTAAATAATTTTGAAACTAAATATTTTATACTATTGCATTATTTTATTACTATTTGAAACATTATTTTAAACATATTTTACCATTTATACATTCCATTTTGTTTTGCAACTCCTATATTAAACATTACTCAATACTGAATTGATAAACCATATATTTTCTACCATTTCAATTTAAAACTTTTATTCAACATTCATATACTATTTTAAAAATGGCAACGACTAGATAGGCAGCTACACCAACTGTAGAGCCCTATAAGCTATCGGAAATATTTGCCATAATTCCTGAGTATGATGGTAATTCGATATTTTTGAACACTTTCATATGATCCTGTAATACTGCTTACAGCATGGCAAATTCTCCATATCAAAAATAAGTTACGCGGTAGAGCGGCTGAGTTAATTTATTCGCGAAACCCTAGTCAACTAGCTGAAATTCAAACCCTCCTAGAAAATCATTTTGGAGATCCTCGGGATCTCTCGGCTCACATACAGGACTTGCAACGAATGCGGCAAACTCCTAATGAATCCCTCCTCACTTTCTCTGCTAGACTCCAGACGCATCAAGCGAAAATGCTAGCAGCTATAAACAAGCAAAATCTAACTATTAAAGAAAAACAAGCACAGATTGACTTAATAGAGTCAATGGCTCTTAATACCCTCCTCACGGGTTTAGAGCCCAAAATTGGTCAACTCGTTCGGGCTAGCGACCCCTGCAGTATTCTCACTGCCATTTCCAGAATTAAACGAGCACTACAACTATCACATTTAGAAACCCAGAAATTTTCAGGTAATAGAAGTTTCCAACAACCCTCTCGTAAACCAAATAACGGTCCACCTCCAAAACAATGCTCTTTTTGTAAACGCATGGGCCATTTAAGCAACGAATGCTTATTGAGAATGAGACAATTTCAACACAACCCGAATTCCAATCAGAACTATTCGAATTACCGCCCTCATTTTTCCAATCAACCTGCTAATCAATCCACAAATGTTAATCCCAGTCAACAATTTTCCCAGCAACAATTTCGTCCGTCTATCAGTAGACAACCCCAAATGTCTGGCAATTACAGACCGAACCAGAGTTTCTTTAAACATCAGCAACCAAAGACTCATCACTTGAACAATTTACAATTCGGTACTCATCACAATGACTACAACTACTCCCAAAACGAAAATCATTACACCTCTTTACCCGATGAGTACGGAAATGTTCAAGATTATCACCCTAATGATTTCGAACAAAACGGTGAACCAGAATATTTCAATACTGAATAGTTATACGAATTTTATTCTGACGAACCTGATTCTTCTCAAGTAAATTTTCATTTGACCCCCACTCAGTCAGAACCCCCAGACCAAGAAATTTCAGAAATTCAAACCCAACTTCAGACAATGAATCTTGGCGACTTCAGCCCGAATGTCAACTTCCCAGAACAGAACTTTCTGTAAGACCCCTTCTTTCCGTCAACTCAAAGAATCTTTATTATATTACTGATTCCTCAAAGACCTATAAACTACTTATCGATACGGGTGCAGGACTTTCAATTTTTAAACCTGAAACCTGCCAACGCTTCAAACAACGGTTTCCTGAAAATGTTATCATTCAAGGCATTACAGATGAGAAAATTCTAATTAATGAACACACCCTTGTTCCTTTCAACATCTCCGACCCACATAAGGTGTACTATTGACATCGAATTTGATGGGTTATTAGGTTCAAACTTCCTGGAACACTATAACTGCATCATCAATTTTAAAATTCGGCCACTATTCAAAGTTACGGATGATACGGTCATGCGTAATAGTAACTCTACTCCTTCAACTAAATTTATTCCAGTCAACACAATTACCTTGGACTCTCGAACTGAGCAAATTTGTAAATTGAAATGTCACCTCAACAATACAGATGCTATTCTCTCTTCAATCGAAATTGAGAAAGTTCGTCTCCCGAATGCCATAGTCAAAATCAATGAAAATGGTGAATTCCGAACTTCCGTTTTGAACGCTAATGCCATAAATTTTGACTAACTCGATTTAGAACCAATACAAAATTTCACAATAAACACCTTATCTGAAAACGAAACAGGTAACCTAACCGAAAATGACAGACAAATGACGATAATGAACCAGCTTCGTTTAGAACATCTCAACGAGGAAGAATCTGAATTCATTTCAGAACTTCTGTCATGAAAGATTTTCACCACGACATCATCGAGGACATTTTTGAGGAAAATGCCGATTTTTACACCTCACGAATAAACGTTTTTGCAAACAAAAGTGTCAGAAAGAGACGCTATCTCATCATCCCTCTCCCTTCTGACCCCGAAGTAGTTAACGAGATTGTTTTCGCATCTTTATACAATAGTAGAAATGTGTTTACGGAAAACGAAATATACTATGTTGAGAATAACATAGATTTGCTCATTATGGAAATGATTTGATTCATCTTTTCCGAAATCGATTTAAAATGGAAAGTTTGCCAAAATATCGTCCAAAAGGTTGAGAAAGATCAAATACCTATAATTCTCGACCAATTCCATAATGGCAAAAATAATATACATCGAGGTATCAATGAAACTATCCGCAGAATAAAGGAAAAATACAATTGGCAAGGACTAACTAAAGACGTTGACAATTTTATTAAAAACTGTCAGACTTGCCAGAAGGCAAAAGTTTACCGAAAAAATCTCGACAGCCCTCTCGTCATCACCGAAACTCCACGGACACCCTTTGAACGTGTCAACATCGACATTCTCGAAGTCCCGACAAGAAACTATGCTTTAACTATCCGGGACGAACTAACAAAATTCTCTCAGGCCTACCCCATAACCGACAAATCCGCAAAACCGTTGTTAGTACTTTACTACTCTACTTCCAACACTTCGGTACCCCATTACGGATACATTGTGATTATGGCAGGGAATTCGACAACGCCTAATGAGAAACTTGTGTAAACTATTTGACATCAAACTATCCTATTCTAGTGTGGGACATCCCCAGTCAAATGGTTCATTAGAACGATTCTACTCGACCTTATTAGAGATGATTAAAATCCATAAACTAGAAGATCCTGACGAACACCCTTTTAACATCCTCCCTTATGCAATCATTGCATATAACAATTCTGTAAACAAAACTAGTAGAGTAGGACTCCAGAAACTCTCTACAACCAACAAGCCCTGATAACTAAGTACATCAGAGATCTCAATAATCGTATCTCTCACTATTATAAAATTGCTCGCGAAAGCACGGAAATCCAAAAACATAAACCGAAAGTCAGATTTGATGAACACGTTTCTGAAAATCTCCCTAACTATCAAATAGGCGATAAAGTCTATATTAAAGAATCCCAGATCAAGGGCAAACTATAAAATAAATTCTATGGTCCTTTCGAAATCCTGGAGATTCACAGAAACTCCGCAACAATACTAAACCCTAAAACCAACCAAAAATCAAAAGTAAATTTCGACCGAATGAAACCGTTCTCAGAAAGTTAATTTCTGTTTCAGGTTTTGCCTGCTGTTCGGGTCAGCAGTAGCCCAATTTCACATACAACCAATAAACAATACTTTAGGTATCTACTTCCATAACGAAGCAGAAATAACTGTATCCAATGATAAATGGACACTTTTAGTACACAGAAACATTTCTGCACTGGAACAAGTATTTACAACAAATAACAGAATATTACAAAATCTTGTAAAAACTGTTAACTTCAATTTTTTTGCTATGAACTACTTTCGCGCAGACATACAAACCCACATTAACCTTCTCAATTAAATTTCTAACTCGATCAAACAGAAATTTACTGACATTCACATGGACAATAAAAGACACAAACGAGGTATACTTGATGGGGCAGGTACCCTTTTTAAAGCAATCACTGGCAATTTAGACGCTGCTGACGGAAAATACTTTACCGAAAGCATAAACCGCTTAACCCAAGGCCAACTTCAGATTGAGAACTTACAAAAAAAAACAAATAAGTGTCACCACATCTGTAATTAAAAACTTCAACGAAACTATCCAAAATCTTAGAATTGACGAAAAACTATTTAACGATAACATGAAAAAGCTGGAAAACACTATCGGAAAAATTAATGATAAAGTCGCCTACGTCGAATCTAAACTCGCATTACTTGAAATGTGTAAAAGACTTATGGAGAATTATCTCTACCTAGAAGATAATCTAAATGATGTTTTAAATTCTATCACATTCGCGCGTTTGAAAATATTTTATTCTTCAATTTTAACACTAGAACATCTTATTACCTCATTACAGGAAATATCGCAAAATTTAGTCAAAAGTAACCTTCCATTGGCTGTAAAGTACTCGAGCATCGCACAATATCTGGAAATCATTGAACTAGAGGCATTTCAAAAATACACCGATCTTATATTTGTGTTAAGAATCACTTTAGTCGAACAGCATCCTTACACACTCTTTCATTTATATCATATCCCTATATACGATGAAAGAACAGGTTTACATCATATGCGATCCTTCATTCAAAAATATCTTGCAAAGAATGATGATTCTTTAATGTTTATTCCGATCAAAGACTTAAGTGCGTGTAAACCGTTAGCCACTCGTAAGAAACTGTGTTCTGAACTTTACGCATATCCTATTGACACAAACGCGTTATGTGAAGCCCAACTTCTAAAGAATGTCCAGAAGGTACCCAACAACTGTAAAACTTCACTAATATTCACTCAAGGATACAACGTTCAAAAACTAGAACC
Organism: Octodonta nipae; assembly: GCA_034190945.1. Lineage (NCBI taxonomy): Eukaryota > Metazoa > Arthropoda > Insecta > Coleoptera > Chrysomelidae > Octodonta > Octodonta nipae. The sequence continues at coordinate 95,906,808 of CM067217.1, read as the reverse complement.
CAGTACATGGCTCATAATTACTTCTGAACCCATAAGTGTTACAGTGAATTTCGCTCAAACAAACCCAAAAACTCTTACAATATCCCTCAACTCCATATTGACTCTTCAATCAGAGTGTAGTGCGTTTATAGGAATTACAAATGTTCAAGCCGAATCTGGTAAACAAACCAATGTTCTAGAAACCTTTCAACCAGTAACAGTGCCATTCAACTGTTGCAATGCAGTGACAGGTAAAATTATTATTCCTGTACTTCAGCCCCTAAAGCTGAACACACTTTATGTAGAATAATTAGACGTGGCAAACCACAAATTGGAACAATATTCCAGAGACCTCGATGGTCTCATAAACCAGCCGTTTGTAACCAAAAACATCTCTTGGGTTACCTATACAACCATAGCTGCTCTCATGATCATAGCGGCACTCATCACTTTCCAAGCTGTCAAAAAGAGGATGGTAAAACCTCCAAAGGACTGCAATCCTGACCACACTTCAGTGCCTCAGCCAAGACTCAAATTCTTCCCCAAGCTTACGCCTGTTTTGAAAACAGAACAAAGCTTAAAGACGCAAGTTTAAGTATACCCTTTATGTTCTCTAAAACACCTATTTTTAATATTGATTTATATTATTAACCTTTTATTTTTTTACACAGTATTTTTTATTCACATTTCCTTTTATTTTATATTTTATTTTGATATGTTTGGGTTAAGCATTTAATTATTACTCATATTATTTTATTGCTCATTTATTTTAACATGTTTTAATTTTGTTTTACAAATCGATTTTTTTTGATTTTTACCTATTACTTTATTTTAATCATATTTCATTTTACACACTTATTACTTATTATGTATACCATTCAAACATCATTTTATATTATTTTATGTTTCTAAAAGTTGATGTTATAGCATGAACTTTTGATATGTAAGGGGAGTTGTTATATGCAAAATATATCAGCACTTAGTTCTGACAGTCGAGAAGTCAACGGAATTTAAGGCGTACGTGACTTCTCAGGGATATCAAATTTCATCTCGAATTATATGCAAACAACTTAACGGAAATCTACACGAGTCCGTTTACCCAGTAAAATCGCTGACTTGCATCAGCAATTTTGTCAATATTATAAAAGCAACTGGAAACGATCTCGTGTTGTCATTCAAATAATATCAGTTTTAGTTCGTTCAAATATTATCACTTTTAGAATTAAGTTATTCAACTATTAAGTCATTATAATTGTTCATTTTAAATTGTGTATGTTTTTAAATAAAAAATCTTTTTTAAAAAGTGATTTGAATCAATGTGAATATAATATTATATATATATTGAACCAGGCCTTGTTTACATAAGGATGTCCAGTTGCATCAAAATCATGCTTACTTCAGGGCTCGGGTAAGGACCTTGATACGAATGCGGTGAAAATCTGATCTTGTCTACATGGGGGAAGTACTGATTTACTTTGGATCAAAAGGACTCTGCATACGAGCGCAGTAACAGAATCTGTTATTTACCTTCATATTTGCTGGTACTTTCAATATCAAATCAACAATAACATAAGTTTATTCAATTTCAACAATTACAATTTTCTCCATACACCATTGTGTTTGAGTCTTAGTAAGTTCTGCAATAGTAGTCGTTTTACTAATGTTCAAAAAATACAATGGCAGACTGACGCCATTTGTAATTACATATTCCAAGAAAATTCTACTTACACAAGCTTTATGAATTTTCATCTCATTTCGTCCAGCAATTGTTCTACATCCACAATGCTTTATAAATAATCATTTTTGAACTAAACGAACTTTTCTCAAACTGAACTAGCAACGTTTTACTAACGTTATTCTCAAAAATCTCTTACAACTCACTAAACTAATACAACGACTTACTACTTCGACGTACTAACTAAGACTGTTTCTTTCAACGATCTACATTCCCAATAAGCTTGACGACCTTAGTTGAAAACCAAATTTTAAGAAACTACCATTAAAAATTCCAGTTGCATCGTTCTAGATACGCAATCTACAATCTATTCTTCACGACGCCATAATTCGCACACTTTTCTACTACTACTGGTTTCGAGACTATTTTGTTTGGAGTCAAGATTAAAATATAGCATTGCTGCCAACTGACCAACCGTCAGAGTGCCCCACTACATATTCGTCTTAGATAATCGAGGTTATTTAACTTTTTCAAAAGAAAACTTTGTTTTCGAACATATATATATATATATATATATATATATATATATATATTTGTTTTTAAGTTTTCGCGGGCACTAAATATTTTAGGTGGTTTCCGGGAATTCATCCGCGTAGTTGATAACTGATTCGAGTATCTAGAAGCGAAAGCAGAAGGCTACGAGAATTATGCGAACCGACCTGAAGAGGGCAGATGTGACTATGCCGAAACGTCGTCATTTTACCATCGATCCCGGCAGGGATCAGTTATCAACTACGCGGATGAATTCCCGGAAATCACCTAAAACACACACACATATATATATATATATATATATATATATATATATATAATTGATTTCGGTAATAACGGCTGATAACTTTCAAATATTACAGGAAAATATCGGGACGCAGCCAAACTTCTTGGGTTACAAGGAAATACTCTTTTAACTTATTTTGGAGAGCTTTAGAAATTATTTTATTTCATCGTCAGTCAATATACTACAAATAGCAAAAATATTAACAATTTAGAAGTAAAAAACTAATCACTTAAGTTAGTCGAGGTTGTGTATAAAACTTTAGAATATTATTAAAAAAAATTTTGGCAATTCAACTAACCAAATTGTCAAATCAAATATGCCAATGTGACAATTTTGTTAGTTATGTTCGTGTTCTAACTTGCCTGTTATTGTCCGATGTTCCACGGAGTCGAAGGCCCTTTCGTCTACATAGTCCATGTGCACAGGAAGATTATATTTTCTTAATTTTTCCAAAGGATCCTAATTTTGAGTAGGTAGACATTTGTGTCGCATTTTTTCCAATTTGCCAACTGTTCAACAGGTTGAGAGTAGTATAATATCTTTTCTATTCGGTTTGTTACTTTCCGTATCAACAATTTATAGCCCTTCAGATCTTTTTTGAATATCTCATGTTGTTCTGTAAAATATTTGTTTTGTTTTTTTGTTCTACTTTTTATAAAGACCTAGTTTGTTCGTAATGTATACACGTCTTCATAGTATTTCTGTGTATTTAGTATTTTCTTTTATCAGTGCTACATTTTGGTGCTCATCTTTTCTTCTTAGACATTGAAGGTTCTTGTTCTTCTTCATAACATTGTTCGCTATTTTCATGTAATGTTCTTCAAAATATTTCTTCTGGTTTGTCTGTAATGGTCGGTAGCATATTGTCTTTCGCATAGTTGTCTCTTATTTAAATGTTCTTTTCTGTTTCGTCTAGGCTGATCCATGCCATAACAAACAAATCTTTTTGAGGGCACCATAACTAAAGAACCCCAAACATGAATGTACCGAAACGAGGTAAGTTTCTGTTTTCACTTTAAGAGGAGGGTGTTCAAGATTCATTTTTTTATTTTAAATTACTTGGGTCACGGGCCAGTGCCGGTGATACACATGATACCCAATATGAAATTGTAATTTGATGAAGAATTACCAAGAAGCAAAAACTCTCATTATACAGTGTGTCCGGTTATGGACTAGCGATAATCTAAATACATGTAAAGCAACTATTTTAATACACAAATACATTATATACTAGGGCTCAATACCCCACCCCGTCATATAGCAGCTATATTGTTTTTTTGACGACCCATTCTCTACGTGTGAACAAAAACCTTTATATCTCTTAAAGTATTGGTCTTACTGAGATAAAAATAGGCTTATTCGACGGACAATAAAACTGTCTATCGACAAAATTTCAAAACAAAGTGTTAACGTTTTCTTAACTTTTGAAAAAAAGATTAAATGCCAAAAAAAGGGTCAAAAAATTATGCAAATCAATATATTATTGCAAATCAATGCAAAAGTAGTCCCGATTACCTATAATTTTTTTCACTAAATCGAAAGTTTTTGAGTTAAGCTACAATACAACATTAATTTCATAACTGTATGTTTATTACTTTAGGAGTTATTGTTGTTTTAACATAGCGTATGCGCAAGAACAAAAGACTTTTATTAAGTGACATCTGACATTAGCTGCGTGCTGTCCGAGAAAAGGCTAGCAATGCTATTCGCGCCTAGCAGAAATAAGCGAAATGCAACATATTGACTCTACCTGCAAAGAACTTACAGGATAAAGACTAGTTACGTTAGTTTTCGATTTAGTGAAAAAAAATTAAAGGTTATCGGGACTACTTTTGCATTGATTTGCAATAGTTTGTTGATTTGCATAATTTTTTCACCTTTTTTTGCATTTTATCGTTTTTTCAAAAGTTAAGAAAACGTTAACACTTTGTTTTGAAATGTTGTTGATAGACAGTTTTATTGTCCGTCGAATAAGCCTATTTTTATATCAGTAAGACCAAAACTTTAAAGATATGAACGTTTTTGTTCACACGTAGAGAATAGGTCATCAAAAAACAAAATGACTGCCATATGGCGGGGTGGGGTATTGAGCCCTAGTATATAGTGTAATTGTATATTAAAATAGTTGCTTTACATGTATTTAGATTATAGCTAGTTCATAACCAGACACACTGTATACCTTGTATTATTGTAATCTAATTCCATATTAAGTTGTATGGGGTGAATTAGGTTTAAATAATGTTGTATTTTTCGATAATCATTTGGATTATTTTTTAAGCGATCTTTGCCATTCATAACTGAAAGTAATAAAAAGGGGATTTTCTATGTGTGGGTATTTCCGTTAACAGGATAAAAAATATTGTCTGGGAATTATAATCTTATAAGAGCGTTGATGTTATCTTGAGATTACGAAACAAGTATAGATGACATACGAACAAAAAGGGAACTGTATCAGTTGACTAATTTTACAAATGAATGTTCTGTTCGTATTACTTAAGGAAATGAGTCCCTTCACAACGAGTATTTTAAAAATGACTTACTCGTTGTTTTCGGTACAATAACTCTTTTATCATATTGCAATTAGATATAAACAAAAAGTCGTATGAGAATATAGATACAGAGTTTTTTTGCAAAATTACTTTGTTGATTCTTTAAATGACAGATATTATCCTACAAAGAAAATAGTCCTTGAACACAACGACATAACTTATAATTTATAACTACGAAAGTTATAAATGTCTATCGAATGCGTAATTCTTAGGATATCTCCAGGAAAGCAAAAGGTGGTGTGTGTCGTAATTTATTTATATTTATTGATATATAACGATAGTATTTCCAGTTTTTTTACCTAAAATTTCTGTTAACTTAAGAACATAAGATACAAAATATTTATTTACAGTTGTATATCTGTCGTCATTTTCTTATCTCATTGTTTACCGTATATTTAAAAAAAATAATAATTGATGAATATTATCAATAATCTGATAATCCATATAGCATAAATAAAAATTCAATAGGTAAGACGCTTTATATATAAGTAAGTTATTTTTATACAGGTGACCACAACACTGTTTCACTATGAACGTTTTCATTGTTTTGCTGTTTGGAACAACTGCAGTTCATGGTAAGTGTATATTTAAAAAAAAAACACCGACTAAACAAGCATTGATTAACATTTTAGTATGCCTCACTTGTGTGAAATTAATTAAATGTTTAAAAATGAAAATAAATCGATTTTATCCTAATATTGATTGTAGTCTAAATTTCATACTGAAAGTTTGTAACTCGGGATACCATGCATTTATGTAAAATGCTTAATTTTGGAAGTTAATTTATATTTCTTTAGTTTGGTTTCAGAAAATTAAGTGAGTGCACATGTGAATACAATAAATTATTTAGATCCGATCATACACAGGGAGTTTAGCAGACAAATACGTACATTGTCGATGTTGTTCAGAATTAATAATTTAGTGTTTTACTATTTCTGGTTTCATTACATCTTTATTCCGTCTTATTTTTTTGTGATATATAAGTTCTACTTTAAAGTATTAAATTAGGTTTATCATGTTTCGTGTACAAGTTTTAAACTATCTGCTGTTTGTTAACTGGTTATAGTTTTTATTGGAACCTGATATTGAACAAAAATTCATTGAATATTAAAATCCGTGGTGTAATGTAATGACCTCATACATGGTACTTTAAAGCAGATATTTGGATTTGAAATATTTTTAAGCAAATAAAATAAATTTCTATTTTGTAATCTTTAAATGATTTTAATTGTGTATATTTTCTTGATCAATAAATGAATTGAGAGTCACCTGTGACCTGCTAAGTAATGTTAAAGTCGTTGGAGATCGTTTTGAAGAACATGTAACATGAATGACTGACATTAAGACTGCATTCACTGCATTATAATTCTGAGGACACTACCATTTAGCGTCAATCTAATACTGAGGCTTATGCTAATAAGATAGTGTAAACCTTGCCTATGTCTTAAGCTCACATATGAACGGATAACATCACTATCCAAGAAACATTGTGGAATGAAGTAAGAGTTGCGTATTTCAGAAAAAATTTCACCAGTTAAAAATAAATTAGGCTTTTTGTTTTCTGTCTCTACCACTTTTACGAAGTGTACAAAGATCAATAGATTGATATATCATATGTTAAGATTCACAGAACGTTTTGGGAGAATAAATTAATCACAATAGTAAAAAAGTTTAGTACGGTCCTGCTTATAGCATAAATGTCCAACTAAATATACAGGGTGGGTTTTTCTGATGATCATTCATCGGGGTTATCACAAGATTGAATGTAAAACCAATGCGAAGAAGGAAATTTTTCCTGAATGTGAGCAACTCGATTACTGACAAATGTCTTCCCACGGTGCGAGGAAGAACTAAGCCATGAAAGGACTACCGTGGAATCTTACCAGCAACGAATCACCTTGAACAACAAACGACTATTGAATTGCTCATAAACATAATGAGCCAACTTAGCGGTAAGAACTGAAGCACACAGTTCCAATCTGGGAAGTGACAAAGTTTTCAAAGGGGCAAATTTCGATTTAGACAACACAAAAAAACTTTGACGAAATCCAAATGCGGTTTCGAACACAAAATAAACAAAAGCGGCATAACCTCTCTCAGAAGCATCACGAAATGCGTGAAGTTCACAACTAGAAAAGATTTCTATAGCAAGCAGGTGAGGCAAAACTAAATTCTGTAAGGTCAACAAAACAGCGATAATGTCTTGCTGCAATTTGGGACCGATAAATAAACAATCATTCAAAGATAACCGATGAGGTATGTAGTAACAATCAGAAGAAGTAGATGGATCGGGAAACAACTCCATATGATCCAGCTCCAAATACTCTTTGAGAAAATCACAATAGTGTTTGTAGAGATCTGGTTGCTGTAGAAGACGTCTTTCTAAAGAGTAGAAACGTTGTACGGCGAGATTATATATTCCATCAAAAGCAGGAAGTGTATTTCGAAGAGGAAGGGGCACAACGAATCTACCTGAATCCAATCTCCTGCATCCCTCGGAAAATATTTTATCGCAGATAAGATAATCAGGGGACTGAACCAGTGCGGTAGGAACATCTTCAATTGTCCGGAACCTTTGGAGTGAATCATCTAATGATACTACATCTTCAATTTGACAAAAAGTTGGGTTTATGACTAAATGAGAGTGGGAGTTAACAGAACTCCAAGACACTCTACTCATAAGGATGTAACCAAACACAGTGTTAATAGCATCATGAGCACCTTCCTTTCCCAGAAGACGTCCATCCAACAAAATTTGAGGGAATATATCGGCACCTAACAAAAGGTCAATAGCGCCTGGGCTATTGAAACCAGGATCAGCAAGTTTCAAATTGGTTAGATATGCCATATTAGCCAAGTTAATGGGCACAACAGGCATATCATTGCAAATGCGGGTTAAAACAATAGTATCAACAACAAAATTGCACTCACACTTTACTATAGAGCGAAGCGAAAGGGTAAGAGAGCCCTCAGCAGAGGTACTCTGCATAGAACCTAGCCCGTTGAGTTGAATCGAAGCGGGCATAGGTCGGAAGCCAAGGCGTTTCACAGCCTTGCTCGCAATGAATGACGTCATGCTACCAGAATCTAGCAGACATCGCAAAGTTTATCTAATACCTCAACTAAAGCGGTAGATAACAACACATTTGAATTGTATGACAAAAGTGTACGATGACAAGAAGTCTGCGGTAGAGAAGTTTCGGGACTTTCAACAGTATTAATGGTACTGGATCCACCAGATGTGGAGGCCAGGTTTGCGGGGGGAGATTTAGTTTCAGACCGAATACCTGAATCAGCACGATTTACAAAATGAAGCAATGTGTGATGGCGTTGTTTGCAGTTGCGGCAAGTGTATAAAGATTTACAGCGATTCGACTGATGAGAATCGCTCAAGCAATTAAAACAAAGTCTAAAATCTTTAACAAACTTAAACCGCGCGGATACTGATTTGTTCAAGAATTCAGAACATTGTAAATCGCATGATCGGATTTACAAACTAAACAATTTCTATTCTTAGTAGTAAACAAAGATGTAGTGAACCGGGAAAAATGTTGCTTTGAATTCAATGGTAACTTTTTGTCAACACTTCGCTTTGCCTTGCGGGATAATTCAACATGTTCAAAGGCATCGCAATGCTTCGACAAAAAATCAACAACTTCCGAGCGGATCGGAAAGTCATCTTGAGCGGTCACACTACCATCGTAAAGTTCACATTTAGCGGCTAAATTCTTTGGAACTCGTTTCAACAACATCTGAACGATACAAAAATCCCACTGATTTCCTGGTAAACCTGAGTTTTTCATTATTGTGAATTAATGAATCAAACAAATCAATAAAAGTACCAAACTCCAATATGTCTCCACTAAATGAAGGCAAATTCTGAATTCTGAACAGATTTCAGTTTAGCAAAAATAGACCTAATTGAATAAAACAATTTTTCAAATTTATTGCGAATGTCATCCTCAAAGTCAAAATCATAGTTTACATTTGAAATTAATCCAACAATGGAATTGTGATGTTTAAAAAATTCTGAATGAATTGAATCAACCATATCAATCATGCTAAAAAACAATTCAACGTCGTCACCTCTTAAGGCTTTCTCGGCAGCAAAATAAATATCTTCTAATCTTTTAAACTCCGATTGTCGGTGATTTTTTAATTTACGTAAATTTTCAGCAGTTTTTGACATCTTAACAATAAATTAAAATCACTGTAACACCACTGAACAAATCTAACACGATACAATGTAAATACTATTCCAAAAATCAACAATTTTTTACTGTTGAAGTAGTAAGTACGAATTATCTGACCCAATGTCAAATAAATTCAGCGTATAAATTTTGCAAATAACCAAAACAATCGAAACGATCTCTTGTAAGATTTTTAACGCGACAAAAAAATATGCGGAATGTGAATATCCCGAACTTGCTTTCTCTTTTAACAAATAAAGAAACGAAAATACAATGCGGTTTTCAACAATAATTGCAACGAAAAATCAATGGTGTGATCGTTAAACGAACGGAATTAACTCAAATTGCATCCGGCTCGGAGTTGGACCAAAATTATGGTATGTGTTCGTTGGCACATTACATATAATATCCAAAAAATGTATAAATTAGATGTTGCGGTTTTAGTTCAATGCTGGTTCAATGCAAGTATATAATTGACGAAGGACCTTTAGCGGAACAATCAATAAACACGTGCCGTCACGTAAACGAATCACCAAATAAAGTTAATCACTAACCTTTTACGTCGAAGCTTTACAGATGTTGTTTTCTTGGTTCCTCTTTCTTCAGAGGCTAGCCCCGCAACAGCAGGAACAGTTTTTTACAGCTTCGTCTGGACAACATGTTACACAAAATATAGCGACGTAATGTTCATTGAATGAGCAAACAAAAAGTGCGGGTTTAACAACAAATGATGCGATTTTGTAAACACAAAAGAAACTAAATGAAAGCGGTTTAGCGGTTGCTACGATCGAAACTAATAACTCGTGGAATCGTAACACTATAACAACAAAAAGCGGCCGTCTCTTCAGACGGAATCAAAAGCGTCCGAATAGTTCGAAGTACAAAACACGAATCCCGAATACTGTCTATATTTTACACGCAAAATATACTTAAAATTAGCATTAGCGCGACGGAATGTTTTGGAAAAGGTGCATAAGTTTAAAAATCAATGAAGTAATTCAATCAAATTGAAAACAATACACTAAACAAATTGCGGGAACGCACCAAGGGATTTGTTTTTATTTCCGGTTAAACTTGTCGATTTTTTAAATTTATCCTTTAGATTATTATGATGGTACACAAGTGATGCAACGTAAAAGAGGTGTTTTATATTTAATGGATTAGCCATAAGTACAAGTTTGTTATTAGTTATTATTTTCAAAATTCTGTTTTTGATATTTTCTAACAATACTCTAAAGTTCATGTAGGCCGCTCCCCAGGCTATTATTCCATAATTAATTATGTTATGAAATAAGGATAATATATGATTCTAAGTGTTTCACAATTCTTTAAATTCTTTAAATAATTTGGCAAAAATGAAAACAAGATATTTGGTTTTGTAAATAATGTTTGAATATGTTGATCCCATTTTAAATTCTGATCAAAAATAATCACTAATTATTTAAAATTTTGTACTCTAATAGTATTACTAACTTTTATTTTTATATTAAATATATCAGGGGAACTATCAGAATAATTCCCAAAGGTCATACTACGATTGTCTTCGTATTTAAGGACAATTTGTTTAACTTAAGCCAGTCAACAATGTGATACTCGTTCATTTTCATTTGAACTCCTTCCCAAGATTTCTCCGTTGAGATAACAGCAGTATCTCGATATGATACTATATTGAAAGGCATACCCATCAAGATGTCATTAATGTATAAAATAAAAAATAGTAGCCCCAAAATTGTTCCCTGAGGAACTCCTGTTTTGACGGTCAAAAATTTATTATAATCTATCTTAACTCTCTGTCGCTCTTTTTCTAAGTAACTCGTTAAAACTTTATTAGCGTCCCCTCTAAATCCATATCTCTCCAATTTATCAAGTAAAATTTTATGTTTGAAGACGCGAGATGTAAGACCAACATTTAGGATTTTCGAGAGAATCAGCACACAGAGGTTCCGAATCTGGAGCCGTTCCGTGCAATTGCTGTTCGCCCTTAACTCCTAGGACAGAATGTCACGATAAAATTTTTCAGGTTACTTCACCTGTCAGAGATATTGAATACTCTCTTCGAGGTGTCATTCCTTTGTACGCAAGACAATATACATTATATATCATATATGATATACGTTTCTGATCAGGGAACCTTCATCAGTTGCGCTTCCCACAATTGAATGTCCTCTCGAACACTTCTTTTTGTAATTGAAACATTTCGTTAAATTTGAAGACGCGAGATGTAAGACCGACATCTAGGATTTTCGAGAGAATCAGCACACAGAGGTTCCGAATCTGGAGCCGTTTCGTGTAATTGCTGTTCTCCCTTAATTCCTAGGACAAAATGTCACGATAAAATTTTTAAGGTTAGGTGACAGGTGAAGTAACCTGAAAAATTTTATCGTGACATTCTGTCCTAGGAGTTAAGGAAGAACAACAATTACACGGAACGGCTCCAGATTCGGAACCTCTGTGTGCTGATTCTCTCGGAAATCCTAGATGTCGGTCTTACATCTCTCGTCTTCAAATTTAGCGAAATGTTTCAAATACATAAAGAAGTGTTCGAGAGGAGATTCAATTGTGGGAAGCGCAACTGATGAAGGTTCCCTGACCAGAAACAATGTATATTATATATGATATATAATGTATATTTTCTTGCGTACAAAGAATGACACCTCGAAGAGAGTATAAAATTTTATGGTTAACTGTATCGAAGGCCCTTGCTAAATCAAGAAACGTAATTGCTATTGGCTGGCTCTTATCTAGGTTTTTTGTTCCAAATTGGTTATCAAATTTAAAGCATCTTTTGTTCCCTTATTTTTTATGAAGCCAAATTGGTTATTTGTAACGATTTTACATTTGTTTATAAATCCAAACAGTCGGTTCTAAATGACTTTTTAAAATTTTTTTCCCAAATTTGATATCATGGAGATGGATCTATAGTTAGATGGAAGGTATCTCTCACTACTTTTGTAATTAGGTATAGCTCAGGTCATTTACGGAGAAGAAGCCCCTTTGGTGACAAAATTAATAGTAGAACAAAACCAACATCAATTTGGTCTAATGATAAAACATGACTAATTGACGTAAAATTCAACATTTTTTATTGATGCGTTGTTGTTTTTTATAAAAAAAAAACCACGAAAAATCGTTAAAAATTTAGTTTTTTACATTTTACACAAAATCCACCTATGGAACCGTGATTGCTACTATGGGCAATGTTGAACAGAAATGAAAAACCTACAACATTTATTTATTTATTTGTTTATTATAATACGGGTAACCCCATTTACATAAAATACCAAAAACAAACAATTTAGTGTAAATAACATTGAATCTAAAAAACATATAAACCTAAAGTTGACATGTCTAACATTGGACTCAACTTTTAGAAACAATACAAAATACAGAAAAAAATATAGTGAACTAAAATTAAAATTATAATTAAAATACATGTTGTCGCGAAGAAAAGATAACACATCAAAACAAAACAAACGGCAGCATTAAATATTATAATATAACGAGCGCTTGATTACATTGACGGAGTTATAAAACACATCAATATGCGAGGGGTACTGATTGGGTGTACGCATTAACCTAGTCATTGCTGAACAAAATCCATGGTTAGTTCTATGAAATGAAACATGGAAGAGTTCTGAAGAACGAGTTATCATTGTCGTATTCAAGGAAATTCTGTCTAGTAAGGAAGGGCAGTCAAGTTCACCTGACAACAACTTGTATAGAAAACAAATATCAGCTATGTTACGCCAATTTTGCAAAGATTGTAAATGCATTTGTAATAAAATATCACTATATTGATAATTGTTCCTGCTCAAACCCATTTTAAATGCTACTATACGAAGAAATTTATTTTGAACTTTCTCAATATTAGTTATATGTGTATTATAGTGGGGGTTCCATATGACAGAACAGTACTCCAGAATAGATGGTACTAGTGAACAATATAGTAAACGAATCGTATTATGAGAAAATGTTTTAGATGAAGGATTGATAAAACCCAAAACCTTGTAACTCTTGGAAACAACTAGATCAATGTGTCTGCGAAAAATCAGAGAATTATCGAAAAAGACACCAAGGTCACGAATTTCACTTACTCACTGTATCGTTTGTGAATTGATAGCGTATGAAATGTTTATAGGTTGTGAAAATTTTGCAAAAGGAATATTAAAACATCTATTGATATTCAGGTCAAGATCATTGTTAATACACCAGGCAAATAAAGAGTTTAAATAGGATTGGAGTAACATATCATCATTGCAATTTGCAATTTTTTTAAACAATTTGAAATCGTCGGCATACATTAAAGATATAAAATGATTAATAATTTTGCCAATATCATTAATAAATAAATTAAAAAGAAATGGTCCCTGTGGAAGTCCCGAAGACACACTTATAATCCTGGAAATAATACCCCCCACTTTAAAATAATGGTATCGGTCTGAGAGATAACTCTTTGTCCACTCTAAAAGTGGCCCATAAAATCCTAGAGCATGAAGTTTGGCCAACAGTATTCTATTGTTAACTCTTTCAAACGCTTTAGCGAAATCTGTATAAACAAACTCAACTTGTAGTCTATTCTCCAAAGTTTTTAGTAGTAGTGAAAGAAGAATTGAGAGAAAAGTAGTCCAATAATTTCGGGATCTCCGATTGTAAGCATACAGCTCGGTAATTTTCAATATTTTCTTTAGATCTACCTTTGCGGATTGGCCTCAGGTAGCTATGTTTCCAAAAACTGGGGAAACTTTCCGGATGACAATGACAAGTTAAAAATTATTTTTAGAGGAAGTGCTAGAGTGTAGACACCGTTTATTAAAAAAAAGAGGGAATACCATCAGGGTCACACGAGAGCTTTAACCGAAGTTCATTAATTTTGCTAATGATGTCTGCTACAGTTACACAAAAGGAAGGCAAGGTAACAGAGTTTTCATAAAGAAAATGAGGCACATTAATGTTCTGATCCAATTTATAAACCGTGGAAATGTAGGTAACAAAAAGACTTGCAGTTTCCTCGGCCCCGTTGCTTATTTCATCCTTATAAAACATGGATTTCGGAAGATTAAAAGACTTTTTCATGCCATGAAAATGACCTACTATACGCGCAATTTTCTTAATTGGTTTCTTAGATAATGAAATCTTTAACCGAAATCCAAAAAAAATAATCGCTTATATATTTTTGTATTTTATAGCCGAAACATTCTTATTAACTGAAAAGGTAGATCTTCTCATACCCAATTCATGTTCTTAAAATAAATACTGTAGCCCCGGTGGTTTTTGCAAAATTGCAGTCAACCCTATGGAAAACATATTTTTTTGAAAGCGCCTATTACATTACGGATGGTCCTATCATCATGAAAAAACCACCGATGGAAAGCATAAAGAGTTGATCTCGAGTACCACATCATTCAATGTTTTCAAAAATTTAAAGTACAAATACGTAACTAGTGACAAAATTTGCCATTTTCTATATTTTTTCTGACGAGTCCATTCAAAAATTAGTAAGGGGTGGTACATGTGTATCTACATCCTTATAATAAATAATCTTGATGCAAGTTTTAATTTTAGACAGAAACATATTTATATTTCTAGCATAATATGGATTTGTGTAACAAATTTAGCAAAATGGATGGAGCAATAATTTTAAATATGCAAAAGACGTACTTATTTTAAATTTAAATAAAAAACGGAAATTTGCCTTCTCTATTCATTGATTTTTTAAAACATAAGTAAATAATAGTAGGTTCCTTTGTTTACAATTTCAGTACATTTTATATTTTATTATTATTACATAGAAATTAAAGGCTGATACAAGTTGATAATCGTTAATAATAAGAAAAAAATGGTGTTCTTCAATTAGTTAACAACGCAATTTTTATTAGAAGGCAATTTTTATGTTGTTCAATTCAGGTTCCTCTTAAGAAATTTTTATTAATAAATACTAATTAATGGCAAGCCAAATTTGGTTAGGTATGTATGTTTTGATCGTTTATTCAAAAACACAAATGGAAAAATCGCTTGCAACAGCTTTCGCATTTTGCATATTATGATTACTTCGTCATTATCATTTGTGACTAAATGGAGTTTAGGTATTCTATTTTGCTAAATTTATTACATAAATCCATATTATCTAAGAAATATAAATATGTGTCTGCATAAAATTAAAATTTTAGATTATTTATTTTATGGATATAGTTAAACAGGTACCACCCCTTAGCAATTTTTCGAATGCACTCGTCCAAATAATTTTTTATGGAATGTCCAAATATTTTCAATATTTAAATGTATTTATGCTTTAAATTTTGGAAAAGTGAGATGAGGGATCTCTAGATCAATTCTTCTACTTTCCAACGGCAGTTTACTCATAATGGTAAGGTCATCCGGTGAGGTAATATAACTTTTCAAAAAAATATGTCTTCCATAGGATTGACTGAAATTTTGTAAAAACTTAGAACATGAATTGGGTATGAGAAGATCTATCGCTTCAGCTAATAAGAATGTTTTAGCTATAATAAATAAATAAAAAAATAATTTAGGGGATTATTTAATTTTTTGGAATTTTGGATAAGGATTCCATTATCTAAGAAACCAATTAACGCAGTTGAGTTTATAAAAGCTCATTTTGTAGGTTTTTCATTTTTCTTTAACATTGTCCATAGTAGCAAACATGGATTTTGCGTAAAAAGGTAAAAAACTAAATTGTTTCCGATTTTTTGAGGTTTTTTTTGTAAAAAAAAAAACAAAAACGCATCGATAAAAAATGTTGAATTTTATGTCAATTAGTCGTGTTTTATCATTAGAACCCAATGATGTCGGTTTTGTTCTACTATTAATTTTGTCATGCATTTTCGTAAATGACCTGTGGTAGTACAATATCTGCTTTTTTGAGAGCATCTGGCGAGATAGATAAATTAATACTCAAATTAATAATATGTACAAATGGTTCAATTAAATACTCTGCTAATATTTTAATAGTTTTAGCATTTATATTGTCTACAACACAATTTTTTAACTTTAATTTGTTTGTAATGTTATCTATTTCATTATTTATGGTACCTCATCAGGCGGCGCTGGCGGTTGATAAGGTAGTCTTAATTTACTGTTAGATGATTACTGTGTTTTTTCAAAGAATTCATTTAGAGAGTTGAGAATTACTGTTTTATTAATTATCTTCCATTCCTACTCTTGTTTTCTAACTTGTTTATTATTCTCCACAAATTTTAATTGTTCTGGCGATACATTTCAACTTGATCCTTATCATGCATTAACTTAGCCTCCTATATACTTTATCAAGTACCTTAACAAACTGTTTGTATTCCGTTTTTACTTGTTCATTACGTGGCTCAGACTTCCATATTCTGTACAATAATTCTTTTCTTTGACACGATGTTATAAATCCTTTGGTTATCCATTTACTTTTTGGGTTATTTTTGGATTTATTACTGTACTGTTTTGGGTATTGTGTCAACTCAATTTAACTTTTAATCAGTGATATTAGCAAGTTGGTAGCTTTATTTAGATCGTGGAATAAGGATATTTTGTCCCAATTTTGTACCATTGTTATCCTCTTTAAGTTATTATAATTAATAACTTTATAACTATTCTTTACTTCGATTTTTGCATTATTTATTATTTATGACAACAAACAATGGATAATGATCAGTGACCGTAGTCTGAGTTAACTGAAAAGTCCTAGTTATTATTGAACCACTTTTAATAAAGATATTGTCAATACATGTTCCACTATTATCATTGCCTGTATCCGATGGTCTAGTTATACGTTCAAAATCTGGAATGAAGCCCTTTCCAATAAGTTATTAATATGCTCTTCAAACAAGTATCAATATTAAAATCACCTATGATAATGTGCTTTTTAACATTGTATTAAAATTCAAGTTTAAAATGAATTCAGATTTATTTAGATCATGACACCTATATACCTCAGAGATTTCAACACTTCTATTATCATTAAGTTCAATGCAGCAGTTTAAGATTTTTAAATGCCCAAATGTAATTATTTCAGTGTGTTCGCTAATGTAAATGGCTACATCATCCGACTTATTGATTCTACTATTATTATAATAAATCTTATATTAGGTAATGAGAAGTAAGAATAATGTTCCAAATTCCACACTTCAGAACAGATATTAACTTTATTCTCTAAGCTATCAATAAAAATTTACTGCTTTTTAAGATTAGCATTTAAGCTTCTAATATTTACACAAAGTATATAATCATTTTGTTTATTAATATATTTATGTAACCTGTAAGTATTCTAGCACTTTCTCAACTATTGGTTGATTCATGGTGTCAATGAAATCATGATTTCCTCCCATTTACAAAAAATAATCATAAAAATAGTTGTGTGTAAATATATTGATATATACATACATATAAAGAATAAATATATAAATATATATAAATGTGACTTAATACTAATTTAGAATAGTACTTTAATCAAGTAAAACTAATAGTTTTGATAGTCTGTCTTATTTCTCAGGACCTGAATCTGGTACAGTAATGAAAGACAATGCGGGTCAGTAGCTTTATGATCAGAGGCATACTTGAGGTTGTATTTCCTGTTCGCTTTTATGCAGTTGATACAGGATTTTGTAATATTCTTTTTTTCTTATAATTTGAATTATTGGCAAAATCTACAACGATTAATTTAGTAATTTTAAAGGTATTCCAAAATATTAAGCACTTAACTGTTCCACCCTAAAAGTAATCAAATATTGAACAAATTAAGCATTTGCAATTTGCAAAGTAACAAAAACATTTTCAACTTTGTCGATGATATTCGATAGAACCTAGACCTTTTATATTCACGTGTTTCTAGTGTAGCATACACTTTAGACGTTGTCGATGAATATATTACCAATTTTTACTTAATTTACAAACAAAAACAAAATGTAATTTTTTGATATTTTCGATTTCTCTATGTACATCGCAATACCACATAAGTAAAGCAAGTCAAAAAAATTATATGTATAAAATTGTTTATTCTGGTGATTATTTTTTCTCCAAAAACGTTGATAAAACTTAAGCTATGGTATAACAATCTATTGTTGTTTTAATGGTTTAGCAATATTTTAACAGAAATTTTCATTTAGCAATTTACATCAATAAATATAAAGCCATTGACAATGAAGTCAGAATAGACTTTGAAGCGTTTGGTTTTCCTTCAATATATGTCGTTTTATTTCGATTTTGGTGTTATTGTCCAAAAAACATAAAAGTAATTTTAACACAAAGTTTCAGATCCATTAAAAGAAGAGTTGATAAAGGCACAGAACGGTCAAACGTAACAGTGTACATGTGCAAACACCTTATAGTGTAAAAGCATGTACCAAAAAAAATTTCCTGTTTCTATTTTGGATATTTTTTTTTAATTAAAGTAGTCTAGGCCAAAACAAAACATGACATTTTTTGAATTATTTGGATAATTTGAGTACGGTATAAAAATAGATTATTTTTTCTTTTAGTAGTCAAATGGCTTTGAAATACACAACTTTTTCTCGAATTAATCGTGCATGTTCAGTCATAGGCGAACATTAAATCTTAAAAATAATTATTTATATAAACTGAAAACTTTAAAACATTTGAAATAATTGATTAAAAAATACTTGATGACTGACTTGTTTCAAAACGAGTAGTGATGAACGAGTAGTGACCAAACTTACATGTTGGATGTATTTATAATATCTGAAAAATTACAAGCTAGCAGAAAGATAAGCTCGTGCAAGTAGCTGCTGAAGTGGTTAATTTAATGAATATTTCTTTGTTTTCTGTTTCCTGTTGCTCACGAGGTTACCTTGGAAATAATATCAATTTTCATGTAAGCTTTGACATTGTTTGCTATGACCTTGACATTCAAAATACAAAAGAATGAAGCCTTTGTTCTAATGAATCGTACATGCATATATCGTGCACCTTATTTTAAATAGCAAGGTTATCCCTTCATATGTGGAATACCCTGTACGTAATAAAACAAAAAAGATGAGTCTCATATGTTATTTTTCTTCTTCTACATTCAGCCAGATTCAAGTTAGCAGATGTGCATAGTAAACTGCGCATGAGATAAACTCATCCTCATTTGTAATCAATCAATTCATTAAAAGTTAGGGTCAGCTGTTTTTGACTTCCTATTCTTATATTAAATACTGATTACTCTTTAAGCTTTCTCACTTTTCAAGCGTTGCAAAAGATTCACTTAACAGAATTCCTTTCAGAATCATCTCATACAAATAATTAGTCTATAGAATCGAATAAAAATGTTGAGCTACGCAAAACGTTCAAATATTTATCACTAAATATTTACAACTATCTCTAAACTAACACAGATTATCTAATTTTCACTACGACTGACTTTGCAAACAAGTAACATATTTTTTTGGCTGGACATTCGTTATTTTTCTTGCTTCGGAGACGGAATAAGAAACAGCTGCCACGAACTAAATTTATCAACCAAAAAAACTTTAAAGTAAAATATGCATTTTAAAGCATCAAATTTTTAAGTTTGTCTGTATTGAGGTTTTCTTACCAACTAGTATATCTCTATCAGAAATAAAGTTGAGCCAAAATCGGAAAAGTGAGCGCGGTCTGTGCTATCCCTAATTTATACAAATAGAACTAATTGAACAAATTATTTTTTAAATTTTAATGTACTATTATTAGATATACTTATATATTTATTTTTACATAAATGTTACCTATACATTACAAATTTATTCAAGTCTATTAAATTGTCCTATAAAATTTATTGTTATTGTTCGCCGCCACTGAAGACATCTCCTTCATTAGTCATTTCGATGAAAACAAAATTTTAACCGTCTGGGATAATAAATACGGCACTATTCGGAATCTTCGATAGAGCAAAAGGCGTTGACATCAAACACTCCACCAACAATGGAATACTCATTCAGAACTACGAAGAAATTTTGATGTCAATTATAAAAAGGACGTACATTTCAGAGTTAGTTCAGCTTGTGTATATATTTCGGAATTGTTTTCGGAAGAAATCAGCTGTTGTAAATATTGGAATTATTTATGTGTTGATATAGTTCTGGAAAGTGAAAGTGAGTATCAGTTTTATAATTTAATTTGAACCTACGAGATTTATTGCAAATTGGTGTTAGAAGTGTAAGATTAAGTGAAGTTAACAACGTAAATTGATTTATAGCGACAAGCATGACGAGATCGACGAGATTTAAGATCATAAAAAATACCGTGAAAACTCTTGAAATCAAAGTAGATGACATCGACTGTATCCAAATTCATATACATTTTGAAATCAGTGCAATTCAAAACACAGTAGAAGATAAAATCCGTGCCATCTAAAACAAAGTAGAAACAAAAATTTTAAAAATGCAACCGGACTTACACCGAGGAAAATACCAGGACGCCATGAGTATCAAAGGTTCCGTTAGCAAACCACCCACATTTGATGGCAGTTCATCTTGGCTTATGTACAAACGGTAATTTGAAGCGGTGGCTACAGCTAATGGATGGGATAACCAAGAAAAATCTACCTCTCTAGTAATTTCTTTAAAAGGTCCGGCATTAGAGCTCCTCCAAAGCATTCCAGTAGATGAACATGGTCATTTCGACAAGATCATCGTTATCTTAGATAAAAGATTCGACAATCAATCCTTGAGCCAAGTATACCAGGTGTAAGTAAGTGGAAAAACGCAAAAATCCGGAGAGAGCCTTCAAGAATTCGAAGCAGAGATTAGACGTTTAATACACTTGTCCTACCCAGACCTGCCAGACGAAACTAATGATCAATTGGCCACACAGTGTTTCATAAACGGTATCAGAACTGTGGAAGTACAAAGAAATCTGAGAAGAAGTAACGAAACTTTGCGTTGGGCTTTGGAAGTAGAGGCAGTCATAAACATGTCCAAGACGAGAGTACGAGTAGTTGGTTTCAATCAAGACAAACCAGAACCATTCCTTCAAGCAGTGTTGACCGGTATAAGCAAACCACGGAAACAGTCACAGAGAACCGACAACAGAAGAGCATTTTACCGTTTTGGAGGAACAGGACACTTCCAACGCGACTGCAGAGTGAGACTATCTGAACGATCATCGACCAGGAGTAACCAACAAAACAACCACATGTCAAGGGACCATCAGCCAGTCAGCATAAGGGTGCGAATGCCGACTAACCCTGCACCAGCCCCCAAAATATTATCCATTCGGGGATTTTGCCGAGATAGCAGCAGCCTAGTCATCAGTTGCACCATCAATGGCCGAGCAATCACCATCACTTTTAACACCGGCGCCGCTGTGTCCATAGCCAGGTCAGAGTTTTGACCACCTCTAGGAGTCACAAGATCTTGTAATTGGTGAGGGGGCTTAAGTCATACACCTAATGATCCCGAGAGCAATGCCGGCGGGAACTTCGGTTTCTGGTAGGGTCTCCCATGCCGGTAAGGTCGGAGGGAAGGGTGCACGACGACTAAGAAGTGACTCAGAGGAGAAAACCTGTCCAAAAATCCGAAATCCAAGGTATCAAGCGACTCGTGCCGAGGGATGGATCGCCATGCGTAGTTGGTCTAGAACGGAGCCTCTGGGATAACAGGTGACCTCAAAGAGTAACGCAGCCTTAGTGGGGTAAGGGCGCTCTGCCCCACCGGACAAGCAACCCAACTCGTGGGAATAGTATGGATATAAAAGAATACAATAAAAAATCTGATGACAATAAGAGCAAAGAGCAAATGACAGACGCAAACAAGGTTACGATAACAAATCATAAGATAACGAGTACCCAAAGATGGAACTCACTAGATAGTCAAACGGCGTACACGAAAAAGGAAATAACAGGAGGTAATACTAGCTCGAGTAACGCAGGCGGTATGGCACACAGAACGGTGTTGGATCTATTGTGGGACGATGAAGATGTAAAGTCCACAAAGAGAAGGCGTAGTCTTGCAGATGAAGACATGGCGGGATTACAATTGGCGAAACTCGTTTCTGACAAATTAATGTTCAATAAAGTCAGAGGATACATAAATGCAATTGATACAGAAACCAGGGCACTAGGACCGTTAATTATGGCTAACACCAACACCAAGTTTGAAGACGCGAGATGTAAGACCGACATCTAGGATTTTCAAGAGAATCAGTACACCGCCGTTCCGTGTAATTACTGTTCTCCCTTAACTCCTAGGACAGAATGTCACGATAAAATTTTCAGGTTATTTCACCTGTCAGAGACATTGAATACTCTCTTCGAGGTGTCATTCCTTTGTACGCAAGACAATATATATTATATATAAATATAATATATTGTTACGAAATTTACCCAAAGCCGACCCTGTGTCATTTCAGCACGACAACAAACGCTTTAAGATAAAAAAATGCGATTCTCGAAAAGACTCGGCAGCGGAAGGAGCGATGATGATTTCTACTGGAGAATTCGACGGGGATTATAAAAGTAGCACGCCACGATCGCAGTTCAGATATACCGCGACGACTAGCGTATATGAGAATGTATTGTGAATCAGCTGTTTTAAATGTAGATAAAATTCTATAAAAGTGAAAGTAAATATTAGTTGTTATAATTTTAAATTGAACCCACGAAGTATATAGCAATTTGGTGATCAGAAGTAAAGGATTAAGTACAGTGAAAATTGATTTATGGAAACTCGTAGTATGGAAAAGATAGACGAAAAAATTGCACAGATTCTAGAAAAACGTGACAAGAAGGAGAAACAACATCAAGAAGAAATTCAACAAAGGTTAGTGAAATCTTTTGATGACAAACTTAAAGTTGAGTTAGGAAATCTTGTCACTAATATCGATGAAAAATGTAAAATAGAATTAGAAAATCTTATTTCTACAATGAAAAGCGAACAACAAAATCTTGTCACTGCCATGGAAGAAAAACAACAAAATTTAATGGAAGGATTATTCTCGAAATTTGTAGAAAAACAAGATCAAACTGAACAGAAAAGACAACTGCAATTCGAACAATTAATGCAAATAGTAGGACAAGTTAATGAAACAGTTAATGAAAGAATGCAAATAGTTGACTCAGATATAAAAGAGATAAATGATGACATTAAGACCATAAAAAATACCGTGGATACTCTTGAAACAAAAGTAGATGATCTCGATTCCATCCAAAGCCAGGTAAAATTTGAAATCAGTTCAATTCAAGACACAGTTCAAGATCAAATCAGTTCCATCAAGCAAACAGTACACAGTGAAGTACAAGATAAAATCAGTGCCATCCAAAATAAACTAGAAACAGAAATTAAAAAAATGCAACAGGACTTACAGCGAGGAAGATACCAGAACACCGTGAGTACCAAAGGTTCCTTTAGTAAACCACCCACATTCGACGGCAGTTCATCTTGGCCCATGTATAAACGGCAATTTGAGGCCGTGGCTACAGCTAATGGATGGGATAATCATGAAAAATCCACGTCTCTGGTAATTTCCTTAAGAGGTCCGGCTCTAGAACTCCTCCAGAGCATTCCAGTCGATGAACAAGGCAATTTCGACAAGATCATCGCCATCCTAGACAAACGTTACGACAATCAATCCTTGAGCCAGGTATACCAAGTCCAACTGAGTGGAAAAACCCAAAAATCCGGTGAAAGCCTCCAAGAATTCGAAGCAGAAATTAGACGGTTAGTTCACTTGTCCTACCCAGACCTGCCAGAGGAAACGAAAGACCAGTTGGCCACACAGAATTTCATAAATGGCATCAGAGATGTGGAAGTACAACGAAATCTAAGACTAAGTGGCGTCAAGAAAAGTAATGAAGCTCTACTTCGGGCTTTGGAAGTAGAGGCCGTCATGAACATGTCCAAACCGAGGGTCCGAGCCGTATCCTTCAACCAGGAAGAGTCAGAGTCACCAATTCAAGCGCTGCTGGCTGGTCTGAACAAAATATTAGAACAGTCACAAAGAACTGGCACCAGAGGGGCATGTTACCGCTGCGGACGGACAGGACACTTCCAACGTGACTGCCGAGTAAGGCTACAGGTAAGATCACCAACCAGGGGTAGCCAACAAACCGACCTTACCAACCAGGGAAACTCCAACCAGTCAGCATAAGGGGGCGAATGCTGACTCACCATCCACCAGCCCCCAGGACAGTATCCACCCGGGGATTTTGCCGGGATAGCGGCAGCCTAGTCATCAGAGGCACCATCAACGGGCGAGCAGTTACCATCACCATCGATACCGGCGCCGCTGTGTCCATTGCCAAGTTCAGGGTTTTGAGAGCATCAGAAATTCGGCCAGTTACCAATAACATCCAGCTCAGAACAGTCACCGGCGAGTCCATGTCAATACAGGGTGAGGCAGATGTCGTGCTACAGATAGGGGACAACATGATCCGGCATAGGGTCCTGGTAGCGAATATTGAGGACGATTTTATACTGGGAATGGACCTAATTAGCCAGCATGGATTTATGTTCTACCCGAGATATGATGTTCTTCGGTTCCTAAATGAGGAATTTGTATTGACACGGCCCGTCAACAGTTCAGTCACCTCCATAAAAATTGTGGCAAAGTCTTCATCTAGAATTCCGGTCGAACGGAACAGATCATTCATGGACAGCTAGACAGCAATCCTGGGAGCTGCATTGGAATGGTGGAGCCCTTACACTCAACTCATGACTATTTAGTTGGACGGGCTATAGCAATCAGAGTCCTGAATTTGTCCAACAACGACATCTGAATTACCAATGGTCAAGAGATAGCTTGTTTCGAGCCAGTAGACACCATCACCAATTGCGAAGAAGAGTACCAGACGTCGGTGAAGGAGCCAGGGCCCGATAAAGAGTTCCTACAACAGTTTGCTGACCACTTGACACACTTGACACCAGAGAACCAGAAGAAAGCCAAGCAATTTATCACAAAACACTGGCAAATTTTTAACAGTAAAAATGGAATCACCGGTCGCACCAACATCATCCAGCATCGAATAGATACCGGAAAGGCTCAACCCATCAGAATACCACATAGACGACTACCATTGGGGCAACAACAGGCAGTAGAGGAAAACATCGAGTCCATGTTACAAAATGGAGTTATTGAGCCATCCATCAGTCCATGGTCTGCTCCCGTCGTGCAAGTTAAAAAGAAAGATGGAACCACCCGATTTTGCGTGGATTACAGAAAGCTGAATGATGTCACGAAGAAAGACAGCTATCCACTACCCCGAATCGATGACACTTTGACCACACTAGCAGGCTCCCGTTGGTTCCCCACACTAGACCTAAAAAGTGGATATTGGCAGGTTGGTCTGCACGCAAACGTCAGAGGGAAGACAGCGTTCTCCACCAGTAAAGGGCTGTTTCAGTTCACGGCCATACCCTTTGGGTTATGTAATGCACCGGGTACATTTGAGAGGCTAATGGAGTATGTACTGAGCGGGTTAACATGGAGGACGTGCTTAGTATACCTCGACGACATTCTAGTCATGGGCCAGACATTCGACGACCATCTGAAGAACCTGGGCAAAGTATTCTCCAGAATTAATAACGCCAACCTGAGACTCAATCCGAAGAAGTGTTCCTTGTTTCAAAAAAAAGTAGAGTTTTTGGGCCACGTAGTGTCCGAGTCAGGAATCCCCACCAACGAAGACAAGATAGAAGCCATCCGCGATTGGCCAGTTCCAAGAGACAAACATGAACTCCGAAGCTTCTTGGGCCTCTGTTCATACTACCGAAGTTTTGTTGAGGGATTTGCCACCATCGCCGCCCGTCTACATCGGCAGACCACTGATAAAGAGACCTTGCATTGGAATCAGGATTGCGAAACATCATTCAGGCGACTGAAGGCAGCACTATGTTCCAGCCCAATCCTAGCCTTTCCTACACAGTCCGGCAAGTTCATCTTAGACGCCAGCAACACAGGTTTGGGGGCCGTCCTATCCCAGGTGCAAGATGGTGAAGAGAGGGTGATCGAGTTCTACAGCCGTGGATTCTCGAAGCCAGAAAGAAATTATTGCGTCACCAGAAAAGAACTTCTTGCAATAATAAGGGCTGTAGACCATTTCCACAAATACCTGTATGGTCGCCATTTCTTAATCCGAACAGATCATGCCGCACTCAAATGGCTGCTGGACATGAAGACACCGGAAGGACAACTAGCCATATGGATGGAGAAATTACAGCAATACGACTTCAAGGTGGAACACCGTGCCGGCCGGTTGCACAATAATGCCGATGCCCTATCCAGAAGACCCTGTAGAGCGGAATGCAAGCATTGTCTGAAGACGGAACAGCGAGGGGGTATCTCCATCAGGCAGATCCGAGTGCAGGCCAATGAAGACTGGACAACGGAACAGTGCATCCAGGACCAAATGGCTGATCCAGACATCGAACCAATCTTGTCACTCAAAATGAGAGGGGCATCCAGGCCACGATGGGACGAGGTAGCTAGATACTCCGGCGTGCTGAAATCGTTATGGGCTCAGTGGGACTCTCTAAGAGTAGACAATGGAATGCTCAAGCGAGTTTGGGAAAGCGCTGATGGGCGAGAAACCAAGTCCCAACTGGTAGTTCCGAAGAAAAAGGTACCAGCCATCCTGACCGAAGTACATGATGGAATTACCGGAGGCCACCTGGGCATGAATAAAACCCTAGACAAAGTTCGCCAGCGGTACTACTGGGTGAATTACTTCGAAGACGTCAGAGCTTGGTGCCGCAAATGTGCCACATGTACCGCCAGTAAGGGCCCGAAAACCCGGACCAAGGGCAGAATGCAGCAGTACAATGTGGGCGCCCTGTTTGAGAGAATTGCCATCGATGTCGCCGGTCCGTTTCCCGAGTCTGAGAGGGGGAACAAATACATTCTGGTCGCAATGGATTACTTCAGCAAATGGCCTGAGGCATATGCGATACCCAACCAAGAGGCAACCACGGTAGCGACGGTGCTAGTAGAACAACTATTCAGCAGGTTTGGCATCCCGATGGAATTACATTCAGACCAGGGGCGTAACTTCGAATCGAATGTATTCCAGAAGGTCTGCACGATGTTGGGGATCAGGAATACGAGAACAACACCATTACACCCACAGTCAGACGGAATGGTGGAAAGATTCAACAGGACCTTGGAACAACACCTATCCAAGGTCGTCAGCAATAACCAGCGTGATTGGGATGAGCATATCCCCCTATTCCTGTTGTCATATCGCTCTGCTGTACATAATAGTACAGGCCTGACCCCAGCCAGGGTCTTATTCGGAAAGGAGCTGCGATTACCATGCGACTTGGCATTTGGCTCCCCCGAAGAACCTCCCCAAGACATCGAACGCAGATGTTGGCCACCAGTGACAGGATGAAGATGCGATACGACCTCAAGGCCAATTCAGTCGGGTTCCAGGAGAGGGACAAAGTCTGGTTGTACAACCCCCAACGGAGCAAGGGTAAATCCCCAAAGCTTACACCGGCCTGGAATGGTCCATACGAGGTGGGCAAGAGGCTTAATGACGTCGCCTACCGGATCCGTCGAAACTCCAAGGCTAAATTGAAGGTGGTTCATTTAGATCGACTCGCTCCCTACCATGGAGGGGATGTTTCTGATCGGGACGATCAGAATTAAAGGGGCGGCAGTGTTACGAAATTTACCCAAAGCCGACCCTGTGTCATTTCAGCACGACAACAAACGCTTTAAGATAAAAAAAATGCGATTCTCGAAAAGACTCGGCAGCGGAAGGAGCGATGATGATTTCTACTGGAGAATTCGACGGGGATTATAAAAGAAGCACGCCACGATGACAGTTCAGATATACCGCGACGACTAGCGTATATGCGAATGTATTGTGAATCAGCTGTTTTAAATGTAAATAAAATTCTATAAAAGTGAAAGTAATTATTAGTTGTTATAATTTTAAATTGAAGCCACGAAGTATATTGCAATATATTGTTTCTGGTCGGGAACCTTCATCAGTTGCGCTTCCCAGAATTGAATGTCCTCTAGAACACTTCTTTATGCATTTGATGAATTTCGTTAAATTTGAAGACGCGAGATGTAAGACCAACATTTAGGATTTTCGAGAGAATCAGCACACAGAGGTTCCGAATCTGGAGCCGTTCCGTGTAATTACTGTTCTCCCTTAACTTCTAGGACAGAATGTCACGATAAAATTTTCAGGTTACTTCACTTGTCAGAGATATTGAATACTCTCTTCGAGGTGTCATTCCTTTGTACAAAGTAGAACAAAAAATAAAGAGAGGAATCCGGAGTACGAAGCTCTTATAATTGATGCAGGGGAACAGACATATGCAGACCTGGTGAAGTAAGTTAAAAACACATTAATCAATAAAGGGGCAGGAGATAAATTTAGAACCATTAGGCAAACTAGAAACGGTAACATACTAATAGCGACACAAAAAGGAAAAGGAAATGCGGCTCCTATAGCAGAAGTGCTAAAGGAAGCACCTGGAAAGATGGGAGTAAGGAATCTGTTCCAGGAGAAAAACAAGAAGAAGGGGGTCAACATTGTCAATCTGGACATCACAACGGATAGAGAAGACCTTGAATTGGAACTTAAGACGGAACTGGAATGCAAGGATTTAGAAGTCAAAGCTCTTACATCGCAAAATGGTGGTATGCAGATGGCAACTATCATAGCGGACGAAAAGACAATTGAGAAACTGTTGGAAATGAAAGAGATTAGGATAGGGCTGACAACAGGCCTAATTAAACGCAAAACAGAAATGCAGACATGTTTTAAATGCTGGGAAAGTGGGCACGTGGCCAGGGAATGCAAAGGGGGGATAGAATGGGCTGGTGTAGGAACTGCTGCAAGAAAGGCCACAAAGCAGCTGATTGCGGAAACGAAGAATACTGCTTTAAGTGCGAAGACTACGTAGCCCATGTAAGTTTACCATACATCAGAGGTACAACGGATAGAATAGGGAGATTTCTGGGTAAACACAAAATTCGAACTGCATACAAACCCCAAACAACAATCGGAAAATTGCTGGGAACCCAAAGGATAAAATGCCATTAGAGAACCACGGAGTTTACAGCATTTCATGTGGAGACTATTCCAAGTTATACGTCGGCCAAACAAACAGGCGAATATCCGCCCGTCGAGACGAACACAAACTATACATAAAGAACAAACAGACCACCTCTACTTTATTCAGACACGAACAAGAAACAGGGCATAAAATAGAGTTCAATACTTGTAAAGAAATCGCCAATGTTGAAAATTATAAAATCAGAACAATACGAGAAGCGATTGAAATTGAAACCCGAGACACCATAAACAAGAGAGACGAAGCTTTAAAATTATCACCATTTTGGAAAGCAGTAATCCCATATCAAAATAACAATACAACAAAACCAGCAATAAACACCAATAATCCGATTACCCAAATTACCGACAAAAGCCATAAACACAACAATTGCATTTTAATTGACCATCAGTTAACCCAACCTAATAAACAAGATAAAGTACCTGAGAGATTAAGTACTACTAATGAGGCTCACAGGGCAGGTATAAATTGAGATCAAGAACCAGAAATTTTTCAGTTACTTAATATCTTTTGAGAAAGCCAAATATGATTTTGGCGAAACGTCAAGTGATCTTTCAAACGAGTACAGACGAACAGATGTACACCGATGATAAATCATCAACCATATATATATATATATATATATATATATATATATATATACGTTTCAATGAGATCTCACTCATCTTCTTCGGGATTACTGATGTTGTCACTCACTAAACGTAGTACAAATTATTATAATTTATTACCCATTCCCTCCCCCCTTATCTCCGAAACCATAAGCTGTAAAATTTTGAAAAAAAATATATATATATATAAATATAGCGCATCAGCTGGACTTTACTGGAAAAATAAGGAGAAAACCCCTCATACTCATGTTGGGGGGTATATTATAGAATTAAAGGGAAAATAAAAAATTATAATTGTTTCTAAGGAATCAAGTAATATATCAAATCACAGGGCGCATTATGACGACTACAAATACATTTTTTAATTTTTTTTAAAATATATTTAAAAAAAATATATAAAAAATTACCCATTCCCCCTTTATTCCCCAAACTATAAGACCTATTTTTTTGTTTACAGGAAAAATACGAAGAAATCCCTAATATTAATATTAAGGGGCCAAATTATAGAATTAAACGAAAAATAAAAAAATATTTTTTACGCATCGTGCAATACATCAAATGAAAGGGCTCATTATGAGGAATATAAATATATATTTTTCATACTTTTAAAATTAATTGTTTACAAGTTATTAAAGATATAAAAAATTCTCATTTCTCGCTTTATTTCCGAATCCATACTACCTAAAATTTTGAAAATAATTAGGGCTCACTTGAAATTTATAAGAAAAATGATTAGAAAACCCCCATAGTCATTTTAGGGACAAATTATACAATTAAATGGATAAAAAAAAACAATTTTCAAACGCATCATGTAATATATCAGATAAAAGGCCCATTAAGTGAATTACAAATATATCATATTTTTAAATCATTTGTTTAAAAGATATTAACAAAAATTTTAAACATCGACTTAATTCCCACTTTAGAAACTACACTAGGTAAATTTTGAAAATATATTTTATTTGTATTTTCAAATAATTTGAATAATAGATTTAGTAATTTATAATTTAAAACTTGACCTATTTTGCCCTTTATCCTCCAATCTACAGAACCTCAAAATTCAGTCAGGAGATTATAAAAGGCTTCATTGAAAGTTTATTGGTAAAATAAAACTGTAATGTTAATTTTTGGGGGCCAAATTAGAAAATTAAGTACATATGTATTCTTATAAAAATCAAGTGAATCCTGAAGCAGATAAAATAAAAAGTCTATGTGTGGAAAATGAAAGTGTATATTCTTTATAAATTTAAAACGCTTCCTTTAAAAGATATTAGGGTAAATATAACAAAATTCACTAATTCCCTGCTTGTCTGAAACTGGAATATTAGAATCTTGAAGGTGGTACGGAAACCTTAGTATGCGAGTCCAACTCTCACTTGACCAAATTGTTTTTTTTTAATTTATTGTAGTTTTTGAGTAAAATGCAGAAAACCCTGTTTTGGGTTTTTTATGGAGATTTCTCCCTTATTGCAGATTTGCGATTCGTAATCAGCACGGTCAAAAACATAAATGTTTTGTGTTAGTTTGCTGCCACCTCATTTTGCAGATTCAGGCAAAATTTCAATGGACTATAAGATATTGAGTTTCCATGAAAACTTTAGAAACCTGATTGTCCTCAATTAATAAAAGATTTTTCATAAAATGAATAATAACTATTTGTTTAAATACAGAAAGCAATCTATCATTTTGTCTACCTGCAAGCTACAAGAGTACAATTAAACAATCAAACATATTTCAACTCTTTCTATACTAAAAATAAATATAGGTTTGACATTTCGATTCCAAATTGTTGTCTACCCTCTATACTCGATTTTTAATACTGTGTATGTCAAACTGTCAATATTTACAAAAAATATGTTGTTTCAAAACTAAATTCTTACCTTAAAATATTATCATTAGTAACAACGGGTGTTATTTTCATTTATGCATTTTGATCTTTACATTATAAATATACTGATTAAGTTTATAAATAACGACAAAATATGTCTATATACTTGAGTTACGATTGCGTAAACGAAGACCGTCATCTGTGACTAGATGGTACGCGTGGAATTACATACTAATACTAGTCGAATGTGCTTGTATTCCGTATCTGTTACGTTTTTGAATTACACAGTAGTCAGGAGTATTTATATTCGATACTCATTTCTTCACCTGATAGGCTGAAAATATGATATTACTCCATACTCGCTTCATAAAAATTACGTTTGGAATTACATAATAATATTCCGGTCTTCTTATTTTCGGAATGTCTTTCCTGTTAACAAGTGCTCATATTTGCGTACCTAAAAAATACAAAAAAAAAACAAAAGATATCCCTGCGGTATATAAATAGCCTCTCTAAACCATTTCAGCTTCAATTAAACATACAAATATACAATTACGATACTTCATAGAGGACATATTTTGCTTTTAGTAAATTTCAATAAGTTAAAGTCAAAAACACCATAAAACAAAAAAGTCAAATCTTGGATAATATACGCTGTAGGGAATGTAGGGGTGTTTACTTGGGACAAATGCCTTACTAACTTAAAAACCGTCTAGATATTCATAAACACGATAAAACAAACAGTTTTAACGAGTCACGAACAAACAGAAAAGTATACTTCTGATTTTGAAAATGATAAGGTGATAATAGCCGAACATAATAAAACGAAGCGATTATTTTTATAAATAAGTTATGAAAATGATGAAGAGCACTTGGGTAAGATTTATGCCTCTGTCCTTTAAAAAATAAATTGCTCATAAAACCTAAATAAGCCAAATGTGTGTATTTGTTGTATGATATATCATTCGTTTGTAGTAATACAGTATTGTTGACTACATTATTGTTAGTTATAGTTTATTTTATTTACATTAATGTCTATGGTATGAATTTAACATATCTTCTCATTATATAAATTATATAAAAAATAGAATTGCTGTTCGTTAGTTTCCCCAAAACTCAAAAACGGCTTGACCGATTTCGATATTTTTTTTTGTTTCGTTTGTTAGTTGAAGTATGGTTTAGAAGAAAAAAAATTAAAAAAATCAAAAATTCGAAAATTAAAAAATATGTACATATATATGTTATATCACACTTCTCAAATTAAACTTAAAAAAAATTTTTATTAATAACAAACAAAATAATAATTTTTAAATACAATTCAAAAATAACGATATTAAGTGACAGAGTTACTGAGTAGTAATGAATACAACATTAGACCAGTTTTACAATGTATAACATATGTGCCAAATAAGCAAAGTCGAGGTTGCAATTCACCCGGATGCTGGCTGCGCTATAATCTGACACTGCACGGGTCGCTGAGTCAGCTGGGAATGTTGCAGTGTCGTTGCGATATAAGTTCACGCTAAGTTCATAGTATAAACCTATACATATATATATATATATATATATATATATATATATTATATATATATATATATATATGTGTGTGTGTGTGTGTGTGTGTGTGTGGTGTGTGTGTGTGTGTGTTCGTGTACATATGTATAGTTTAGCTCCTGTAAGTCTTCTCGAATATATACTAGCAGGTTTTATCGTTTATCATTTTGTAAAAATTCTATTTTCAGAAAGGGGTAATTTGGATTTTTTTAAGAAAAAAAAACTATTTGTCGGGAACCGAAAAAAATACAGATATGAGAATAATGATTTTAATTCTTTAAATTAATAGAAAATTGATGTGAAATTTTACAAAAATTTTATTAGGGGATGGGCTTCAGTAATTTTTAGGGAATAATAAATGATGCTGGTGTACCAGATATTCATTGGATGAGAATGGATAAACTGACTTTCTAAAAATGAATGAAAACATTAGCTACATTTATGGAAGGGATGGGGACTGAAAAGTGCTGAATATCTGATTAATCGCAGGTGAATCTTCAAAAAATTATAACATGGAAATATAAAAAATGTTAAGTGACAAAAACTCAATTAAAAAAAAACAAATATAATATAAACTAGAAAATGGCTAAACTGTCTAATTGCCTAAAGTTGAAAATGTTAAAAATATTAAAAACGCCAAAAATATTTAAAATGTTAGTGATATCGAAAAGGCGAAATCCGAAATATCAAGCATCAAAAGTCTCAAACATGTCAAATGTAAATTTGGGTGACAACCTTCATAAAATTGGACGATAATAATCAATATTATTTTAGATTTAATTAAAAAGTTAATTACTAGTAACAACTTAACCAGACACTTTGTCTTCTTGAAGGCTTTTAAGTAGTATCGAGTCTTTAAGACTATCACTATAGAAGCTAGAATCTGAGTTTTTGTGAATTCATTGTTAGACAACACGCTTTGTGACAACCTATCCTCATGATCCTTGATCTCCATAGGTTGTCATTCAAGTGTATGAAAACTTAAATTTCACAGTAGCTTTAACTTTTGTCAAATCATACGATGGCTGGTGTACTGCTATTATGTACTGCTGATCATTAGGCCAATCGCAGTCCAATCTCGTTGATTTGCTAGAACCGTTTAGGGAACTATTGTAGCGTTCCATTGAAAAGATTTACTATTTTGTTTTATTGTGAGTATAGGGGGTGATTGTGATCTACTTAATGTCCAGTCGTTCTTTCTTAACCTGTTAGACTCATACCCTGATCTTAATAGAACAATGAATACTACTTCTGAAGAAAACACCGGGAGGAAAATGATTTGGAAGAAATGAAGGAGTCGAGAAGCACATGTGCAGTTGGCTTACAACTCATCCTGTAATGTTCTAAAAGTGTGTAGATCACGCAGGAGGTTATATTGAAAAATATTTGTAAATATTGTAAAAATTACCGTTTATATATAATTTACCCTTGTAATTGTTGTGCTGACTTTAATTGCCAGGGCTTTGAAAGTAATAAAGTCGATCGTATTATCAAATTTGATATAGTCGACGATTTTGCAAAGAAACACCTTCTCTTTTTTTCTGTACCACACCACCATCATTTTTATATTACACAGCCCGTTTTTGTATTTTTACTCTATTACGTTTTTATATGAATAATGAATTTAGTAATGGGCCATTCGACATGAAAATAATTTTATTTGATTCGATGAGGACATACGTTTGTGAAATGATACATACCCTAATCGAGAATTTTCTATTCTCAATTTTTTTCCGTCTCTGCTTCAAGATTAGTGCTCAACTCCTTGAAATTTTGATGACTTTGATTTTTAATCCTCCAGCCAAAACGATGAAACTTTGGTTGTTTCATCGTGTTTAATGTATAAATGAATCTTATACTGTACTAAATTAAGACCTTTCGAAAGCAATATGGTCAAACATTAATCAAATTCAAATGTTTACTTGCCTACATAATTTATATAATATAAAAATAAAATGAATAATTATTTAAAAATATAGTAACAGTAAATATACAAAAGCGAGAAAAACGTGATCTGCTCATGAGACTCGAACTTGGGTTAGCATCATAAACTGGTTTTGATGGCCACCGTTTCACCTCTCTGTGCTATTAGCAGAATGTTTGACAGTTTGCATGACATTATTATTAGAGAAAGAATCAAAGCCTGCATAATTAAATTTAATGTGTACAGAAAACTATATATAAAAAAACAACTAATATATATATTTTGCAATGTAAAAAACATTTTCAAACTAATGTCTAACCTTCAAAGCTGTAAAGTTTAGATTCTTATCAGTAAACATGAAACTTTTGCCGAACTTCAACATTTCAACGTTTTTTAATATAATAATAATAATAACTATGAAAGATTAAAAAATGCGTAATTTTTTCAGTTTTTTTCAAATAACTCAATAACTAATTATCCAATCGGTTAGGTGAATCTATCATTTACTAGCTATTGAAAATAATATAAAAATGAACCTGGCACTAGGGATGGGCGTTGAACAAACGAACAATGTTTTTAAACTGTCTATTTCGCATCAACGGAGAGACTAGTTTATAGTCGCGACTCAACAACCGTCCACTGTAAGACCTATCGTTTATCAATGGGCCCGTCAACGCAATGAATGAACTAACCAAGCCGACGACGCACAGTGGGAAATATCGGAAAAAAATACACTTTTCAGTAAAGTTTCACATCGACTTATATGAACCATTCGCCTCAATATTAAATAATTGTATGGGAACTAATTTGAAGTAAAATGGTCTGAAAAATCTGAAAAAATGTATTCATATGTTTTTTGGGTGCCTAAGTTCACAGCCACTCTTATTTTTACCATTCAAGGACATTTAAAGGTCGTACCAAGGTCAATTGAAGGTCAAATCGAGAAATAAGATCTAACAAATCTGAAAAGTTTATAAATTTATTTTTGGGTTCCGTGAGTTAAAATAAGCTGTTAGTTTCACAACTGAAGAATATCTGAGGTCCTAACAAGTTCGTATAAAGGTCATTTAAAGGTCAATTCGATAAAAACGCTCCGAAAAATTAA
Source organism: Octodonta nipae (assembly GCA_034190945.1). NCBI lineage: Eukaryota > Metazoa > Arthropoda > Insecta > Coleoptera > Chrysomelidae > Octodonta > Octodonta nipae. The sequence continues at coordinate 95,870,549 of CM067217.1, read as the reverse complement.
AAAGAAAATTATACCTGTGATTTTGGGCTCGTTGAAAGAAAACCTGCAGTAAGTTTCAACACTGAAGGACCACTAAGGTTGTATCAAGGTCATACAAAGGTCATTTGAAGGTCATATCGATAAAATCGCTCCGAAAAATTAAAAAAATATATACGTGTGATTTTGGGCTCGTTGAAATTTTTTTGATCGATTTTCTTGATTTGCACTTCAACTGTATTACTTTCCATGATACAACCTGACACTGAATGGTAAACATAAAATCGTATTTGAATTCAGTTACTCCAAGAATATACCCATAATTTTTTTTATACCATTCTTGTCGATTTGACGCTCAATTGAGCTTACACCTAAGATGAAGCTTAGCCCACTTCAAATTTGTAATTACATAGCAAACTTATTATTATCCTGCTCAGGTGCTGTCTTAATTCTTCGATCAAATATTGACCTTTGTCATTTTTTCCTACAGTCCCACATATCCTGAGTTATCCTCTCAAAGGACCCCGCAAGTAAGGTAAGGACCCCGGTAAGGTCGTGCGTGACACCCAACCAGTTAAGGCAAGGTGGTGTGTGATAGCCAGAGAGCTAAGGCAAGGTAGTGTGTGACACCTAGCCATATAAGGCAAGGTGTTGTGTGTTACCCAGTCAGCTAAGGCAAGGTAGTGTGTGATAGCCAGCCAGTTAAGGAAAAGTGGCAGTTAAGGCCAGTTAAAGCTAACCTCTGAAACTCCAAACTATCTACAATCTTAACTTTTTTGTTTTATTTTATTTTATTGTATTTTTAAAATATTTTTTGTTTAAATTAATAAATTGGAAACCTATTAACAGTAGTAAGTATATATATATATATATATATATATATATATATATATATCAACTCAGCTAGGTTCCGGGTGAGAACCGCGTCTGAATTTATTGAATACTCGACGTTTCGACTCCTGCTTTGGAGCCATTATCAAGAGACAAAAGTGAAAAAGAGTTTCAGAGTCTAGATCGAACTCGGGGCCTCAATCTGCCTACTCCCCAAGAGTCACTAGGTAACTGAACTGAATTTGAGTCTGCTCTGCTTCTTTTATTTATAGGTAGCGCTGGGTTAGAAGAAGATGTCACGTTATGAGGCTGTGTTGTGATTGGTTGGGTATTGGTGGGCGTGTCTGCTTTGTTTAATCTGGCAATTACGGAGGTCCAAGCTGTGGGAAGGCGAGTACTGTCATCGCGTCTATTTAGACAGAGAGGTCTTTTTTCTATTTCGATGGCTTCGCGAATAGTGGATGCCCTAAGAGAATTGAGAGATATGATAGTCCTAGTGTCCTCGAAGTTGATAGAGTGCCCTGTTTGGATATGGTGATGCGCGAGAGCTGAAGTCGGATCTTTTTTACGAACTGACAGAGAGTGTTCATATACTCGATGGTTAACGCGCCTGTTGGTACGACCGATGTAGCTTTGTGGGCAATTGCGACATGAGATTTCGTAAACTCCTCGATCCTCGTTAGGTACTTTGTCTTTGGGGTTACCGGTTAAGTTGCCTATAGTTTGATTGGTGCTGAAGATAGTCTTTATTTGTTGTCTTTGTAAAATCCGTGCTATTTTGTCAGTGACTCCTCGAATGTATGGAAGTACGGCTTTTTGATGTTGTTGTTCTGTTTCTGACGGGGTTGGTGTGATTGGGGGTTGTTGAGATTGATGAATTATACGCGCAATGTGGTCCGGATGATAACCGTTTTGTCGAAGGATTTGTTGAAGATTATTAAGTTCGTTTCGTCTATTGTCAATATCTGTTAAACGAATAGATCTGAGAGTCAAAGATTTCATTACAAAACTCAATTGGGCAGGGTGGTGGTGTGATTGGGCATTTAAGTATCGATTGGTATGGGTTGGTTTTCTATAGACGGTATGTGAGAATCTGTCATTGTTGGTTTTTGTTATGAGGACATCAAGAAACGGGAGAGAAGAATCGGACTCGATTTCCATTGTAAATTGTATATTAGAATGTATATCATTGAGGTGTTGTAGGAAGAAGTCTAATGAATCTCTGCCATGAGGCCAAATGACAAAAGTATCATCTACATATCTAAGCCAACAGGAAGGTTTTAAATTAGACGAGTTTAGGGCCTGGGTTTCGATTTGTTCCATGAAAATGTTAGCAAGCACTGGAGAAAGAGGTGAACCTATGGGGGCCCCACGGACTAGTTTGAACAGAGTGTTTTGAAATGAAAAATAAGTGTTAGAGGAACAGTGTTGTACAAGTTTGATGATGTCAGAAGAGATATTGTATTTTGTTTTTAGAATATCTAACGTTTCTGAAATGGGGACATTGGTGAAAAGAGATACAACATCGAAGCTGACTAGGATGTCATTTTCTGAAATTCTGTAACCACTTAGGATATCTAGGAAGGAAGAAGAGTTCTTTACGTACGAGGATGCTTGCTCGGCTAGAGGTTGAAGGGTTTTGGCTAAGTACCGGGCTAATTCTTGGGTCGGGGATTGTACCGAACTGACAATGGGCCTAAGAGGAATGTCCGGCTTATGAATTTTGGGTAGTCCGTAAATTTTCGAAATTTTAGAAGACTTTTCGCGAGGAATGATGATCTTTTTAACGTCAAGAGGAAGTTGGGTCCTGTTGATGATTTCCTTAGTCTTTTTCTCTAAGTAAGTAGTAGGATTATTGTTCATTATTTCGTAGTCTGCAGTGTGGAGTAAGGATTTCATCTTGTGAACATAGTCCTTAGTATTGAGAAGAACAGTCGCGTTTCCTTTGTCGGCAGGAAGAATAGTTATGTCATCGTTGTTACGTAGTTGTTTTAGTGCATGTCTTTCGTTAGAAGTTAGGTTTGATTTTGGTGGCTTTGATGTGCGGAGTACTCTAGCAATGTCTTGACGAGTATCTTCAGTCTCAATATCTGTTAGTTCAACCAAAGCTACCTCAACTTGAGAAATGATTCTTTCAGTTGGGATAGTTTTCGGCGTCACTGCGAAATTGAAACCTTTGGATAGGACGTGTAAACTGGTGGAGTCTAAGGGGAAGTCAGAAAAGTTATGGACGTTCGTCTGAGGGGGTGAGGTGACAGTGGGTTGTTGTTTTGTAATAAGTCGTGTTAGCTTAAGTTTTTGAATGACTGTTTTCTTTTGGGCCAGGTGTTCAGCTTTATCGCTCGAAATGCGATTAAAATTGTCCCACAGAATTGGATGAGGATTGAAAGTATGTAATGATGAATAACAGTGATACAAATTTCGGTTGGTTTGGTCAAGTTGATATCTGATTGAATAAATGGAATATATATGACTAAGGACACCACTCAAACTATAGGCAACTTAACCGGTAACCCCAAAGACAAAGTACCTAACGAGGATCGAGGAGTTTACGAAATCTCATGTCGCGATTGCCCACAAAGCTACATCGGTCGTACCAACAGGCGCGTTAACCATCGAGTATATGAACATTCTCTGTCAGTTCGTAAAAAAGATCCGACTTCAGCTCTCGCGCATCACCATATCCAAACAGGGCACTCTATCAACTTCGAGGACAGTAGGACTATCATATCTCTCAATTCTCTTAGGGCATCCACTATTCGCGAAGCCATCGAAATAGAAAAAAGACCTCTCTGTCTAAATAGACGCGATGACAGTACTCGCCTTCCCACAGCTTGGACCTCCGTAATTGCCAGATTAAACAAAGCAGACACGCCCACCAATACCCAACCAATCACAACACAGCCTCATCACGTGACATCTTCTTCTAACCCAGCGCTACCTATAAATAAAAGAAGCAGAGCAGACTCAAATTCAGTTCAGTTACCTAGTGACTCTTGGGGAGTAGGCAGATTGACTCTGAAACTCTTTTTCACTTTTGTCTCTTGATAATGGCTCCAAAGCAGGAGTCGAAACGTCGAGTATTCAATAAATTCAGACGCGGTTCTCACCCGGAACCTAGCTTAGTTCATAATAATGACCGCGGAAGCCTCTCAGGATATATATATATATATATATATATATATATTAGAATTATCCTTATTATTATGAATTCAATTAATGATTGTTGAACTTTAAATTTTTTATTTTCTTATTTTAAAAATATTGCAGCTTCAGGGATTAAGTCCCTGTTTTTTTTTCTTCTGATTTTCTTAAACTGCTTAATATTGGGTCAGATAATATCAAAGCGTATTGCATAATATCCTCATTGGTTTCACTTCTACTACACATTCGCTAATGCGCAGCTCTAGCTTTTCGAAACGTTTTATTATTAGTTTCTTGTGGTTCTTCAGAGAAAAATCCCATTGGTTCCTTAAACTCTCTCATAATATCACATCCATGTATGAGTAATTTATGTATTGATGGAGGCATATAATACCAGGAGTATAGTTTACTATATATTCTAGCTGTTTCTCGACAGTATTTTTCAAACTCATCGATTTTAATATTCTGCGTACACGAAATTAATTGCAAAGTGACATAAAATCTGGTCAATAGATTTTCATCAACACCAATTATTTTTTAAATATCTTTTCTTTTTTCAAAAATGCTCAGCGCGACATTTCCAGTATTTGTGGTACCTGCCCCTTGCTTGATTGACTACGTCAACCGTTAAATTACAAATTTTTTTCAAAGACTCCTGAATGAACTTTTTCTCTCGCGTTTAGTTTCTTTATTCTCTCCTCTTGCTTGAGATTTCTTAAAGTCAGAATTAGAGCCAATGTGTAAACAATATTCCATCATTCTGATCCAGCAGTGCAATATTGACAGACCTCATTTATAAACCTCCGTTTTACATCTCAGCTGCAATACGTAGTCTATTTTGTTGGCATTTTTCGGAGAAACACCGCAAATATGACACTTACTAGAAGCGTCTTCCTTAGCCAAAACATGACAGGTTTTTCCATCGATCATGAAACATTTTAGATCACACGTTACATTAAATTGTATCACCTTAAATTCAAAAATATAATTTTGAACTTTAGTCATCAATTCGGAAATTTCTTTATACTGTTTCTCAATTACTTTCTTACTTTCTTTTACAAATTTAAAACTAATGGGACGAGTATAAAAGATGGAAGAAGGTTTATCATTTTTCCACAATATTTAGTTATTATTAGTTTTTAATCGTAGAGGCACTAAGCTAGATATGAAAACAGATGCGTCTGATAGATTAGCATTCGCATTCTTATTATTGATACTGCTTTTTTCAGAATCATCATCACTAGAAAATTGATCAATTGAACTATCACGATCGGTAAAATTCCATGCTGCCCAGAAACTCCATCCATACCCCACTTTGCCAAAAAGTTTATATTTGTAGATGAATTCTTCAACTTACTTTCTTCTACATTTATCAAAATTCGCTTGATAGTATGCTCAAGCAGGGAAAATATATGTACCTTTGCTCCTTGATTTCTGATACTAATAAAATGTTTTTCTTAACTGAAGAGCTAACAGTACCACAATATTATACAACTCTTACAGATGTAAAATTATTTAAAATTAATATTGAACCTCTTTATATACTTTTATGGAAATAATACTCTTGCGAGTGCTAAGCAGCCACCTATTGAGCAGAATAGTAACTTCTAAAATATTTCTGTTATTTATGGTTCTGGAAATTATGAAAAGGGGTATTAAGGTTTGATATTAGCTTAAGATTATTTTTTTCGGGTTTAAAGAAATGTTTACAAGAATATATTGTGCTTCGAAATCAACAAGATATGCTGATAAATAGAATATTTAAACATTTGAGATTAATTTCGAAAATCTGAGGTTACATTTTTTAAATATCAAAGTATTATAAAGCTACATGATTAATTCAACTCGCACACAGTCCTATTTTTTTATTATTTTTCACATATTATTAACGTTACTAATCAGAAACAAAAGTGTCACTTTTCTTAAGGTTGTTGAATATTTCAATAAATACATTAAGAAAATAATATTAAGAGAAAGTTTTTAGTTCATAGTGTTCAGGTTATTTAAAGAACATCTGAGTTTATAATGTGTCCTTTCAAATATTATGAATGCTGAATGTTGGGCATAGAAGATAAAATTATCGATTTGATACAATTTATCGATTTGACCTTCAATTGACCTTGGTACGACCTTTAAATGTCCTTGAATGGTAAAAATAAGAGTGGCACCCAAAAAACATATGAATACATTTTTTCAGATTTTTTTACTTCAAATTAGTTCCTATACAATTATTTAATATTGAGGCGAATGGTTCATATAAGTCGATGTGAAACTTTGTTTACAGAAAGTGTAATTTTTGCATCTGAATAGTAAAGTTGAGGATATAAAAGAATATCAAAAAAAATACGATGGTACGACTTAAATCGGCGTGTGTGTAGAATTTTTTCCTATATTTCCCACTGTGCGACGCAGGTTTTATTGAACACTTGCTAACGAAAGGCGGTCTTCATTCGAAGAAAGGACGTAGAGTTTAAATGGTATTGCATTGAGATTAAATATGTATTTCTATTAAGAAACTAGGGATTTAATCACTTAACCATTGACAACGGGGTCTGATCTAGACCCCGAAACGTTTGGAATATACAGCAATTTTCTTTAAACTGTGGTGTTATTTCTCAAGAAGCACTTAGACATTAAACAGTTTTTATGTGTTATTCTCTACACATTCTTCAAGAAAAGGTAATCAAACACATGTGGATTTTTTTAGCTATTGAAAATACTGACTTCTTTAGAGAATTATATATTTCCTTTAGTAAGGTTGGTCTTTGGTTCTTTTTCCATCAGCTCCTCCCCAGATTCTCTTGAGAACTCCAATTTCTACTTCGTTTTGGAGATGAACTCGCCAGTGATTGTAGGGAGCTGCATGATATTGACGATACTTCTACGGGTTTTAAGTATACTTAGTCAGCATTCGATGTCTTATGCAGACTGTTCTTGGCTGGCGATCGTTGTGGCAACAACCTATCTCTAGTTTCTCTTGAAGTGTCCTACCCGCGAGCATGTGAGATGTTGTACTCTAGTGGATCTGACTTCGTTTTTTTTTTGGTATCAGCCTAGACTTCCAAAGCACGACTGAAGACCTCGTCGCATTTCTTTTTGTTGTTCTAGGTCTATTAGCAAAAAAGTTGTAGATAAATGTTATATATTTATTCATTGCATAAGAATTGATAAATTGACTATTCCTTAAATAAATAGATTTTATTCGTCATTTTGATTATTATTGAATATTAGTTTTATGGAGCGGAACTAAAACGTGCTCACTATCAGATTAGTCGCATCTGAAATCTGAAAAAAATAGAAAATGTCGGAAATACATTAGTGAAAATGAAAATAAATTCCAGAAATTTAAAAAAATATATCATTAACAACACAGAAATAAAAATCTTAAAAGAAGAAAATATCTCGAAAATTTAAAATGTTTAAACTATCAAATTGTCAAAAAAAGTCAGAATATCAAAAATACCAGTGTCAAGAATGTTAACAATGTCAAAAACGTCGAAAAGCTGAAATATTTAAAAAATATCAATAATCTCAGAAATGCCAAAAATGTTAAAAATGTTATGAATGTCAAAAACTTCAAAAATGTCAAGTGTTTCAAGTTTGACAAATGTCATAGATATCAAAAAGGATAAAAACCCTTAATAATGCCAAACTGTCAAAAACAAAAATGGCAATGACAACACATGTCAAACAACTAAAATGAAAATTGGAAAAACCACAATATCAAATGTCAAAAATCACTTCAAATATGTTTAGCTCTTCACATTAAATCCCATTATAACATATTTTTAGAAGCGACTGTTGCTATCTAAATTTCGTTCATGAATAATGTTAAAACGGTTTTCACAAGAAAAAATGTACGGGATGCTAGAATTACCAAATGAAAAACCTGTTCAAGATAAATGCTTCAATACACCGATTTTTCTAGCCCGTGCGAAGCCGGGACGGCACGGGTTAGCTAGTATATATAATATATACAGCTAGTGTATATATATATATATATATATATATATATATAATTTATTTCGGTAATAACGGCTGATAGCTTACAAATATTACAAAAAATATCGGGACGCAGCCACACTTCTTGGCTTACTAAGAAGAAATACTCTTTTAACTTATTTTGTGAGCTTTCGAAATTATTTTATTTCATCGTCAGTCAATATACTACAAAGAACACAAAATATTAATCACTATCCACAAACATTCCTTTAAATTTGGTAGAACTTATCATTGATAGAAATTGGGTTTCAATTTCCCTCGCACAAATATTAGTAAAAATAGATTCCTTGAACAAATTATTTTGTTTTCACTAACACTGTTTTTTCGTTTGATGGAAAGTTTTATAAGCAGGTTTTTGGCTCACCAATGGGTTCTAAGCTTTCTCCCATTATTGCTCAGTACTTTATGGACGATTTGGTCACTGAATGTATCCTGAAACTTAGTTTTAACATTCCTTTTTTAAAAAAATACGTAGATGACATTGTTTGTAGTGTTCCTATTGGTAGCAAAGATGAGCTTTTAAACATTTTTAACATTTATAATAGATTTTTTAATTCACTATTGAAGAACTGACACTGACAATATTCTTAAATTAGATTGGTATAGGAAACCTAGCAGTTCAGGAAGATATATGAATGTTCACTCGAATCACCCACTTAAAATGAAAATGAACTTGGTTAGTAGCACAAAAAATTGAGTTCCTAAAATTTGCCATTCATCGTTCAAAGATAAGAGTCTACAAGTTTTGTTAACATTATTCCTAAATAATTCTGATCCTTATAAATTACTTAACAAAATATTATTTAATACCCCGTATTTGTTGAGAGATAGTTGTGATCGTCTTAACGCTATGAAAGTCATGTCAACAAGTAAGACTAACTTTCATTTAAGTAATATAAACCTAGAAATTTCTCATAGAAATTACTGTTATGCCTATACCTATACCATATATCAAAGAACTAACTCCAAAAGTATCAAAAATCTTCAAAAACGAACATAGTATAAATATAAATGTATAAAAACAGTTAATCATCTATTTACCAGAACAAAAAATAGAATTCCTAATGATCTTAAATCTAAGGTTATGTATATAATCGACTGTAGCAACTGCCTTGCTTCCTATATCGGTCAAACGTCAAGAAATTTGCAACACCGACTGACCTTACACAAGAGTGATATAAAATTGAAAAGGGAAAGTTTTGCTTTAGCCACTCACTGTTTAGAACATAACCATTCTCCTGCCTTCGAAAATTCGCAAGTTCTGGCCATTGAAAGTAACAGTTTTAAACGTAGCTTCTTGGATATGGTGTTCAGTAACAGTTAGTCCAATACCATCAATAAAAAGACATATTTACAAAATTTAAATGTAATTTATTGTAACTTACTGGAATTGGAGATTTGAACCAATCACAATCAATCCGAATATAATACAGATTTCTCAGATTGAGTAAATAAAAAGACAAATTTTTGCTGCCCAATAAATATTTTTAAAATTCATCAGTAAGTTACAAATAATAAAAATAGTTTACCCGTACTTTATAAAACAAAATTACATCACAGGTCTTCAAATCAAATATGCCAACGTGACAATTTTGTTAGTTGAATTGCCAAAATTTTAAAAATATTCTAAAGAGTTAAAGATGTATACGTTTTTCTTCTTATACAACATCAACTAACATAAGTGTTTAGTTTTTTACCTCTTTTAAATTAGACAGGTCAACATTTGATCTAAGCCGGAACACGGCATGACGTGTAGGGTACTACGGGTTTTTTGGATCGCTGATTATGATGAGAGGGTCGATTAAAATCTGAAAAAATTCTAGCTTATGTTTTTGAGGTACCTGAGTCCGAATCCGTACTTTGCTTGACCTTTCGCTTTTTCCCAGAGATTATTTGAAGGTCATTGGAAGGTCAAATCTAGAGAGGGGTACAATAAAATGTAAAAAATGCTTTCTTATGTTTTTGAAGTCTCTGAGTGCGAATCCGTGGTTTGTTTAACCTTCGCTTTTTCCTAGAGGTCATTTGAAGGTTAAATCGAGAAAATTCTACAAAAAAATCTGAAAAAATGTGTGGGTGCACCAAGGACACCTCACTGCGATGATGGGTGATGGTGGGCAACGCAGTTGTTCCACTATCCGGCGAAGTCCCTAGGTAGCGGCTTTTATGCCTTCATGGCAACCTCGCAGAAAAAAAATCGAGACATTGCTTTAGAAATCCAGAATCGGCAGCTGGGGTCAGGGTGGGAAAGCGGGCCAGCAGGCGTTGTCATCATGCGATCGAAGCTCTAGGTTAATGGAACACTGGTCAATGTAGACTCCAATGCGACAAGTCAAAGTCCTTACAAAAAGTGTCTAAGTTAAGTGGCCTTGCCTTAACTGGCTGGGATCATAGCCTTGCTTTAATTGTCTTAGATAAGCTAAAACAAACTATTTTTAGATTTTTTAGAGCGACTCTCTCGATTTGTCCTTCAAATGACCTTTAAATGACTTCTGAGTTAAAGCGAAAGGCAAACAAATAGCGCATTCGTACTCAGAGACCTCAAAAACATTAGCACGCATTTTTTTCAGATATTTTTGTAGAACTCTCTCGATTTGACCTTCAAATGACCTCTGGGAGAAATCGCAGTCAAACAAACTACGGATTCGGACTCACAGACCTCAATAACATAAGCAAGAATTTTTTCAGATTTTTTGGTGAAACTCTCTCGATTTGACCTTCAAATGCCATTGAACTTGACGTGATGAAGATCAACCGACCCTCTCATCGTAATCAGCGACCCGAAAAACCCCTATAACACTATAAGGCTTGCCGTGTTCATGCTTAGTTGAAATATTGACCTGTGTTATTAATATTTTGTGTTGTTTGTAGTATATTGACTGACGACAAAATAAAATAATCTCGAAAGCTCTCAAAATAAGTTAAAAGAGTATTTCTTCTTTGTAACCCAAGAAGTTTGGGTGCGTCCCGAGATATATTATATTGGCTGAAGTGCTTCTTCTACTGGTATGCTTGGATATAAGCTGTTAACATCGAAACTAACTATGATAACTTCAGGTTCTATGGAAATACGAATCTTTTTTTCCACAATTGGTTGTAGGGTGCTGGTTCACAAAACTGTCACACCACACAAGAAACAGGAAAACTATAGCCATTCTGGATAAAGCAAGCAGGGCCCTTGTCAAAGAACAAATAAACAGAATCCGCCAAGAAGTGAGCGAAACAGAAAACAACTCTACCACCTTCACCTGAAGCTCAGCCGCCAATTACACGGAGTACTGTGGGACCGAGTTGCTAACATACTGGCGCACCGAGATCGACAAAACACAAACATCTTCCAAACTCCAGAAGAAATTGGAGAATGTACAAACAAAATCTGAAATACGAACAACCCACAGTCCGCGACAACATCCGCAGGGTCCACAACATCTCCAACCACCCACTATCCACCACAGAACTTAGTTTTCTTCGTAAACATTTCAACTTTGCTATAGCTCTGAAGAAAATTCCGATCGAGGAAATCATCTCCAATGTCGAAACAAGCCTCGCAAATTTAGAAAAATAAACGGCAGAGCAGATAAGGCGAGACGTCGCCCAAGTCATCACATCCGCGAAACCACCTCAACCAAACCTCAGCGGACAGGAAATGAAAGCCCACAAGACTCTCAAAGAATCCAAAATTTCACCATACTACCTGCCGATAAAGGAAACTCCACCATCGTAATGAATACTATAGACTACCAGGACAAAATGAAGCAAATTCTCGACAATAACTCAAGTTACAAACCATCATCCAGAGACCCGACGCCCTACCTAGAAAAAACAACGAAATAAAAAATTTAAGATTCACCCATAGAAGAAGAACTACAGAAAAAACTGATCTCCAGAGAAAAGTCAAGTCGGTGCCCAAAGATCTACGGTTTTCCCAAAATCCATAAAGACGGAGTCCCACTTCTACCTATAGTTAGTGCTTTCAACTCGCCAGTATACAACTTTAAAAAATATCTAGCCAGCACCCTACAACCAATTGTGGAAAAAGCAGATTCTTACATTAAAAAATCGGAACATTTCAGGCGCATTCTCAAAAGTATTTCCATAGAACCTGACGATATCATAGCTAGTTTCGATGTTAAGAGCATACGAGTAGAAGAAGCACTTCAACAAATATCTGAGAACAAAGACCTCCCACAATTCAAACCGACGGACCAGCAATGGGGTCCCCACTATCATCAACGGTGTATTCCCGGATAAATATTTCTTCATTTTGTTCCATTCCTGAAAGCCTACGACTAGACATATATATATATATATATATATATATATATATATATATATATATATATGTCAAGCGCATAGTTCCGATTCAAAATCGATGCTCGATCGCATAGTTCCGCGACATCTGTATAGTTCCGCGACTGCCTTGGAACTTTTATATGTACAATGTTTAGTTCCGGTGCAGTCGCGGAACTATCTTTAGATAATTATAATTTCGATTAATCTATAATGTTTTAATAAACATGTTTAGACAGACTAGTGAAACAATTATTTCACCACTGGAAATTTTATTTTTTATATTACAGGATATTTGTCTCATATTTTCTTCAAAACATTGGTTTCTAACATTTAAAAAAATATTTTTGATGATTGTAGGTTTACTAGAATTAATTATATTTTATAATATGCTATGAAAGTCGAACATTAACGAAGTTTTCACAGAAAAATGTATTAAATTCCAGAAATGCAAGATAATAGTTATTATCAAAAAATTAATAACAAAATATATATGAAAAAAAAACATTTTCTAGTAAATATGTGAAAATGTCTTCCTAAAAAGTGTAGTAATTAAGCTTCAACTTATAGGTATTTGTTAATAAATAACTGGAACTTGAAACATTACACAAAAATCATTACAATCTTTAGGAAGATACTTAAAGCAAAAAACACTTTTAAATAGTTCCTACGTCAACTTTTTCAGAATATAATATCAATAATATACATTTTAACATTTAAATTGCATATCTACTTGTTTTTAATAGCTTAATTAATTAGTTGTCGTACATATTGGAAGGTTTGGCAACCTTGTAGTCGCACAGAATTCGAACTCATACGCGGAATTGATGTTACAGTTAAAAATGGTATTGTGACGGATAGCACTGTTCTCAGAAATTATATTTAACTCGGAGACGGTTAAAAATACGAAATACGAATGAATGAATATAAGAAATTCACCAACAAAAAGTTATGGTTGTGTTTACTTTATACTTCGAATAGATAATTATATTTTATTCCTTGATCTTAATGTATATTATTGATAAATTGTTAAATGGTTTCTATTTATTTCTGTCTGATCTGTGGTTTCTATGTTGTTATATAGAGGTTTGCGCTATGATATTACAAATATCAAGTATCCAATCTGTATTCACAATTTCTGTGTATAACTTATATTGTTCTAAGTGAATAATTAGATATTCTTAAAATTGAATTCCTTACAGTATAAGTTTGCAATAGGAACTATATGAAACATTAACGATAAACAAGGAATTTTATAAAAATATACCTACTTACAAATGTTTCCAAATTTTATTTAATATTTTTCGACAGATATGTTTTGCTTGCTAATGTTTAAGCTAGCTAGATATTTTGTAATTTTCAGAGAATAACAGTTATACATATATATATATATATATATATATATATATATATATAAAAACTCATAGAAACAAAAGATTAAATTGGTGTGTGAATTATTCTTGATTTTTTGTTTAAAAATATAATTTACAAATTACACAAATCGTTTAATTGTTCTGATTTGGTAAAAATATTTAAAGTTCTAGATTCATCTACCGTTTCATAAGGATTAAATTAAAAAACTATCTTATGTCGTTGTTATTTAATTCCCAGATTTCTTTCATCATACGTTTTGAAAGCTATTTACATTTTTAACCGACTTCAAATAACGAGGCGGTTATCAATTCGTCGCCACGTTTTTTATGGATGGGCAATTTTGATGATTTAAACGGCATTGTATTAAGGAATAATACAGAAAGGTACCACATAATTTTCTATAACGTGAGATTTACGGTTTTCCAGAAAATGAGAAAAAGCAGTGATTAAAGGACTACATTACAATGATTCTACACTTTTTTCTCTAAAACGACTCAATAAATTTGAATATTTTAAATTGAATTCTACAAAGTTATGTTCCAGCTTGAATCCGTATATATGTCGATAACAAAACATACCATTTTTCTGAAAATCGGAAAAATATGTGCAAAAAACCGGTAAACATCAATGTAAATATCTAGCTTAAATGTCAAGATGAAATATCGTACTGGGTGTTTGTAACGGTTTTCATTTTAAGGAGCTTACAGATGAGTGAAATGGTACAAAATACTCCATTAGAGTATCAGAAAGAAAAATTGTTATTTGAGCGATCCTTTCTATACGGTGGTAGGTGGGTGTGTGTGCATCGAAACTCAAGCAGAAAGCAATGTGCATAGTTGAAATATAGGGCGAAGTAATATTACAGTTATACAGGTCGGTTCAAAAAATCTTATAAATAATTGTGATATTGGGTGGTACATATGCAGTTGCATAGGATGGGTGAAATATAAGATGCAATAGAATTAAAGTAATACAGGGTGGTTCATAAATGTTGCATTCGCGCCACATAAGGAGATTGAAATAAGAGTCGAGTAAAACTATAGTTATACAGAGTGGATCACAAAATATTAAAAAATTTGTTAAGTAAGCATATCCAGTAAGGATATTTGAGTTACAGCGTTGAGGGTTCAAAATATGTCATAAGCGTTTGCATATAAAGGATGGTTAACATATAAGCTGGAGTGGAATTATAGTTAGACAGGATGGTTAAAAAATGCTTTATAGAGTGGAACATAAGTAGTTGCTTATACCTCGAAGTTTCCTTGGACTTCCATCGTCTTGAAGTGGTTGATCTCACAACGTTTCAATAGCTGTGTATCTGCTATCGTCATCAGGTGAATGATGTAGTTAGAATAGTTGCTTATACTCGACATATAGGGCGAAGTAAAATTATAGGTCTACAGGGTGATTTAAACAATAGAAAAATACACAGTCAATAGAGTGGAGAGGATTAATACTTAAACAGGGCGGTTGCAACATAGTGTGGAGTTGAATTATAGTTGTACCGGAGGGGTCCGAAAATGATAGACAAATAATTTATATTGGGTAACCAATACAAAAAAAATACAGGGTGGTTGCAATATAGGGTGAATTAGAGTTACACTAATAAAAAGTGATCGAAATAATAACGAAACAATTAAAAAAGTTTAAAAATATGTATAAAATACTAATTAGAGAGGGGGGGGGAAAGATAGATATCATAATACGCCAAAATAATCAATAGAATTGTACCTCAAATTAGCTAAGAAAGAATATATGTCAGAAAATAGTGGTTGATTGCACAGGGTTTCTAAACGGTTTTTATTTTAAGCCAATTGAAGTCGGTTCTTTTTTAAATATGAATTTTTGTTTTTACTCATAATGAATCTTCATATAGGCCAATTTCCGATATTTAATGAGAAATTGTTTTATATTTTTCTTCTACTAGGGGTTTGTTTGTGTTTTTTCAATAGGTTTGCCTGCTGCCAAGTTTTGGAAACAATCATTGGTATGATTTGTCTTCATTGAAATTTGTCCCATAAGTAAATAATTATGCGGAATTGCACCCGTTTAAAAAGGTAAACATGCTGTTGGGTAAAGGTATAATTTAATAGGGCCCGTTGGGAACATTGTCTCTAATTCAACACTAAGCACATCAAGTATCGAGCTGATTGTGTAATTTTAAACAATTTAGTTATGTTAATAAATCTTAATATAGGTTTAAAATAATACTTTTTTGACCATAATGAGCAATATATTATTTACTAGCTGTCGCCCAGTGGTCGAAATTCGACCAATTGTGTCAATATCTCTGGCAGACTAAGTAACATGAAAATTTTATCGTGACATTCTATCCTAGGACTTTAGGGAGAACAGCAATTACACAGAACGGATCCAGATTCGGAACCTCTGTGTGATAGTTTCCTCGAAAATCCTAGATGTCGGTCTTACATCTCGCTTCTACAAATAAGTAACGAAATTCAAGTTTTTTTCAGATATAATTCATAGAACTTTATTTGTGTTCAAATTCGTAATTCTTAATTTAATATGATAACAATTCAACTGCTAATGGGCTACCCTACATATTTATTTTTTCTAACCCCCTAGCTATAATTGCACTTAATTCTCTAACATTTATTAAAATCCTCATTATAATAATTCCATCTCATTATATATTTCCACCACCCTGTATATGCAACTGCTTATGGACCACGCATAATATTTTTTAACATTTTTCAACCACCGAGTAAACCATTCTGTATATGCCACTGCCTATGACCCACCATATTTATTCTTTTTGTTTATGAAATTTTTAATCTTCTGTAACTATAATTCTACTCCGACCTATATTTCAATCATTATATATATGGAACTCTTCGTGGTTTACTCTATAAATCATTTTCTTTTCTAACATTTTTTATCACCATCCTGTATATCTATAATTCCTCTTACCCTATATTTCCTCTTAACTATATATACAACTGCTTATGGGTTACGAAATGTTGCATTTCCATTTCCGCCACCCTGTATATGCACCTATGTATAACATTTTTTGCACCACCTTGTATAACTGTAATTTTACTGCATCTTCTATTCCAAGAACCCTGTAAATTCAACCGCTAATGGGCTTCCCTATATAATTATTTTATTAGTTATAATTGCACTCTACTCTATATTTTAAACACCCTAAATATGCAACTGCTTATGTGCCACCCATTAAAAAAATGATTTCTAACATATCTGGAATCGCCCTGTATAATTATGATATTCAACGATTACTTTACCCACTAAACAATAACAACGCTTGCATGCCACTTCCAGAAGTACATGCTCTAAGTATATAACAGCATTGCTCTGTCTATATATAATTACTCAATGGTTTGAGTCTGGCGGCGGCGGCACGCGGCACATTCATTTGTTTGGCATTGACATTATTGACGTAAATAATGAATTTTTATTATATTTTATTTAATGAATGAACCAATATTATAAATTAAGATTAGCATTCTGCACTGAAGGTCGTTAGTAGCTACTAAACAAAACAAAAATGAAGAAAATCGGTTGAGAAACAGAGGAGAAAATGGTACCTAATCGTTTTGTCTTTGCCTATTTATATATAGATTTATAGTTTATCAAACAAAAATTCTAGCAAAGATGTTTACAATTAGGATTTGTGTCGTTGATATGATTTACTACATTCATATATAAATTAATTGATGAGATGTTTTACAAAATCAAAGCTAGATTTCTATTTTAGTATATTTGAATTCCATTTTATTGTGTGCAGTTGTTTTGATTTGTTTAATTTTCAAAAATTTTAAAGTCACGGTTAATTTAAAAAAAGGCAATTTCTACAAAAATGCTGAAGCAATATATTAATTTGGGCGAAATGTGTATAGTCAGTGTGTATGTGGTATAGTATTGTAAACACCATAATGGACATGCTATAGAAAAAATAAATATTTAACAGTATAGTTTTTAATACGCCTTTGGTCATGAGAATAGGTAGTAGAAACTTTATAACTTAGGGACATTGGGCGGTTATCTACAGAGCCGGGCTGTACATAATGGAGAGGAATATTTCCAATAGAGGCCCCAACTAGACGGAATCGGGGACTCAATTATTTTTTTCAGAAACTATATTATCTCAACACCTATTTAAGATATTTTGGGAATGAATGACGAAATGCAATAAACGAACGTTTAAGAACAGATTGTCCAAGATAACAATTTACCCAAATTAAATGGTTTCATATAAAAGAAAAGTAACATTTAACACGACGAACAGGATCTCTGTTCTTGTTTTGTCACAATATTTGGAGCAAAACCACATTTTTTCACAAACGGTGTCCATATTCCTACACGCCAGATCTATATAGGACGTTAAGATCTTTATTAAAATCTCAGAACTATTAAATCGAGTTTTAATCTGAATCTTATAAAAGAATAGCGAAATGAAATCAAACAGCAAGTAGTAATAAAGGGCTAACAAAAATATGTGAAACAAGATGGTGGACATTCAGAATTTATTAGGAAACGAACAAGAAACTGATTTTGAAATTAATCTTTATTCTACTATATTGATTGTTTTAGAGGAAATAAAACATCTGATAAATTTGATTCTAAAAATATATCTGAGACTACATCTTTTTAAAATATTTTTTTACATATGAAGCTATTCTGTTCTCGTTTCAAATAGTTGAAATGGTTGTGTAATATGGAATTCATCTTGTACAATCGTAAAATATTGTCATGAATGCTAAAAATATTATTTCAGGATTGTTTGAAAAATATATACTCACTAACAAGGAATTTAAATTTAAAATTGTTTTGGTAAAACATACTTACTTACTATAGTAAGGAGCAAATATTTAAAATGTGAATAAAACGAGCGGCAGCCATTTGAGACTAAACGATGGAAGCGACAGCTTCTTACGAACTATACTTACCATCTCTTCTTATCTCCTGTCTCTGTTTCTATTTCCTTGTGTTATCATTAGTAATGGATTTTAATTTCAGGAGAATTAAAATAATTGTCACTATTTTGTTATGACTCAAGTATTAATCATAATGTGTAATTTTATTCTTAATTTAAATTTCTATAACAAATAAAATTTGTTGATTTATTAACTTGCAAGTTGAAGCTCATATCCGCCGAATTGTAAATGCGACAAATAATTTAACAAAAGGTGTATGAAATTAATAGCGTTCTTTCTCACTTCTGATATATGTCAAGTCCATAATGCTATATATCGCAAAGAGAGATTTGGAGTTTTTTAGAAAAGAAAATTTTGTGCAGGTTTTCTATATTAATTTGATGTTATATTAGTTTATTTCGCCTATATTATTGATATTTATAAAAGAAGAAACTCATAATCTATTTTACCTTGTCTCTGTTTCTTACACAGTGAACTGAATTATATGGGTATTTTAATCACATTTTTTCATATAATAATTTGTGTTTAAGATCAAGGTTGGGTGTCGTGTCGGTGTCAGTGTCGGTATCGAAACAAATGAAATTTCAAGATATCCCATTCATTCCCTTGCTCATCTATTTTCATACATGTAAATGTGGACTCACGTTAAGAAACTTTCGCTTCAAAAAATACCAAGGAGTTTACATATTTTTATTAAGTTTGTTAATAATGTGTTTGTCCACCAGGGTTATCTATATACTCCTCAACACGACTTAGCATTAACTCAATACGGTGGTCTATAGTCACATATACTCATATTAATAAACCACGTGTTCGATTGTCAAAAAACTAATGAAATATTCGAATATATAAAAATATAACTGCTTTTCAATGTCCAGAATGTTTTTAAAATCCTTAAACTACTTGAAAATGAAACCATTTTGACTGCAAGACCGTATCCAGCGGGGGGGTTCGGGGATTCAACCCCCCCCGATATTTGGGATTGAAGACTCAATTTTAACGATTTCACAATTTTTTTCATAAAAATATATTTTTTATTCTATACATTTCTTATATACTGGAGGTACATGATTAGAAAAATAACTTTTTCGGTCCTAGTCAATCCATCCAACATCCAAAAAAATTCCTTGAGGAATCAACCTCCCCCCCCCAGAAATGTTTTTCCGGTTACGGCCTTGAATTTTTGAGAGATTAAAATGTATTGAGTTATTCTTATTTGTTATTTACGACATTTCTAGATACGGCGATTATGAGAATAGGCAGTCTGAAAGATCAGTGTACAAAATTTTTCGGCGTAAACATGCACTGGACTTTTTCAGTACCGTTTACGGCTTGTTGTATAGATATCTTTTTATGTTAATAAATCAGATCAATCAGTTATATGCAAACAAGTATTTGTATAATTAGTTATTAAAGTTATAAAACATAAAAAGTATATTCATCGTATTTGATTTGGATTAGGCTATATTAGATTAGGTATATAATAAAAATAATACTCAATGCGAAAGCGAAATATGCATTTTTCAATATGTTACAAATCAGTTTTCATCGATTATAATCAAACCTCAGAACTTTTAATATAGTACATTTAAGGAAGTCAAATGATTTCTAGCAATGATTCGATCGAATGAGCTGACAATAAGATTTACATGTTTCACTTTTAAATTAAAACTCTTATTGGAATAAACTATAAAAATAATTACAGTTTACAAAAACTAAAAAAACAGGCTTTAATAGCAAACCGAACTAATTATTTGGTATTTATTTTAATCTTATTCTAAATTAATTAGTCATAATTGATTGTTGGACTTTCTATTGATGTAACACAAACTCTTCATATTTTTAAATTATTTCCTACTTTATATTAGTTTAATATTAAGAGTGTTTTTTAGTTTATGAAACTATAATTTATTTTACAATTTTTTTCGAAGTTTATTGATTCAAAACTGCTTTCGGATTTTTTAAAATTTGTAATGTTTTTTAACTAAAGTTCCATTTTTTAAAATTCAACCTAAAAACGGTCCATTATAATACGTTTGTTTTCATAGTTTCAATCTTAACCTGCAAACTAGTCTAGATATTTTCTTTTTATTCTGATTATCCTAGTGAGGATATTGTTATAAAATTATCCACTTCGTCCCTGCCCAAAGCAACGTTAAACATTATTCATTTCGTTAAGACATCAATCGCTGAGATGATAGAACTGGAATTTTCGATTGACGCAAAAACTAATTGCCTGGACGCTCGACGAACAAAGGTAATACCCATACAGAGGACTCGAAAATTTAACGTAGGATATAAAAGGCAATAACATTTTTATGATTTAGTTAGTTAACCTTATCTCGTTGTGTTGATGTTTTGGTTCAGAATCAGCTGTTGTAAATATTTGATTTTGCCTCTAAATAAAGTTCTAGAAAGTAAACTGAATGTCAGTTTTTAAAATTAATCAAATTTGTGCCCACGGAGTTTATTGCAATATTGTAACAAAGATATGTAATAATTGTATTGTCACCGACCCTTGACATGTGTTCAAATTTTCAAGTTACTCAGACTTCTTTAAGTTGGTAAAAATTATCAGAAAGTTTCCGTTACATTCATACATACATTCAGGTCAGCCTAATAAGAGCTTCTTAATAATTAATAGTGTTTATTTTTCATCTTTCTTTTAAAATCCATATTAAAAATTGGGGTATTTCCATTAAAAACACTTCGTGTCCTAATTAATAAATTCCTGTCCAAACTGGAAGTCATAATAAAGTACATTCAATGGCCCACTTAAAGACCTAGATCTAGAAGGGGGAAAATTACAAGAAATGCTTAATATCTTAATTGTAACGAATGCTTATATCTAGGCATAAATATAACATCAACGGGAAGTGAAGAGGCAATTCAAGACAGAATACCAAAGGGAAATAAACAAACAAGAGAAAATACAAAATACGGCTGGTAATTATGTATAGTTCGGATGTTTGGCAACTGTAGCAGAAACAAAAAAAAGTAATATATGTGAGATTGAATTTTATATCGCCATGTGAGTCCCATTGGTGGTCTGGCAGGTTGTTTGTAATGATTTCGCTCTGTTTCTTGTGCACTCCCTCTCATATTTCTTTTTCTCTAGCAAAATTTGTGTAGGCTCTCACACATCCTTTTGATCTCACCGATATTTTCCATTTGATTTTAGTGAGTTGCATTTAGAACAATTCTGATGATGATGTTTTAGCATTACTATTTTGTATGTTGTTATGTATTTATCGTCGGGTCCATGACTAGTATTAGTGATATTGACAATACATTTAGAAAACTGATACTCGTATTACTTTTGAAGTTTGTTTGTTCTTAAAATAGGCAGTAAATCAGGGTCATGTATAAGGCCAGATACTTTTCATTTTATCTATATGACGTATGTAGTTAATATTGCCTAATAAGAACAAAAAGTTCTCTTCATATAGTGCCACAGTGCTGGCAGTCTGCTGTTCAATATTTCTATTCGAAAAAATTCTACCTGCTTAGTGTGTCAATTATTAAATGTTATTGATTTTTGTCCCTTACTGTCACATCTTATTCTGTCAGAATAAAATAATTTGAAGAAGAATAACAAATTTGTAAAGGATACTGTAATTAATTAACATATTACTCACTAAGGGAATATCTATAAATTACGTCAGATGAATTTTGACGTTTTTCTGTCCCCCACCCACCCACATGTAAGAAACTGTAAGACACAATTTCATCAACCACCCACCCCCACAATTCTTACGTAAGATATTTTTTTTTCAATAATATGTTTTTATTATGAAAGCAAGTTAAAATAGTAAAAACATATAAATACATATATATGGTGAATTTTTTTTGATGAGCAGTATGGGGATCTCGGAAACTAGCGGAGATATAGCAATGGTTAAATTGGGAAAGATTCGCAGTTTTACTGGCCCAATTTAATGACACTTTCGGATTTTTGTAAAAAGTCATGGCTTACTAGATATTTTGAAAAAACCAAATTCTGTTGATTTAGTCAAATCCCTCTAGCTCCTTTGTTTTTGATTTTTATAAAAAAGTGTAAATATCAAAATTGAAGGGAATTGTATCCCGAATATGACTGTCATGTCCTCGTTTGCGTGACAGCTCTCGTTTTCGAGATATGATACAAACTTATCTTTTTTTTTGAATGGAAACCATAATTGGCTATGACCTCAAAAAATCGGTCATTTTTAGAGCTTTTCAACGATATAATACTCGATATAGTTATTCATAAAAATAACGGAGTTATGGATGCGTTTCTCTTATTTTCACGTTTAACGCAGTTAGCCATGAAATAGATTGATTTATTAATAACTATTCCAAAATACATTGAACGATTTTTTTATTAGGTATATCAGATATAACGAAAATACTAAAAAAGTAGGTACTTACTAAAAACTTAAGAAATTAAAGTACATAATAATGGTTACAATTTACGTTCGAATAGTCCACCATTGTTATTTAGACAAAAATTGCATCTTTTTAAGATTGACATTACCGCTTTCCACACAGACCGCCTATCAATTTCTTCAATTGCTTGTAATACCGCCTCCCTTAGATCACCAACTGTCTCATACTTTCTTTTGTATACTTTGTTTTTTAGCGCACCCCATAAATAGAAGTCTATACTGCCAAATCGGGAAACCTATCCAATCCAAGAGTTTGGATAGATATTATCTAAGTGTTGTCTTACTAATAACGGGTTATGAGCAGGTGCTCCATCATGTTGGAACCACTCAATTTTTAAACGAGTTCTCAAATTCAAATTATGCAACATGTCATGAAAAGTGTATTGCAAGAAATGCAAGTAGCTCTCCCCAGTAAGTGATTCGTCATAGATAAAGGGCCCCAGAATAGTAGATCCTATGATACCACACCAAACATTAAAACCAAATTTTATCTGGGGTCGTCTTTGTTCTACATGGAAAGGGTTTTCTTTAGCCCAGATATGCTCATTGTGTCTATTGAACATACCGCAGTTAGTATCTAGTTTCATCTGACCATAACACCTTTAATGGAAACAAAATACGTCGATGTTCGTTATCAGCATGCGCTTTCAGTACCTTAACTACAGTTTGTTGAGATGTGCCAGCTTCTGCCGCAATCTCAAGAGTTGATGTAGATGGATTTTGATTTAATATTGCCAAAACATTTATTTGTGCTGCTTCGTTAATTTGATTACGTTCCTTTGGTGGTTTAGTAAAGATCCATGTCTGCGTAAACTATCGTAAAGCCTCTTAAATGTACACAGCGCAGCTTGACGATGATTAAAATATCTATGAAAGTATTCCTCAGCTGCATGAACTGAATTTTTATGGCATATGATATATCATTCCACCATATTCAGTTTTTCTTCGATATAATATTCCATTTTCCATTTTATCACGAAAACTTGTCAATATCGACTGTCAGTTCAGCACTACTAATGGAATTACTCTCAAATGAGGAAACGTCAAAGTGAAAACAATCTTTTTCATGGCTACCTACGTTAAAAGTGAAAATAAGAGAGAAAAGCATCCATAACTCCGTTATTTTTATGAATAAATATATCGAGTATTATATCGTTGAAATGCTCTAAAAATGTCAGATTTTTTGAGGTCATAGCCAATTATGGTTTCCATTCAAAAAAAAGATAAGTATGTGTCATATCTCGAAAAAGAGAGCTGTCACGCAAACGAGTACATGACAATCATATTCGGGATACATTTTTTTTATAAAATCAAAAACAAAGGAGCTAGAGGGATTTGAGTAAATCCACAGAATTTCGTTTTTTCCAAATATCTAGTAAGCCATGACTTTTTACAAAAATCCGAAAGTGTCATTAAATTGGTCCAATAAAACTGCAAATCTTTCCCAGTTTAACCATTGCTCTATCTCCGCTAGTTTCCGAGATCCCCATACCGATCATCAAAAAAAAACTCACCCTGTATATATGATAGTGGGCCACAAAAAAACGATTATTATCTTTTGAAAGCAAAAATATTTACTCCACTAGCATCTTTAACTCAGATCTGTTAAGAAACAAATCTAAAAAATACAGACAATAAATATTTTTGAATGAAATTAGACGCCTAAATTTTACATTAAAACCACTCTTTCAAAAGGTCAAGTTAAAGTAAAACTAAATTTTACCTTTTTCATAGACAATTAAATTTCCTTCAAAAGTATGTATTGTTTGTATTTTGAGACATATTGTTTAGAGATTTGAGTGAAATATACGGGTAGAGTAAAAAAATCGAAATTCGCGAAAAAAATTTAAAATTGCGAATCACATTTTGAAATTAACTATTGTTGTCATCCTAAATATTATTTTGGGTGTCCCATTCAAAAAATAGACGATTATTTTGAACCAGTCTAATAGACATCGATATTTGAGATTTGAGAAAGGCTTCCGAAGAAACCTGACTTCAAAAGTTTTATTGGATTAGAATGTTACATGTGACGACTAAAAATATTTATACATATTAAAATTTCGAAAGATGTTATTCCTTGAAATGTTTTTCCGCTATTGTAACTCAGTAGATGCATATAAAAAGTAAGGGTTTGATAATTATATAATTAATTGAATGCAGTCAATGTTATAACTATATTTATACTTGAAAATGCTTTTCAGGTAGAATTTAAATTTTTCTATAGGTAAGGATAATAGTTAATTTAGTCAAATAAAAGGCAAAAGCCTTGAAAAACTAATATTTAAAAAATTACTTTAAGTACTTTTCAAACACCCACCTACTGCCAAATAAGATTTCGTGACGTTTGTGCCAATAAATTAATCAGTAGGTATTGTAAACAAGCATGGTTTCAGACCTTTTAGCCAACGAAAAGTCCTCATATTATCAAATACCCATGTACAGACATGATAATCAAATACCTCCTCAACAATCATTCAGAAGTGTTGTACCTAAAGTAATGAATCTAAAAAAATGTGAAGCCAAATTCATTAAAAAATACCCTTAAAAAATTCAATCTATGAGGCACACTGAATACAATATTTCATACATGAACGAATAATAATCCGTAATAGTTCCCACACCCTGTATATTTTAATAGTCATGGTTACTTTAAAATTCATAATTCATACATGAACTTGGCAGCCCTTGAAAAAATCAATATGATGAAACTAATAAATTTCACTATTGTTTTCATAAAATATTAACGAACATCACGGTAGTATTACTTTTATTAGGCCACAAATACTGCTCAATGACATTATTTTTTTAAATTACTCAGGATTGGTGTATACTATAATAGCATTTACCCTAAAAACTTTCCACTGAACGCAAAGGTTACCAAAAACGTCTGAAGTTCACTCGTTTGTTTCGTCGAAACTAACCGCGTTGCCAAATTGGTACACTAGTCTGAAATATCGCAAAAATTGACGTGCATTGGAACTTCGCGGTATATCAGCGTACATCACATTAATTTTGGAAAGTCGTTTTTTAAAGGATTTTAACGTATACATAGTTTAAATGGGTACTGATTATTATAATTAACAGCAAAAATGATAGTGTTAGAAAATGTCGCGGAACTATACGTATGACATAAATATATTTATATGTATGTATATATATATTATTAGATTGTAGTCGTTCACGGATGGAACAATGTGATTTTCTTTGTTGTATTCGGTGTACATCCGTTTCTTGGTTTGTGCTCTGAAAGAACATTTTACCTGACGTTTCTCCAAAATCTCATTTGGCATTTACAAAGCTGAAAATCTGAAAACAGAATGAAGAAATTTAGAGAGTGTGAGTAAACTGTATGATGTCTGTTCAGATGCGGTACCATTAGTGGTCATTATTGCTTTACCTGCTAATCGCCTTGGATTCTAACCAGCGGCGCTGTTTATTGTCCCTTGTGATTGTTTTTTATTAGTATTAAATTTATTAGTAGGAGTTTTTGTAGAAGTGACTTCCACATTTTTGGCAAGTTTAGAGCGTCGTCTCGTTTATATAATTCCCTGATTTTCTGAATTTCGATAGCTTAAAGTATTAGCATATGTCGGTGATTTTATACGTTGCAAAGGAGTCTTCACAAGAAATACTATAGACCCCGTGGTTCTCTAACTCGTTTTTATCTTTCGAGGATTTTGACTATGTTCGTGTGAGACTTGCAAATTGGCTTTATGTTGTGTTTACTCAGTACTCGTCGTACACAGTAGTATCTCTAATATAAGGTAGGATAGCTGTGGGGCTTGAAAATGAGCTTTATGTTGTGTTTACTCAGTACTCGTCGTACTCAGTTGTATCTCTAATATAAGTTAGGAGAGCTTTATGTTTGTTCTCCTCTACGTTGTTGTTGTTTTCTTGTCATGTGTTTCGGTTTATTGCTTGCTTCATTCTATGCTTTTTGTATCTTTTTTTCTTTAGTTTTCCTGTTATAATTTCAATTTCTTCGTTTTCGTGTTAGGTTCTATTAAACTAAATGTTCTGGAAATAAGGGTGTTGGCGACTGCTTGAATCTGCGCTGGGTGATGGTGTGACGTGGCGTTCACGAATCTATTGTTTTGTGTTGGTTTTCTATAAACTGTAACTTGCAACTGCCTGTTTGGTGTTTTGGTAACGAGGACATCTAGGAATGGGAGACGATCGTCTTGTTCTAATTTTTAGGTGAACTGTATTTTAGGATTTTGAGTAAGGTGTTGATATACGTAAAAAAAATCCAATTCGGCTCCTCCATGCGGCCAGATAATGAAAATATATACCATCATCCGAAATCGGGCCTCCTTTTTCTAAGGCTTGTATTTAAAATTGTTTTTCCGTTCATAGTTCCACAAAACCATAATTCATATTTTTTGGGCATATCGTGACTTATACGGTTTTTAGTTCATCAAAACTTGAACTAGGGTTCGCGTCAGTCGTTCTGTATATACTTTCCATTAACTATGCGAGGCCTCTGTATGTGCAGGAATTTTATACGGTTATTGCCAATTCCGAATCCCTAAGCATGGCAACAATGTTGTTGAGACCTCGATCGTTTGGTATTCATACCGGATATTGAACATACAAATACAAACTGGAAGGGCGACTGCCGTCTCATGTCATTAAAATTGCTTTGTCAGAGGCAACAGAAAGAGAACGTATGAGTGTAAGGTATTTCTTTCTCTTTTCACAGCATTATTATTAATGGTGTTTACGTGGTATTTGGTAATTTAAAAATGAATAAACTCTTGTATTATGTTTTTATTTTATAGCGTGGTGTTTCACTGCATTAAGTGAGTATTACTAAACTCAAATTATCTAAAATTATTGTTAATTGGGTATAAAAAAAAATCGATCAATAAACTCAAATGTCCAACATAATACATGCATTCTTTGATTGTTAAATAGGGAGTTCCGGTAAAGATGGCGGGATAGCCAGATGCACATTTTTCATCTTTCAACAAAATTTAAATAGTGAAGTTAGTTATCTAGTGTAGTAATTTAATCTAATGATGATCATAGTTTAATAGGATTTCTGTCATGGTTAAAATATCCTCTTACTGTGTATAAGACTAATGGTGTGTTCATAAGTCTAGGAAATGATTGTAAGGCTTAATCAAGTATCCCAATTCCATAGACGCTATAAAGTGATTAAGACGCTCTTGAAGTGAATTATGTGTTAGTTTAGTGGTACCCGAAACTCCAAGGCTATCCCGCGTTGTAAATAGAAATCGTATATAAAAACATAATTTTTTATATATATCACTGGTTTTTGGCTAATAAGATCGGAAATATCAAAGCCACAACCGTCTCGCAAGAGACACCCTTGCTGAAGAAGAAGAAGATTGTTAAATATCTCAATGGATTTTTATGCTTAAAGATAATATGGTGCATAAAAATCTAAATCAGTAGTATTTTTTAATTTAAATTGTTTGTTCGGGCATCACGTAAGAACCGATTTTGCTGAATCCTTTTTGTTGCAAAGCCTATTTATAGTTTGATCTGAAATCTGGTATAGATTTTATCTCCCTACATTTACACAAACGGTAGATATAGCGAAAAAACTTCTACCTTGTTGGGTAACACAATTATTCTATTTGTTCCACTGCACGCACCACAAGTTGGATACTTGCATCAGCTTAGCTTTTATTCAAAATAGGTGAAACATAGGACGGAATTTACATGGGTTTAAAAAATCTTTAAAAAAAGTGAGTTATTAGGTGGACTTTAAACAGCTGCATATATAGAATGTAGTTAAAATAAGAGGGTAGTGGAATTAATTAAACGGGGTGGTTCAAGAGAATTGAACTGGGTGGGCCATAAATAGTTGTATATACAAGGCAGTTGAAAAACGGATGGAGAAAAATTTAATTATACATTTATACATTTATTTATAAAGTATTAAATATATACAGGGTGAATAAAAAAACTTTAGAAAATATGTGTTATGTAAACAGTTAGGATATTTGAATTATGTGCTTTAGTAATAGTTGTAAAGATGTTAAAAGCAGTTGTTTATAAAGTGTTGTTAAATTATAAGATGGAGTGGAATTATAGTTTATAGGGTGGTTAAAAAATTGTTCAATATCCAGAAGAACATGTATCGGAGTATAAATACAGTTATACAGGTAGGTTTACAAAATATCACAAAGAAATGTTATGAACTACAAGCTGTTTTATATATAGGATGGTTGAAATATAGGGTGGAGTAGAATTGTAAGTATAGAAGGTGGTACAAAATTGTTATATTGTGTGGCTCATAATTTTAATTATACAGGGTGCGTAAAAAATCATAAAAAAATTGTTTCATAGAGTAGGACATGAGCAGTTGGGGCAAAGTAAAATATGAGAAAAAATTGTGAAATAGTTTAGCTGATGTTAGTCTGAAGCTGGTAAATAATGTAACTCGTTCCTCGAAGTTTCCTTGGACTTGGACATTTTTTACAACGATGCCACGATGAAGGAGATATTCCGAAAAACATGAAGGTAAAGTTCTGGAAGAACAACAGAAAAACACAGAACATCTTATGGAAAGCTAGTTGTGCCCTACTTAGGGAAGCCATACGTTATGTCAGAAGAGATTTGGATGTTCTGAATACTAAACTCCTAGATATCCATCTACAGGTAAGCAATACACTCCACCCAATAATATGGGATAAATTCGATGAGATTAGTGAATTTAGGGCCGAAATGAATGCAGAGTTGACAACAATGCAACAACAGACAAAATTTAACAAAATGAAGCTCCAACAGAAGCCCAAAAACGAACTTTTCTCGGAAAATAACGGTCACAGTCTAACCTCACGGCAGTTGGAAACTAATAAAACCCTTTATGACTTATCTTCGGTCCAATTGAACTCTTCCTCGATTGGCGTGTCGGCTAAGGGGTTCAATTACGCTATTGCTCCCTCCCACATATCAACAGAGAGCATAATATGTGGCGTGGAAACAGCAGTTTCAAAATTAGATGCGAACACTGCTGAAATAATTAGACAAGGTGTGTCACATGTTCTAAGAAAGTCTAAACCACCCAAACGGAACCTATCTATAGAAGAAAATGATGCCTTGAAACAACTTCGCCTCAACAAGGACATTGTCATTCTACCTGCTGATAAAGGAAATGCGACTGTAATTTTAGATACAGCGGATTATTCAAACAAAATTCAAACATTGCTATAACATCCAGCATATAAACAAATTAGCACTGAACCAACAACTTATTTGGAGAAAACAACCAAGGCCAAAATCCAAGATGGTAGGATCGACAAAAATCTCCAACTGCAAGTCATTCCGCGTGAAAAGTCATCGAGATGTCCGAAATTCTATGGGTTGCCAAAAGTACGTAAAGAAGGTGCACCTTTGAGGCCATAGTAAGCTCAATTGGATCCCCAACACAACACCTAGCCAAATACCTAGCCCAGCAACTTAAACCGTTTGCAGAGGAGGCAGACTCATATGTGAAAAATTCGACACGTTTCATCGAAAAACTTAGAAAAACGGTCTTACAACCAGAGTGTCTTCTTGTAAGTTTTGACGTAGTGTTCGTTCTCACCAACATCCCTATCGACGAAGCCTTGGATATCATAATAGAAAAATACAAACCATATCAACACCTTGTAGACTTAACAAGGCACTGTCTGATGAGCACCTATTTTGTTTACGAAAACCAACGATACAAATAAGTGGAAGGAGCTCGAATGGGATCGCCACTCTCACCAGTTATAGCTAACCTTTTTATGGAGAACTTTGAGGAGTTGGCACTAAGAACAACAACGCTTAAACCCAGTTTATGGTTGCGATATGTGGATGATACATTTGTGATTTGGCCTCATGGGAGGGAACAACTCAATACTTTTTTAGACCACCTTAATGGCATCCATCACAAAATAAAATTTACCATGGAGGTTGAAGCCAACAATCAACTGCCGTTCCTTGACGTTCTCATAAATAGGAAGGAAGATGGAATACTTGGCCTTCAGTATATAGGAAAGCAACCCACACCAACAGATACCTTCACCAGAACGCTGTAATAAAGCAGGAAAAAACAACATCCATTGCGGAACACGCCACCACGATGTCACACCGAATAGAATTTGAGAACACCAGAGTACTGGCAAATATAGAACACCCGAAATCAAGTCTCGTAAGAGAGGCAATTGAAATAGCGAAGAGCCTCACAGTCTAAATGCCCGCAATGAAAATCAGAACTTATCGAATTGTTTGAAACTTCTATTAAACACCGTACCGTCCAATAACAACTCAACCGGAAATAACAAATCAGCAGGCGGAAGGCGTGCCCACTGAGCGCCCAGGGCCAATCACACGCAGCCGTTCACGGTGCCAACCAATAGGCGCCGAAGCGCGACTATTTAACAGAGTGAGCGCTTCTGAAATTGTTAGTATTCGAGTAACTAGAAGCGAAAGTAGAAGGCTACGAGAATTATGCGAACCGACCTGACGAGGGCAGATATGACTCTGCCGAAACGTCGTCATTTTACCATCGAACCCGGCAGGGATCAGTTATCAACTACGTGGATGAATTCCCCGAAACCACCTAAAACATTTAGTGCCCGCGAAAATTTAAAATCATATATATATATATATATATAATAATTATGGATATAAGGGATATTGCCTACTACTTTTTGGTGAACTCTTTATTCAAAAATCCGCGCTTCCGAAACTGTTTGTTTCTTCTTCAGGGTCTAATGCTACAAGTTATATCAAACATTAATTTATATAATTTCTATACCTGATAGTTGCTAACTTACAATGTGAGGTTTAAAAGGTAATTTCATGGGCATTGTAAGTTAACAACTATCAGGTACCTATAGAAATTATATAAATTAATGTTTGATATAACTTGTAGCATTAGACCCTGAACAAGGAACAAACAGTTCCGAAAGCTCGGATTTTTGAATAAAGAGTTCACCAAAAAGTAGTAGTCTATATTCCTTATATCCATAATTATTTTAATATATGAGACTGTTAAACAAATATTTGTATATATATATATATATATATATATATATATATATATATATATATAAAGATAAAGATCCCTTTCATTTGAGACATTACATGATGTGTTAGAAACAATTTTAATTTTATATTTTCCATTTAAATCTGTAATTTGAACCCCAAAATTAATAGTGGAGGTTTCTCCATATTTTTCCGGTAAAATACAGGTGAGGCCCTATAACTCTATTTTTTTTCAACATTGTACTTCTTATTGTTCTTATTTTTTAGATTCCACCCCCCCAGATGTACCCCTAAAATAAAAATTTCTTCAGTGAGATTCACCCCCGCTTAGGGGTTAAAACTGCAGGGTGACCGACACGTGTACAATGTGCCCCCCTCCCCGTAAATATAAATTAACGTTTTTTTTGTTTTTTTTTAAAATATTTTAAAAGTTATTTTGGGTGGCTAGTTTTGAAATCACAGCCCTGAATAACAAATGTGTAATACACCTATTTGCACTCAGGAAGACTGTTGATCATATTATTAGTATTAGTTTTCGTTCACTCAGAACATGTGTCAACCAGTAATCCCCACAATTATTGGTAATTGCCCCTCTACAATTTGTTTCCATCACAAATTTCAACTAATTATCAGTTACAAAAAAGAAGTGAGGAGAGGGAAAACTCAATAAACAGACATAGTAGTAAAGAATATATGCGTTTAAGAAAAATAAATAATATTGTACAACAAGTTATACTTTGATTTTAAAAATAACATTTTCGTGGAATCCAGTGTAAGTGATAAGTAATGTGCAGAAGTTCAAGGCCATAATACGGTTCTAATTGGGTTAGGTTATGTTACATTCAAGTTGGTCTCATCGCAGCCATTTATGTAGTAGTTTATTCACAGGTTAAACGAAAAAAAAAACGGAAATATGAATTAGCCGGAGAATACTGTTTAAAGTTCATTTTACTAATAGATTTAATAATTATTTACTAATTATAAGTATCTTGTATAAACTAAGTAGTGTCGATGTAGAGGTCTCCGAAAAAAACATTTCTTCACTGATTATAGCAGTTTATGATAGTAGTCTCTGTGCTCAATGCAAACGAATGTTTTAATTCAGACCCAGTTTATTTATGCGAAAAGTTTTTCTTTTACTTTTAATATTTCACTCTCTTGATTTGTAGGATTTTTTGTATTAGTGATGAACTCTTTGAAATGTATCAAATCTATTCTGTTAATTTATATCCTTGTAATTTTTCTTACAGATAATTTCTATTATACAGTCCCATTCATAAAGTTTAGAAAGATTTTGCCTTTGGATGCAAGTTAACATTTCAATACTCTTAGGGCTGTAGATATGCAACATTTAATCTGACTAAAATAAGGTGATTTTTACCTAAAATAAAAATTCCTAATAAATACAGCATGATTTTATTAAATAATTTATATTTAAAAAATGACCGACTTCAGCTGACTTAAAATAAAAACCGTTTAGAAACCGTGTGCAATCATTCACTATTTTCAGACATATCTTCTTTATTATCTGATATTAGGTAGGTAAATTTCAATTGAAAATTTTTGCGCATTCTTATCTCTTTCTATTTTTCTCCCTCTGTAATTTTTATTCTTTGTCTATATTTTCCAAATATATTTTAACTTTTTTATTTGTTTTATTATTTGGACCACTTTCTATAGATGTAATAAATTCACCCTATATTGCATCCACACTCTGTACTGGTCACTCCTATAGATCTATTGGTCTATCATTTTCTGAATCACCCTGTACAACTATAATTCAACTCAACAACCCTGTATAAGTATAAATCCTCTCCACACTTTTGACACCTTCAATTTTTCTTTATTTAAATTATTTCTGTATACCAATGATTTTACTTCGCCCCATAAGTCTAGTATTCCATTTCTGCAACTGCTCATGGTCTGCCCCATATAACAAAATTCACCTTTATGAACCACTATGACTATAATTTTACTCTACCATTTATTTCAACCACCCGGTATATGCAACTGCTTCTAAAAAATTTTTAACCCATGCCTATAATTATACTTCGTCCTACGTTCTATATTTCAATTATCCTAACTGCTTATGCTTATATAACAAATTTTTGATACACCCTCAAAGACAATAATTTTACCCCACCCTTATTTCAAAGACCTTGTCTAACCAACTAAATATGCTCCAAACTATATAACTTTTTTAAGCCGCCCTGTATAACTGCAATTATACTCCACCTTATATTTTAATCATCCTGTATATTCACCTGCTTCTGACAATTTTTAAAGCCTTTTGTATAACTGTAATTATTCTCCGTCCTATAACGCTGTTATAACTATAGTTTTGCTCCACTCTTAATTCAATCACCTTGTATATGCAACTATTTGTGCAACCTTGTATAACTAATTCAATTCCAACTTATATTTCAACCATCATTGTATGCAACCGCTTATGTACCACCTAATATAATGTGCACGCACGCACACACCTTCAACCGTATTCCATACAGAAGAGATCGCCTGAATAACAAAATTTTCGTTTTAATATGCTAATGGAATATTTTCTGCAATTTCACGCGACTGTAACTTAACTTCGTATCTAAAATAAACTGCCTTAAAAGCATCAAAATGGACATCAGTACAAACAACCTGTACGACATTCTTTCATGGCATATCTTGACATTTAAACTAGATATTTATGATAAAATTTTGACAGTTACCATGATGTTTACAGTTTTTGTGCATATATTTTTCCGATTTTCAGAAAAATGTTATGTTTTACGTTATAGAAAAATATACGGAATCAAGCTGGAACATATCTTTGTATAATACAATTTATAATATTCAATTTGCGTGAGCAGTTTTATGGAAAACAGTGAAGATTCATTGAAAATCGCTGAAATCTAGTCCCTTATTTCCTTTTTATCTGATTTTCTAGAAAACCGTAAATTTCATGTCATAAACAATTATATGGAACCTTTATAATACAGTTTAAATCATCAAAATTGCCTAAGCCATTTTTGAATAATCGCTCGTCATATATAAAAAAAAGTTGTACTCGAATTGATAACCTCCTCCTTTTTGGAAGTCGGTTAAAAATAAATTATTTGTTGACAACATGCACTTATAATGCCAGACATAAACTAATAAATAATAATAAATCATCAACCACATATTTCCATCCGTGAAACAGTATACACAAACATATATATATATATATATATATATATATATATATATATATATATATATATATATATATATATATATATATATATAGTATATTTTCAATTTACCAACTGGTGTTCCTTATTCCATTTCTTAATTTATACCTTCCTATTAAACCTTCATTTACATTTGATTGTTCGGCAATTACGCCACTGTGAACATTAAGCGTATTTTGTTAATCCGGTTGGGATGTTCGCACGTAAAATTGTGTGGATTTGGGATGTAGGCTACCCCGGCTGTAAATTTCGATCGCTTCTATAATAATTCATTTTTTGTAATTGTCGTTATTCGCCAATGATTTTGTTGAAACTCTTAGGTAACATATAAATTATATTTTTTTGGTAAATGACTTTGTTTATCCAAAATTTTAGCTGCACCACATGATGTAGGCATTATAAATACAAATCTTAAGATTATTGGAGGAAACGACGCGAAGTTAGGAGACGCACCATGGATTGCCTCACTTCAGGAATGTTTCCTTTCAATGATTTGCGTCCATATATGTGGAGCAGCAATTGTGCATGAAAGATGGGTGATGACAGCTGCGCACTGTTTAGGTGAAGACATGCTATTCACTTACAGGGTAGCCACGGGAATGTTAAATTTAAACGAACATACTGCAGATAAACAAGTAGAAGATATTAACTTGAGAATAGTTCATCCTGTATACAATACATCCAGGTAAGTTACAAAGAATACATTGCTTTTAAGCAAAAATTGAGTTTTACATATAAGCTATATCTTTGTGTTTTAGCCGTGAGCCCCAAGCAAATGATATAGCACTTTTAAGGCTTGTAAGACCGCTTAATTTTAACAATATTGTAGCACCTGTTAGATTACCTCGACAAGGTTTAATACCGACAACAGGAAATGGCATTATGGCAGGTTGGGGTTCTATTAGTGAAGATACAGATAAACCGGTAACTCCAAGTGTTTTGCAAATTGTCGTTTTACCCGTTATGTCTGTTTCCGGTAAAAAAAACACAAATTAATAATTACTATCTAAATTATTGTTAATTTTTTCTAGAATGCTCAGATGCCATTTATACTTTAGTCCCAAATAGAACTCTGCCTTTAGATATGAATGGTGGAAACTTTTGCACAGGACCGTTGACCGGAGGCATATCTCCTTGTGTTGGTGACAGCGGTGGACCACTTGTAATCGATAATGTGCTCATTGGTATCGCTTCATGGGGTTTTACTCCTTGTGCACTGTCAGGGGCACCAACCGTATTCACGAATATGGGAAATTACGTAAACTGGACGAATCAGTACTTTACTGTATAATAGAATATTCATTAAAGTTATAGCT
The DNA here is from genome assembly GCA_034190945.1 of Octodonta nipae. Taxonomy (NCBI): domain Eukaryota; kingdom Metazoa; phylum Arthropoda; class Insecta; order Coleoptera; family Chrysomelidae; genus Octodonta; species Octodonta nipae. Next base: position 95,834,061 of record CM067217.1, on the reverse strand, counting down.
TTTACTATTTTATAATTATTTATAAATCTATCTTTTATATATATATATATATATGTTAAAATATTTATTTATTTATTTATTTAACCAGTAAAATATTACATATGTATTACGTTACAATAGCAAACATAGTACAACAGTAATTCCTACAGAGGTATAGTAATACCTGTGCATAGGACACTGGAAGCTTACAATCTAACAGAAAATACTTACGGACTAATTGACACCATTTAGCTACTATAATTAATTAATTTGTATATAATATATATATACACATATATATACACATACATACTCACCTATACATACATATATACACGCACGCATATATACTTAAGTTTACCCATCAAAAATAATATGTTACAGCAATTTATATTTAGATAGTTTAGAATTATTTATTGTTAAATATTTTCAGATATCCAAACCTTGATTTTCTTTTTAATATATTTATTATTAACTATTGTTTTTAAGCCGTTTGGTAGTCGGTTAAATACTTTGATAGCCACTATGTAATTATTTTTATCGCTACTGCTTTTACAGATTTGTGGTAAAAGAATGCTTGCTTTTATTCCTAGTTCTACTAGTAGACATTTCATATTGATTTTTAAGGTCCTTGTAATGGTAGACAATTGCTTCTAATCGGAATAATTGGGTTAAATTTAGTGGGTTATAGTTTATTGCTAGAGTATTTTTGTTTATAATTTTTAATAATCTATTTTGTAGCTTTTGTAATAAATTTAAATTGTTAGAAAAAGCTCCTCCCCAAGCAATTATTCCATAGCTTATAATACTCTGAAAAAGGGCATAGTAAATTACCATTAGAGTTTTAGTTCCCATAAATTTAGTTAACTTGTAAAAGATAAACGAAAGATACTTTGTCTTATTTATTATATATTCAATGTGATTATTCCATTTTAAATTATAGTCAAATATGATCCCTAGGTATTTACAGCTTTCAACTCTAGTTAGTAACTTGTTTTTAATTTTAATTTCCAAAGTAGTCGGTACACTATTACAATTGTTTCCAAAAGTCATATATACAGTTTTGTCAATGTTTAGAGTAAGCTTATTTGCTTCTAGCCATAAGTTTATTTTAGTTAGGCTTTCATTCATTTTATTTTTAGCTTCATCCCATGTATTTCCTCTAGTAATCACAGCTGTGTCATCCGCATATGATACAATCTCATCATCAGCCATTTCTTTCAAGAGATCATTAACATACAGAATAAATAGTAGAGGACCTAATATTGTACCTTGCGGGACACCTGTTCTGATTTCTTTATAATCACTTACTACGTTATTCATCTTAACTCTTTGTTGTCTGTTGGATAGATAACTACTTACTAATTTGTGAGCATTTCCTCTTATTCCATAACAATAAAGTTTACTTAGTAAGATCTCATGATTGACTGTATCAAAAGCCTTAGTCAAATCTAAAAAAGTGGTAATAATTGGTTTACTCTTGTCTAGGGACTTATAGATTATATTAGTTATTAAAGCTAGTGCATCTTTAGTTCCTAATCCTTTTATAAAACCAAATTGTTTTTTAGATAATATGTTACATTTTTTTAAAAAATTAAAAAATCTGTTGTATAAAAGTTTCTCAAAAATTTTTGCTACATTTGATATTAATGATATTGGTCTGTAATTTTTTACTTGACTTTTATCGTTGGCTTTAAAGATTGGAACTACTTCAGCCTTTTTTAAGTCATTTGGCCATACAGACAATTCAATACATAGATTAAAAATATATGTTAACGGGTCAGCTATATATTTGGATATAGCTTTTAAGGCTCTGGAGTGTATATCATCAACTCCACCAGCTTTATCTTTTAAATTATTTATTATGGTTACAATTTCCTCCTTAGAAGTAGGATCTATAAAAATACTATTTTGATTCATATCTGGCATGTTAATTATATTGTTAGGTGAGTTGTGTATCTTTCGACTTAAATTTATTCCAATTTCACAGAAATATTAATTCATATATTCAACGATACTATTTGAGTTATCTATTCTAATATTTTCATCATTAATTAAATAGTCTATTTTACAATTTTTTTTAGATTTTCTACCCAATTTTTCATTTATGATATTCCATAACTTTTTGTTGTTATTCGAGTTTTTCTCGATTGACTCTTTATCATATTTAACCTTGGCTTCAGCTATAACCTTATTCAATATTTTTTCATAGTTTTTATATTCTGCCTTTAGTTCTTCATTCTCTGGATCTAATTTCCAAATTTTATATAGTTGATCTTTAGTGGAACACGAGTTCATGATAGAATTTGGAATCCATGGTTTTCTAGGAATTCTTTTTGAACGGTTTACTTTGTTAGGCTTATATTTAGACTTATTGATGCAGCTCTTAATTTCCTTTATTAGTAACTCAGTTGCTAGATTTGGATCGCATAGTAGGAATTTATTCCATTTTACTTTACTTGCAATATTTTTTAATTTTTTATAGTTAATATTATAAAATGAATTATCTATTTCTTTATTTATTTGTTCTTTAATGGCAATAAAAAGAGGGTAGTGGTCAGGGAACACATTACTCAATCTAGTGGATTCAAAGTTAAGACTATTTGTTTTGATAAAAATATTATCAATACAAGATCCTCCTTTTTCGTTTTCAGATGGTCGGGTTACATCCTGAAAGCATGGGGAGTACCCTTTTTCCAACAAATTATTCAAATGTTCTTGGCTTACAGTATTTAACTCTAATAAATCAATATTGAAGTCTCCCATGATAAGATGATTTTTCGTATTTTGACAGTCATTTAAAAATAATTTTAAATCTTGTATAAATTCAGATTTTGGTAGGTCATGCGACCTGTACATAGCTGATATCTCAAAACTGATTTTGTCCCCTATTTTAAGTTTGGAATGTAGAATACTCAATCTTCCACTTTTCCTAGTATATGTAGTCTCATTTAAATTTTCATTGATATATACTACAACACCATCAGCTTGATTTATTTGACTATTATTATAGAAGATTTTGAAACCTGGCAAGTGGTAATATTGATAGTATTCCAGATTCCATGTTTCAGTACATACTATTATCATGGGTTTGTTTTTTAATCTTTCAATAAAGATTTGAAGTTTATCAAAATTTGAATTTAACCTTCTAATATTAACATATAGTATTAACTTATCATTTATATTTAAACCTTTATTCAAAGACGATAAGTCATTATATACAATTTCTTTTTGAAATAATACTAAATCTTCCTGTAGGATATCCATTTAATTATTTTGATTTAATTGAGCCTTACTGGTACTTACACGACTAAATGAGTTATTTAGAGACTTAAACAATTCATTTGAGCTGCTTCTTCTTCTTGATCCTGTTTGGGTTTTATTTACTGGACCAAGGTATCTCGTTATGTTTGGCTTCGTGGGATAGTCCGTCAAATCAATACTTTTGTTAATTTTGTTTTTTAAATATTGACATGTACTGCTATCAGTAGTCACATGAGCAGTATCATACCTTTTATTATACTCTTTATTGTGATAAGTACAATTTATACACTGCTTTTCACTAATTTCACAGTCTTTAGTTTTATGTTTTCCAGCACAATTTAGGCAACTTGTTGAGTTTTTGCATTTCACACCACTGTGACCAATTCTTCCACAATTATAACATGGTCTTATGTTGATGATATCGTAAACTTTGCAGCTTTGATACCCAACAAAAATTTTTGAACCATTTTCTTTAATACTTTTATATATTTCAGATGGAACTTCTACAATAGCACATTGCCACCCATTTTTATTTGTATACATATGCAAAACTTTACATTTCTCTTGGTAATTAATAAAATTTCTTGAGTTTATGTCACACTCTAGTTTTTCTTGATCAAAATCTGCACTTTTATCTATACCCGTTATTTTCATTTTAGGTTTTAGTAATTTTTCTTTCTCAATTTTATATGTTTTTGATAATGTGTTCTGTAGTATCATTTCTACATTATTTGCACTATCCTCATCGTGGCAGTTGATGATTAGTTCACCACCTGTTGTCAAATGCATACTTTTAGTTCGAACATCTTTCTGTTTTATAAGATGTTGGCCAACAGATTCCTTGATGTTACTCTTATCACCTTTATCCTTTTTTTTAATAACAATTTTTGGAATTCTCTTTATTTGTGTTTTGGGAAAATTACTTACGGCATCTGAGTAAGTTTTCCTACTCAGGCTAACGTTATTATTTTCTTTTGCTATCATTTCCTTTAATAGTGCATTTTTGTCCATAAGTTCAATATTAAGTTGTCTTAATATTGTTATTTCCCTTTGTAGACTTTCCTTATCTGATATTTCGAGATCTATTTTGGTCTCATTGTCTATTTCTCTAAGAATTTCTTGTTTAATTTCTTCTCTCTTCACATATTTAATTTGTGCAATAAGTAGTTTTGTTGGCTCATTCAGTACTATGTCCTTAGATTTAGAATTTATGTCTAAATGACTATGATCCGGACAAACTACTAATGTCGGACTTAGAAATATGGGATCACTTAATTGTTTAAAGTCACGTAGGTGATAATTATTGTTACAAATAATACACACCACTGTTGTCACCGTTTGTTTTGGATGACACTTATATATATTTTTTCTCTCTTCCTTATCAGGTGGTTTTTTACTCCCCGCCATCTGATATTATTGTATATGAATAGACTCTTTCCGATTAATTTTCAAGCGATTCCATTTTTTTATGGTACCCAAAATAAAAGTTCTTTTCGTTTAGTTGTCCCAGCCCCACGTCGCGTTGTACCAGATGTTTTGCACGTGTCGAACCTCCGACCTGCCAGCCCTTTAACACTTGCAGATCCGTTTTATTTGCTTGTAGTTAAAAATGTTAACTGTCCATTTTGTTCGTAACAAAACTAACGTTGTGATTAACTAATTTCTTCCGATTTATGGGATACTTTAGTCTGATTTTTCACACAAACATTCACTTTTTGTTACTTTTTTAATTTAACTGTTTCTGATCATCATCACTTTAGTTTAATTAGGATTATCACTAGATTTTTACGAGCGGTGTAAAAACGTGACCTTCCCGACCGACGGACCGACCGACTATGTATTTGTACTATAATATTCTGTAAAATATAAAACTAAATTATAGTTAATAGTATAGGCAACTTGTACGTGGAATTTAAAAGAATACCAGCAATGTTAGTCTGAAGGTTGCAGACAATGGAACTCGTTCCTCGAAGTTTCCTTAGACCTACATCGTCCGATGAAGGTTCCCTAACCAAAAACAATATATATTATATATATTGTCTTGCGTACAAAAGAATGACACCTCGCAGTTCTTGGAAGGCGAAACATCATCGCACGTCAGGTATTCAAAACATTTTGTCAGAATCATCGAACCCATGTAACTTGGGCTAGAAGAACACTGCTTAGTAAAGTTTGACTTTAAAAACTTTTCGCGAACTTACCATTAGATAAATCTCTCGATTTAGTGAGGGCGAAATTCACTGAGGACGAAACCATGATGGGGAGGTCGGCGCTGCTACTAGATTCAATCATGGACTACAATATTGCCCCATGAACTGCTATTTTAAGCAGAAGGATCGGTTCTTCTTTCAAGAAGATGGATTGCCTATGGGCTCTCCACTATCGCCAACATCTACATGCAATGGTTCGAAGAACATATCTTGCAGGGATACGAGCAGCAACCAAAGCTCTGGTTAAGGTATGTCGACAACGAGAGTGGTTGCCTACCATAGAGCCAAAAATACCTGCAGCACACCAGTGTCCTTCAAATAAGAACAAGTGAAGTGAAGACATTTTGACGAATGAATATCCGGAAACCATCATTAACAACGCGTTTGAAGAACTGGATAAACCTAGGCAGGAATAGGATGTCACGATACCAACTGTATTACTACCATACACTAAAGGCTTATCGGAAAATCTTAGACATATTGGACACAAATATGGAATCAAAATGATTTTCACGAGCAACAACGCCCTGAGGACCATGATCACAAAAACAAAGCCGGATATTCTTGCAATACCAAAAAACTGTATATAGATACCCTGTGAATGTGGCAATCTCTACATAGGGAAAAAAAGCAATCACTGGACACTAGTTAAGGAGCACCGCAAAGCTTTTCAAAGTGGAGAGCTAACGAAGTCTGGATTAACTAATATGCGTGGACCGGGCACCATAGCATCGACTGTGACTGGGCAAGAGTGGTTCACAAGGAAGAGCACTGGTATAAAAGAAAATTCATAGAGACGGCATACATAATAAAAATATTTGGAGATACCTTCTTGAGCCACTGCCGCTCTCATCATCGATAACCAGTCGCTAGGTATGACGGCACTGAGATAAGCTGATGACGATTTAAAGCTATTGAAACGTTGTGGGATCAACCATTTCAAAAGGATATAAGTCGATGGAAACTCCGAGGAATACCAGCAATATTCTACATAATTAATGCAAACACAAAAGTGTAGATATATTGTATTCATTGTTATTAACTTTACGATATTTTCTATCTCCAACATCAAGAATAATTTTACTATATTCAAACTCCACTGATTGTGCTTTAGTGTTTTGTTTCCTAAATTTTGTAATAAAAACATCAAAGTTTTAACACAATTAGTATGACTTCAGTTTTATTATGAAATTGTAATATTGTCATGAAATCGAGTCATATTTTTGTATTGATGAATTATCAGCTTTATGTACTCTACTTAGTGTCATGGATGTAAGCAGATTTAGAACGAAGGTTTTGACGTTCGGGAGCCAACCAGTTTTCGAAAATTTACGAACGAACAGTTGTGTCGATACGATGATATGATACAGTTTGCCTCGCTTGTATAAAATGTTTGTCGGTAATTTCCAAATGATTGCAAAGGTGGTCATTGTTTATTCTTGCTGTCATTGGGATTTTCATTGCTCGCTGCCATTCCATGTTCTGAAGACTTTTCAAATCTGTTTTTGTTGTCAAGTACTGAATGAACTAGTAATGGTTATACGTTATTTCTTGAATATTCGCTTAGATGCTGAATTTTGTATTTGTCAAATACTGACTATAGACATATAAATCTATCTATAACCTGAAGTTCTGGTATAATTTCGGTTTTTAGAAGGTTTTCGAACTTTATGTAAGTCTGGTAGAACACGTTGTACTATTTTCTGTCCAAAAACTGGCATGCTAGTGTAATAACTGCAGCCAATAATATAACCACTACTGGTACCACTCTATAATAGCTGCCCTCCAGAGTGATATTTTATTATACAGCTGCAACCGGGACATATGTTTTAATTATTGAATAGAAAGATCCGGAAATCTCCTCTGTTTTGTTGCAAATAAAATATATAAAAAAATTAAACCCAAGATCAAAGAATATATGAGTTATAAAGTAAGAACGGCATCAAACACAAATAAACACGTGACATGTATATGTACTTAAAATCCTGCAGATATCTTAATAAATAATTAAAAGACAATAATAAAATACTCTATTATAATAAAATTGCGGAGCTGCCCAATAACCTAATTGCTGGAGTAAGGTTAAGGCCAAATAAATTCGACAAGTTAAAATCATATGGTGGCCGTATACAACACTGAAAAGTTAACATAGTAGTGACAATAAGTACACCAATAAAATCTGTACAGTGCATCCCATTTTGGTTGAGATTGCCAGGTTACTCGGTTGTTATTGAAGATAGTCTTGCGGTTTTCACAACCCTGTTCTACTTTTTTGTGAAACTCAGGATGGCCATATCAGATTTTGCATAAGTGTTTCCATTTATAAGATACAGGGCGATTTTGATAATTTATACTTTTTGAACCCCTTCTATATCTACGAAGTTATTAGAAATACTCTTGCGCTAAGAACTACGTCTAATAGAAAATTTTGCATAGAATCCAGTGGAGTACTCAATTTTTTTTTCCGAGTATGGTTTTGAAGATACTACACAACATTATATATTTTTAAATGAAACTTTAAAATAATGTATAATACAATACACATGGTGTTATTAGAAATGCTAAAAAACACTAAAAAGCTGAGTTTTTGCTAGTAGGCCGTGTATTTTCCATGTAAAACGAGAATCAAACAAATATTTCCATATGAGATATATATTGGAAGATGTTCCCCTCGCCTTTCGCAGTTCTATACACTTTCAACCCACAATTATTGATTAATTGGGCGCTTTTTAGAAAATAATTTTCAAGGATGTTGGATAACAACACATGGACCAATTAGGTGGCCTCCAAGATCACCCGATTTATCTATATTGGACTTTTTTTTGTGGGGTTATTTGAAAAATAAAATATATACCAACAGACACAACAGTCGCGAAGAACTTCGTGCCGCAACGGAGGCAGCTTTTCGGGATTTACAAAGGCGACCTGTTATAATTTTAAATACACTCAGGCGTATTGAAAAGATTTGCCAATTATGTGTTAGGGAAAATGGACAACCATTTGAACAGTTAAATCAATAAGGTAATAAATAATGTCCAAAATTAATTTTAAGATAGATATTTGATTTGTAATACTTGTTCTGTTTGTTATACATAATGAACGATGTATAACTATTTATTAGTTGCTTTTAGGTACCTAAATTTCGTGTTTCATGTTATTGAATTATTGTTAACATTATTTTTCTTTGCTGATAAACTCCTATAAAAAATCTCAAATGGAATTATTTGTTTGATTCTCATTTTAAATGGAAAATACATGGCCTACTAGTAAAAAACTCAGCTTTTTAGTGTTTTTTAGCATTTCCAATAATACCATGTGTATTGTATTGGACATTATTTTAAAGGAAAAAAAATAACGAATTCAATGAAATAATAAAATACAGGGTGTTCCATTTAAAAATATACAATGTTGTGTAGTATCTTCAAAACCATGCTCGGAAAAAAAAAGTTGAATACTCCAATGGATTCTATGCAAAATTTTCTATTAGACGTAGTTCCTGGCGCAAGAGTATCTCTAATAACTTCGTAGCTATAGAAGGGGTCCAAAAAGTATAAATTATCAAAATCGCCCTGTATCTTATAAATGGAAACACATATGCAAAATCTGATATGGCCATCATTAGTTTCACAAAAAAGTAGAACAGGTATGTGAAAACCGCAAGACTCTATCTTCAATAACAACCGATTAACCTGGCAATCTCAACCAAAATGGGATGCACTGTACAGCGCTAATATCGTTCTAAATTTACGAAAACAAAATAATACAACAAAACTTCTTAAACGGAATAGTGTTTAAATCTCAAATAAATTAAAACGTTGTGAAAGGAAAATTGTAGATGACTTACTTACTAAATAAAATCCTAAAACATCTTGTCAATCCCTAAAAGATTACAACAAATTCTTTTCAAATTCTCTCTTTTCTTATTAATGCTGTTTTCATGATTATTAATGCAAACTATCTCAAGACGATTTCTGATGTTAGTACGCGGGGATTGTCAAAGTCCGAAGAAGATATTCCGTTCGGTATTGAAAACTTGTAGGGTAATGTCTTTAATATACGGAATAGAGTCATAATTGACATTGGGATTGTTCGAACATGAGTCGTTGGGAGGAGCTGCAGAAGATATTCTCGGTCGCATACCATCAACAATAGCCTGTGGGTTTTGAAAAATCAGTTTGTTTAAAAGTTTAGCAGGATATGAATTGTTCAAAAGAAGTTGAAAGAGGATTAGTAAATTTTTATCCCTGAAGGATGGATGAGAGATTTCGCAAACTTTTTTCTTCATACTATTGACGAGGTTAATTTTAATTTTTAAGTATTGATGTGAGTGATAATTGATAAATCTACCTGAACTAGTAGGTTTCACATACCAATTCATTTTCACGCTATTGTCAACATCCCTTATAAGTACTCACTTCGAGGTGTCATTCTTTTGTACGGAAGACAATAAATATAATATAAGTTGTATCTGGTCATTGAACCTTCATCAGTTGCGCTTCCCGCAAAAGAATGTCATATCAAACACTTATTTATGAATTTGATACATATTAGTAACTTTGTACACGCGAAATGTAAATACCGACATCTAGGATTGTCGGGGAAACTACCACACAGGAGTTCCGACTCTGGAGCCGTTCCATGTAATTGATATATATATATATATATATATATATATATATATGGGTCAATTTAAAAAATGGCGTTGCACGTATTACAACGGATTTCTTTCAAATTTTAGTATGTTTTTGGGGATACGAAAAGAAGGCATGCCAAATTTTTAGGCCTTATTTTTTGTCACCCAGATATGGGCATATGAAGGTGAAAATAGAGCGTTTTTTGGTCGATTTTTTGCCTATTTTCAAATTTGCCAAAAATAGAGTTTGATAATTTATCCAATTTTGCTGCTTCTACGATTAGGTAAACTCGATATCTTCAAAACATGGGTTTATAAATTAAATCTCATGCAATAAGGGCCAACCTACATGACTTCGAATGACAAGTGACATTTTGCAATTTTACACTATTTTCTGTCCAATGCAAATGGTTTGATGACCCACTATTTTCAATTTTCGAAAATTCTGAAAACACCACTGGATTGAGCTTGAAAAGTATTTATATTTATGTTTTTATGAGCTGGATTTAGTTAAAAAATGACAAAATTATTCGACTCCAAATTTTTGAAAATTCTCAGAAATCGCATTTTGTCCTATTTTCAACCCTCTATTTGACTATTTGACTATAAAGAAATTTTCTTTAAATTTTCAAGGCTTTAATTTTAATATATTTACATTACATTTTTTGCATGATAATGATGAACGAGACGCCCTAAATGACTCCTAATTTTGAACGCAGCCTCTAAAATACAAAATATTCTATATAAGTATAGAATGTCATAGTTCTTACTGCAACTCATAATTTATTCTTAAATGCTAAAGAATGTTATAGAATTTGTTTTTTAATGTAAATATCTGCTTTTTTATTATATTTAATTCTATGAAATGTTTTAACATTGATAAATCCTTCTTGTTGTTTCCTTATTGGCCTTCGCCAACGCATTTAGCCAGCTACAAGAAGGTGCATAAAAAAATGCGTCTGAGACAAACTCATATCCCTTCATCTTTCCAACAATTAAAAAATCTTTACGTTTAATCTTATGGGACAACCACCTTGAACTTGTCACAATCTTCTGACGTATCACTAGTCAAAACTTCCCTTAAATCTATATTCAATTCAATTCGTGAACATCTTTCACTTCCAAGAGTGTCTTTCGGAATGGTAAGAATTAGGCAAAAACAAAAGACTGTTTCTAAATACGACTATATCAGGAAGTGCACCATTATTAATTTGTAAGTATACACATGAGGTAAGCAGACCGGCATATTTTTGGACCCCCCCCCTCTGTAAAAGCACAAAAAATATTTCAAGACAATTTTTTATAGAAATAGTGGAATGGACATTAAAAGTTGTGTAAAAGCCTATTGTCTGCTTTAACACAGTAGTTGTTATAATTTGTCAGTTTTAAATATCAAAACAGTTTAATTCTTATTCATTGAAATGAGCCTGGGCAGCCAATTTCAGATTTTGATAGGCAAGAATAATCTGTTTACGTCAATAATTTCGGTCAAACACCAAATTGCAGAAAAACCCGGATCATCTATTATTCTAATAATTCGATTGTTCCAAGCACTGGGTACCCGGGACGGGGCAAGTAGGACACGTGCTCAGGGCGCCATTCAATGGAAGGCGCAAAATTTGCAAAATAATGAACTTAAAAGTTAAATAAACTATCAATATTATTCATATTCAAATAATACCTAGATTCCAGAGCATGATTAGCGTCCCGCAAAAAAAACGTGACTGTTTTATTAAGTGTATTTATTAAATTCCTAGCCGTAATTTCTGGTTGGTACGCCCCTGGTTCCAAGTGACTGGAAATGTGAATAGGGGACCAGATGGTGGACATTTAAGAGTCACAGATGCAACCGCAAGATATCTATTCCAGCCGTCAGAACACATTTTAGACAAAACTATGGAAGGCTGATTTGGGAACGTACACTTATAGAAAGACTTGCTGCTGGCAATGTAAGATGTATAAGACCTTTAAGAGTATTTCGACGTAATAGACGATACATAGCCCGTTTACTCTGGGCTAGCAGGCTAAAGAAAATTGGATTTTACCTCAGTGGAGAAACATACTTTTTTCGACGAGCCAACATTCGGATTAAACAGTGACAGCCCACGTCTAAGGGTATGGACGGAACTAGGAGGTGCAACGTGACCAACTATTGCTAGGGAAGTTGCTCCTTTTCAAGGATAGACCGAGATATTTTCGAGAGGAATATGATCGCTCAGAAGATTAGCATAAAACCGACATTTCAAAAATTTCAATAAATACTGTTAAATATATTTGTGATATTTTTGATTATTGTTAAAAAAAGGAAGACTTTTCACTATAAATATATTCACTATTGACTCATTTGGATAAACTCTGTCAACATTTAAACACTTACCGAAATAATAATCATAAATTAACTAGTATTAATATAGAATATTTAAAATGTTATTAAAAAATAAACGCAAATTAAATATTGCATTGCAGGCAATTACTTATTGCCTTACTTAGTCCATGACACTTCCACTTACGAGTGGTAGCAAATAGGAGTAATACATATATGCATAGAGATCTACTACAATGCATACTACAATGTGGTATAATAATTGCATTGTAATGAGGCTACTTAATGACATAAACACAACCCAGACGTAATTTCATCTACAATTAGTACCAATTTAATATTATTGGTAGGTAGTATCAGATCAAAGAAACCTATATTGTAACTTGGCCTATCATAACTTTTTTGTTTTTTCATAGCTGAAGCATTATGTCAGTACTGAAAATCAGTTTGCTGAAGTCAAAGCACCAATTTTTATTATGTTAGAAGTTCAGAATGTGGCAGATTACATGGATTTTATTTTATCTATTTGGTACTAATTCAAAATAGTTTATCAAGCTACTTCTTCAGCTATCTCTGAATGCCGCATGAATAAGTCAAAAAGTCTTTATTGAAATAAAGTTTATCCAAATTCACTGATAATCCATAAAATTATAAAAATGTCCATATTGACACTGCCTTAATCAAAAAGTAAATAAAACAATAAACGTTTTAGCTGCAGCAAGAATATTCTTCAAATCGACTAAGTGATGAACAACAAATATATCTACACATCAAATTTACGTTTTGATGAATGATTTGATAAATTTATACCTAATAATAATTGTCCTAAAATGTTTAATGATTAATTTATTTATTAAAAAATAATTCATATTTGTTTTTGAAATCAAAATATTTATGGTATATGTCAGGGTTATAGCAAATAAAAAAAAACGATTTAGAAATTAAAACGATTTAGAAATTTGGCAAAATATCTGACAGATTTGATACCTAGATGTTTAAAGTTTATTAAAAGTTCCATAACTTAAGTTCCCGTTTAGTTTTACAAATATGTAAAAAGAAGATATTTTACTGTTATTATTACATTATTTACTTAATTAGAGCTTTTATTTTTCTTTTAAGCATATTTTAAAAGATAATTTGGGTGTCTAGTTTTGAAATGAAAGTCCTGTATATTAATCAATATTTATGTACTTGGTCTATCGACATTCTGCTCGCTCAGGGCATTGATTATCGCCTTCAATAAATAATATAGTGTGGACCACTTTCTCGAAATAAATGAGAATCAAGGCGAGTAGTATTTGATAATCTTTTTAGTGAGTTAGTATTTGTTACTTTCAGTAAACACTTGATAGACTACCGACAGAAGACTTATAGTGCTCTAACTGAAAATGAATTCTTTCTGCCTTTCTTGTGTGCTATAGGTCTGGTTTCTTTATATTGCGAAAATATTTGGGCGTTATTCCGGCGTTCTCTATTGCCCTGTTATTCTTTATGGTTTTGACCGGTGACTCCACTTCTTCCACGAGAACTTCTGGTGTCTGTCATCTGTATTTATAGAATGTCAGGGCCTTTATATGAGTATCCTTCTGTTTTTCGGATTTTTTCATGTGTTAATCTCATTACTTCCCTATTACAGTTATTAGTTCTTTCTTAGCATTAATACAACTTTTTCGATTTTCAGTTCCAATTTGTACTAGTTTCTCGCTCTAATTGTTCTTACCTTGTGAGATCTTTAAAAAAGGGTATCACATGATACCCCTTTGTATTTAAACTTAAAGAAATTATATTCATCCCCGCTTAGGGGTTGAAACTGTAGGATGACCGATACGTGTAAAATGTATCCCTCGTAAATATAAATAAACTTGTTTTTTTTGTCTTTGTTATTAAGGATATTATAAAAGTTATTTTGAGTGGCTAGTTTTGAATCTGTATAATGGCAAAGTTAACTCTCAAAAAAATTATCCTAGCTATAACAGGCTATATATATACCAGACGTCCCAAAAAAGGCAAATTGGTATGATCAATAAGAACTACAAAAGTAAATAGGGTTTACAAGGCCGTAGCCAGCTGGGGGTTTGGGGTTCAAAACGAAATTTGGGAATTGAAGATTTAATTTTAACGAAATAACAAATTTCTTCATTACAATGTATTATTTTATTCTATACATCTCTTATATACTGGAAGTAAACTGAATAGAAAACTACCTTTCGCGGTCCTAATCAGTCCACAATATTAAAAATAAATTGCTAAAGTAATCACCCCTACCCCAAAATATTTTTCTAGCTACAGCCTTGAGAGTTTGTTTAATAAATCCTTACACCACTCATATTCCAGATTTGGAGGGTTAATCTTTGAAATTCAAAAATGAATATTGGCGAAAACGTCATCATTACATTGTTAACAAACTGTGATAGGCAATTTTAATAACTGAAAAGTCACATTGTTGTAAAGAATCAATTTCAATTAATTCAACCAGTGACGTTCAGTTTGATGGACGTCCATCTTTTTCTTCCCTAACCGTGACACCACTAAATGAAGCACAGTTTTAGATATATTTTTAAATTTTACAAAGACCTGTGCTGATCGATGGAAGCGAGAGCTTGTTACGAAATATACTTCTCGTCGCTCATTACCTCCCTTTCTCTGTTTCTCTTTCTTGGTGAATTAAAATAATTGTCACTATTCTGTTACGACTCAAGTATTATTTCAAATTTATATTTTTAAATATATAATTTTTCACAAACAGTTGACACAATTTAACATAGACCACTTATTTGGTTGCGCATAAAATGAACTTAAATAGATGGATATGACTGTCAATGTACAACAATCGGAACTACTAAATAATATATAATGAGAAATGTCAAGCAAAATAATATCTGCACTTTAGGGGGTAGTTTTTATGGGTGATTAGCCTTATTGTATTTGAACCAATTTGTTGACAACCACAAACAAATTCGATGTCATTTGCAGTCTGTCCTGTCAGTAGAGGTGGGGGCACTTGGCGAAAAACACCACGTGGTCTGCGAGGTCACTAACCTCAAGCTCGAACCTAACGGTAAGGTGGCTAACCTAACGGGAGGAGACGTCGGGACACCTAACGGCAAGGGCACTAACCTAACGGGAGAAGGCGTCAGGACACCTAACGGCAAGGGAGCTAACCTAACGGAACTGCCGGGAGGAGGCGTCAGGACTCCCGTCGGGACGCGTCGGCTGGGAACGGGAGCGGTCGTAGGTCGGGGGTACGCGGGGTCGCGGTGGCATGCGGTGTGTACGGAATGCGGAACGGGGGTGCATCGTAGGGAACGCAGTGGTGGCTTCCGTCGAGGGTGCGTGACGTCATTCGGGAAACGGACTGGCTCGTGTCGGGTGCTTGTTGCATGGTGTATCACAGCAGGGTGCATTGGCCGCGAGTAGCAAAACACATCTTAAGAACATATTCAATGGGATGAACGAAACGTATTTTGAACAACGAAATAAATTATCATATGCGCGAGAGCGGCAACTCGTTCGAGTCTCTGCTTTCGTCTGATAAACCAGGGCCACGAGGGCGCCTAGTCCGGGCGTTAGATCTCTTAATATAGATAATTCGGCAATTTTAACCAAAAAAATGTACCGAAAATGCATCGCAAATAATTAATAGGTTCCCAAATATTTGGTAATTAGCATTTCATTACAAATAATAAAATAATTCAGATTCAATGAAGGCAATAACAAAAGATAAGCGAAACCGCAACTGAATGTTGGTGAACTGATAACCAGGTGAAACTCGAGCACCGTTTGAAAGTGCTGTGGCTGGTTGATTGTAAACAAAATCTTTAATTATAAAAGTAGATGCGGTTTTCATTTAAAAGATAATGTGTGTTTGTAAAAAATAAATACGTAAATGAGGAATAATAATTGAATCGTTGGATTTTGTATCGAATGCAGGGTAATTCGGAAAGAATACCGTTGGAGAAATGGTTGGAACCACTACAAAAGCTAGAAACAGACCGTAAAAACGACTGGAACCGTAGAAATCGCAGTAGGAAATGGTTGGAGCCACTGCAAAAACTAGAAATGACCCGTACAAACGACAGGAACCGTAAAAACAACTGGTAGAATGGTTGAAGTCACTGCAAATGCTAGAAACGGCCCGTAGAAACGACAGGAACAGTAGAAATCCCAGTAGGAAATGATTGGAGCCGCTACAAAAGCTAGAAATGGCCCGTATAAACTACTGTTACAGTAGAAATGGTTGGTTGAAGCCACTACAAAAACTAGAAATCGTAGAAACGACTAGAACCATAGAAACGGCTGGTTGAAGCCACTACAAAAGCTAGAAATGTCCCGTAGAAACGACTGGTACAGTAGAAACGGCTTGTAGAAATGACTGAAGCCGCTACAAAAAACTAGAAACGTTCCGTAGAAACGACTGGTAGAATGGTTGGTACCTCTTCAAAAGCTAGAAACGTCCCGTAGAAACTACTGGGCCAGTAGAAACGACTAGAAACTTAGAAATGGCTGGTTGGAGTCACTACAATAACTAGAAATGACCCGTAGAAACGACAGGAACCGTAAAAACAACTGGTAGAATGGTTGAAGCCACTACAAATGCTAGAAACGGCCCGTAGAAACGACAGGAACCGTAGAAATCGCAGTAGGAAATAATTGGAGCCGCTACAAAAGCTAGAAATGGCCCGTATAAACTACTGGGACAGTAGAAATAGTTGGTTGAAGCCACTATAAAAACTAGAAATCGTAGAAACGACTAGAACCATAGAAACGGCTGGTTGAAGCCACTACAAAAGCTAGAAATGTCCCGTAGAAACGACTGGTACAGTAGAAATGGTTGGTTGAAGCCGCTACAAAAAACTAGAAACGTTCCGTAGAATCGACTGGTACAGTAGAAACGACTGGTTGAAACCACTACAAAAGCTAGAAATGTCCCGTAGAAACGACTGGTACAGTAGAAACGGCTGGTAGAAATGACTGAAGCCGTACAAAAAACTAGAAACGTTCCGTAGAATCGACTGGTACAGTAGAAACGACTGGTAGAATGGTTGAAGCCACTACAAATGCTAGAAACGGCCCGTAGAAACGACAGGAACCGTAGAAATCGCAGTAGGAAATGATTGGAGCCGCTACAAAAGCTAGAAATGGCCCGTATAAACTACTGGGACAGTAGAAATGGTTGGTTGAGGCCACTACAAAAGCTGAAAATGGCCCGTAGAAACTTAGAAAGCGCTGTTGGAAATGGTTGAAGCCGCTACAAAAACTAGAAATGTCCCGTAGAAACGACTGGTACAGTAGAAATGGCTGCTACAATGGTTGAAGCCACTACAAAAACTAGAAACGTCTCGTAAAAATGACTGGGACAGTAGAAACGTCTGGTTGAAGCCACTACAAAAGCTGGAAATGGCCCGTAGAAACTTAGAAAGCGCTGTTGGAAATGGTTGAAGCCGCTACAAAAACTATAAATGTCCCGTAGAAACGACTGGTACAGTAGAAATGGCTGCTACAATGGTTGAAGCCACTACAAAAACTAGAAACGTCCCGTAGAAACGACTAGAAACTTAGAAATCCCTGGTAGAATGGTTGGAGTCACTACAAAAGCTAGAAATGTCTCGTAGAAATGACTGGGACAGTAGAAACGTCTGGTAGAATGGTTGGAGCCGCTACAAAAGCTAGAAACGTCCCGTAGAAAATACTGGGCCAGTAGAAATGACTGGTAGAATCGTTGAAGCAACTACAAAAGCTGGAAATGTCTCGTAAAAACAACTGGGCCAGTAGAAACGGCTGGTTGAAGCCACTACAAAAGCTAGAAATGGTTGAAACTGTTACAAAGAGTAGGGCCGTAGAAATGGTAGTTAGAAATGATTGAACTGTTGAAGCAGAAACGTTGCTACAAATGTTTTGAAACAAATCCGTAGCAAAAAAAGTATAGAACAGGAATGTTGGAAATGTGATAGTGTGAATAAATATATAACTTTTTCTAAGTCGGGGAACAAACAAATGTTTTACACAAAACGTATTCACTGGTACATAAAAACTTTTTTCTAGGTGTACAAAACTTTAACATCAATCGGTTATTAGTTATAAGTTTTTCTAAGCCAGGGAACAAACTTTTTTCTAAGGCAGAAGTCAGTACAAACATATCTTTTCTAGGTACTCAAAACGTATGTTTCTACTAATGAGAGTAAAATGAACAAATTATTTGAAAAATTCCACAGGGGTTTTACTTATATATCTCTAGTACAAACTGTAAGGAGGTAGCAAATATTTACTTATATCTAGCAGGACCTTATAAATGCTAGAAAACGTCATCACCATAGGCTCATCAAAGCGTTTATATCAAAAAAAGATATAACAATGAAAGCGTATGAAATGTAGTAACAATTTGCTTCCTCAGAGGCCTAGAACTTTTGAAAAACAATGGGATGTAACGCTTGACAATCTGCATAAGTTATTACAGGTTTCTTAAATCGACATGTTGAAATTCGAACACACTGCTGGTCGTATCTCATCATACAAGCCAATATAGAGAAAAAAAAATATTTCTTGCAAGTGTTGCTCTATAAAAAAAGTTGGAACGAAAGGATGTTATATTTATTATTCCTACAAACTAAAAGCAATTTTATTTCATGCAAGAGGAAAAGGCTGAGAATTTGTTGCTGGAGAACGGTATTAGACACAGTCACAACCAAAACAAAAAACCAACGGTAGCGGAAAAAAAGACATCACAGGGATTCGAACACACTGATGGCTCATCATCATATATCACGGAATGTTTCCCCCAACGAATTGTTGCTATGAGAGTAAAATGTACAAAGTAATTCTATTCTTGAAACAGCTAAATCTAAATAGGTCATTCAAACAAATCTTTTCTAAGACAGGTACTCAAAAACTTTAGTATTAAAACTAATTACTATACTTAGTGATGAATGTAAGAAAAGGTTCGATAGTTGGCAATGTGATGACGGCTATAAAGATCCTTTATATAATTTGTTCTAAGACAGAGGCGGACCAAACAAATCTAAGACAGGTACTTATAGCTTTAACTTCAAAACTTATTTCAGTACATAGTTGTTTCTAAGACAGGTACTCAAAAACTTTGGTATTAATATTAATTTCAGTACTTTGCCATAAACTTTTTCTAAGAGAAAACAACCAAGAAAATCCAATAAAAATTTGATGTTACGGCATAAATATGTAATGTACAAATGTTTCAATGTTGAATGAATAATAGCAATGAAATAAAAATATATATTTAAAAAATGTTCGTATACATACCCATATATTTTTGTCAATATTCAAAAAACACCGATCCTCTACGAATAAATTTATACAACCAGTTTCACTATTTTACACACTGAAACACCACCAATAATTGCATAAAAAAAATACTCGAGAATTAATTGTACATCATCCAATTATAGCATTAAATAGCCCCGACTATAAAATATCTGTTTGGCTCGGAAGAATTCAACGACGACAATAAAAAACATAAGGAAAGTAAACCGCAACTGCATATGTAGATAAAAAAATGTGTTGTCACATTTAGAACAGAAAATGTGATATAAAAATTCAATAATTTGTAAGATATTATGGAAATATACCAGGATGGACAGGCAGGTTAGTTTAAATAAAAAATATTATTCTACAAGGATATAACCTTCAAAATAGCGAATTTATTGTTAAATAATTAACGATTCGAATTGGGATGCAACTCGATCATTACTTATTCAATCCCATATTTTATTTATACAAGGAAGATAGGAAATCTGCTAATAGTTGCGAACGTAAAAACACAGCTTGAGATATTCCGTGGATATATTGCATATATGGAAATAATTCTAAGAACACATTTAACAAATGTAAATTGTATTTTCATTAAAGGGCATCATAAATCTAATTTCCTTATCAATAAATTGGAAGAAATTTGGGCGAAATTAAAGATGATAACATCGAAAACACTAGATGAACAAGCAGACGCAAGGGTAGTCAGCAGCAACTGTCATCAGATTGTTGGAATGGTAAACAGTTGGAATGGTAAACAGTTGGAATGTCAAGAAAATTGCTGGAAATGATGGTATTCGTATTAAGTGTTTAGAAGATTGCATCAACAAAGTTACTAGTCAACCACAGCTATGAATATGTGATATTCAATTGCCACAAGTTTTGACACCAAGAATTTGTTACTGGAAAAGGTCACTAGACTTATCATAGCTGAATATTTAGACCAAAAGGCAGCCATTCAACATTGCACACAGACAACAACACACCACCGAAAAAGAAAATTATTTAAAAGAAATGTTGTAAAATACTGAGTAGAAATTCTTGTTAAATTGAAATTAATCCTACAAATATTCTAAAGATATACGATGTTTGTGCTTTATTCGATATCTGCATCACTATCAATTATTGCGGTTTTTTAACCTTGGTGAAGATGTTAGCGAAGGTTATAATTTGTCAAAACAGAAGTATCCATTAGAAATGAATTTATTCGTATCTTAGAGTATCAATCAATAATGAATAACATTTAAGAAAACGTAACCAACCTATTAAACTACACACATACAAATTTAAAACTAGCAACTCACAGAGTTACAATTGTGAACACACTAGAAGCAATATAAGACAAAAGAAAGCTGTAACCAGCTTTCCAATTATAATTATCGGTCAGCACTGATCTCCATCACAACAAATAACGGAAATATAATCCATAAGTTTATAAGCATATTGTATGAAATTAAAAAGTTTACTTCAACCACATATAAATTGAATTATGATGCTAGGATATTGCTTTAAAAATGTCAACGTACAAAGCAGCTACCTTCAAATGATATACCATTGGAATAAATTGTAATCAGGATCAATTCAATCATACATACTTTAGAAATAACATATTGTCGTATAGTCCGTGGGTTCAATTTAAAAATTATAAAACTAATATTCACTGTCACTTTTCTAGAACTTTATTTACATTCAAACAGCTGATTCAAAAATACAATAATAATCCCATATAAGCTAGTCGTCGCGGTATCACTGAACTGCGATCATGGCGTGCTTCTTTTATAATCCCCGTGGAATTCTCCAGTAGAAAATAATCATCGCTCCTTCCGCTGCCGAGTCTTTTCGAGAATCGTATTTTTTATCGTAAAGCGTTTGTTGTCGTGCTGAAAGGACACAGGGTCGGCTTTGGGAAAATTTCGTAACACTGCCCCCCCCCCCTTAATTCTGATCGTCCCGATCAGAAACATCCCTCTTCATGGTAGGGAGCTAGTCGATCTAAATGAACCACCTTCAATTTAGCCTTGGGGTTTCGACGGATCCGGTAGACGACGTCATTAAGCCTCTTGACCACCTCGTATGGACCATCCCAGGCGGGTGTAAGCTTTGGGGATTTACCCTTGCTCCGTTGGGGGTTGTACAACCGGACTTTGTCCCTCTCCTGGAACCCGACTGAATTGGCCTTGAGGTCGTATCGCGTCTTCATCCGGTCACTGGTGGCCAACATCTGCGTTCGGGCTAATTCGTGTATTGCCAGCAGGTTATGTCGGAGCTGGTCGGCATAGTCGTCGATGTCTTGGGGAGGTTCTTCGGGGGAGCCAAATGCCAAGTCGCATGGTAATCGCAGCTCCTTTCCGAATAGGACCCTGGCTGGGGTCAGGCCTGTACTATTATGTACAGCAGAGCGATATGACAACAGGAATAGGGGAATATGCTCATCCCAATCACGCTGGTTATTGCTGACGACCTTGGATAGGTGTTGTTCCAAGGTCCTGTTGAATCTTTCCACCATTTCGTCTGACTGTGGGTGTAATGGTGTTGTTCTCGTTTTCCTGATCCCCAACATCGTGCAGACCTTCTGGAATACATTCGATTCGAAGTTACGCCCCTGGTCTGAATGTAATTCCATCGGGACGCCAAACCGGCTGAATAGTTGTTCTACTAGCACCGTCGCTACCGTGGTTGCCTCTTGGTTGGGTATCGCATATGCCTCAGGCCATTTGCTGAAGTAATCCATTGCGACCAGAATGTATTTGTTCCCCCTCTCAGACTCGGGAAACAGACCGGCGACATCGATGGCGATTCTCTCAAATGGAACGCCCACATTGCACTGCTGCATTCTGCCCTTGGTCCGGGTCTTCGGGCCCTTACTGGTGGCACATGTGGCACATTTGCGGCACCAAGTTCTGACGTCTTGGAAGTAATTCACCCAGTAGTACCGCTGGCGAACTTTGTCTAGGGTTTAATTCATGCCCAGGTGGCCTCCGGTAATTCCATGATGCACTTCGGTCAGGATGGCTGGTACCTTTTTCTTCGGAACTACCAGTTGGGACTTGGTTTCTCGTCCATCAGCGCTTTCCCAAACTCGCTTGAGCATTCCATTATCTACTCTTAGAGAGTCCCACTGAGCCCATAACGATTTCAGCACGCCGGAGTATCTGGCTACCTCGTCCCATCGTGGCCTGGGTGCCCCTCTCATTTTGAGTGACAAGATTGGTTCGATGTCTGGATCAGCCATTTGGTCCTGGATGCACTGTTCCGTTGTCCAGTCTTCATTGGCCTGCACTCGAATCTGCCTGATGGAGATACCCTCTCGCTGTTCCGTCTTCAGACAATGCTTGCATTCCGCTCTACAGGGTCTTCTGGATAGGGCATCGGCATTATTGTGCAACGGCCGGCACGGTGTTCCACCTTGAAGTCGTATTGCTGTAATTTCTCCATCCATCTGGCCAGTTGTCCTTCCGGTGTCTTCATGTCCAGCAGCCATTTGAGTGCGGCATAATCTGTTCGGATTAAGAAATGGCGACCATACAGGTATTTATGGAAATGGTCCACAGCCCTTATTATTGCAAGAAGTTCTTTTCTGGTGACGCAATAATTTCTTTCTGGCTTCGAGAATCCACGGCTGTAGTACTCGATCACCCTCTCTTCACCATCTTGCACCTGGGATAGGACGGCCCCCAAACCTGTGTTGCTGGCGTCGGTGTCTAAGATGAACTTGCCGGACTGTGTAGGAAAGGCTAGGATTGGGCTGGAACATAGTGCTGCCTTCAGTCGCCTGAATGATGTTTCGCAATCCTGATTCCAATGGAAGGTCTCTTTATCAGTGGTCTGCCGATGTAGAGGGGCGGCGATGGTGGCAAATCCCTCAACAAAACGCCGGTAGTATGAACATAGGCCCAAGAAGCTTCGGAGTTCATGTTTGTCTCTTGGAACTGGCCAATCGCGGATGGCTTCTATCTTGTCTTCGTTGGTGCGGATTCCTGACTCGGACACTACTTGGCCCAAAAACTCTACTTCTTTTTGAAACAAGGAACACTTCTTCGGATTGAGTCTCAGGTTGGCATTATTAATTCTGGAGAATACTTCGCCCAGGTTCTTCAGATGGTCGTCGAATGTCTGGCCCATGACTAGAATGTCGTCGAGGTATACTAAGCACGTCCTCCATGTTAACCCGCTCAGTACATACTCCATTAGCCTCTCAAATGTAGCGGGTGCATTACAT
Source organism: Octodonta nipae (assembly GCA_034190945.1). Lineage (NCBI taxonomy): Eukaryota > Metazoa > Arthropoda > Insecta > Coleoptera > Chrysomelidae > Octodonta > Octodonta nipae. Next base: position 95,810,155 of record CM067217.1, on the reverse strand, counting down.
AACCCAAAGGGCATGACCGTGAACTGAAACAGCCCTTTACTGGTGGAGAACGCTGTCTTCTCTCTGTCGTTTGCGTGCAGACCAACCTGCCAATATCCACTTTTTAGGTCTAGTGTGGAGAACCAACGGGAGCCTGCTAGTGTGGTCAAAGTGTCATCGATTCGGGGTAGTGGATAGCTGTCTTTCTTCGTGACGTCATTGAGCTTTCTGTAATCCACGCAAAATCGGGTGGTTCCATCCTTCTTTTTAACTAGCACGACGGGAGCAGACCATGGACTGATGGATGGCTCAATAACTCCATTTTGTAACATGGACTCGATGTTTTCCTCGACTGCCTGTTGTTGCCCCAATGGTAGTCGTCTAGGTGGTATTCTGATGGGCTGAGCCTTTCCGGTATCTTTTCGATGCTGGATGATGTTGGTGCGACCGGTGGTTCCATTTTTACTGTTAAAAATTTGCCAGTGTTTTGTGATAAATTGCTTGGCTTTTTTTGGTTCTCTGGTGTCAAGTGTGTTAAGTGGTCAGCAAACTGTTGTAGGAACTCTTTATCGGGCCCTGTCTCCTTCACCGACGTCTGGTACTCTTCTTCGCAATTGATGATGGTCTCTACTGGCTCGAAACAAGCTATCTCTTGACCATTGGTAATTCTGATGTCGTTGTTGGACAAATTCAGGACTCTGATTGGTATATCTCGTCCGGTTTTAACTATAGCCCATCCAACTAAGTAGTCATGAGCTGAGTGTACGGGCTCCACCATTCCAACGCAGCTCCCAGGATTGCTGCTGGGAATTCTAGCTGAAGACTTTGCCACAATTTTTATGGGCGTGAATGATGTGTTGACGGGCCGTGTCAATACAAATTCCTCATTCAGGAACCGAAGAACATCATATCTCGGGTCGAACATAAATCCATGCTGGCTAATTAGGTCCATTCCCAGTATAAAATCGTCCTCAATATTCGCTACCATGACCCTATGCCGGATCATGTTGTCCCCTATCTGTAGCACGACATCTGCCTCACCCTGTATGGACATGGACTCGCCGGTGACTGTTCTGAGCTGGATGTTATTGGTAACTGCCCGAATTTCTGATGCTCTCAAAACCCTGGACTTGGCAATGGACACAGCGGCGCCGGTATCGATGGTGATGGTAACTGCTCGCCCGTTGATGGTGCCTCTGATGACTAGGCTGCCGCTATCTCTGCAGAATGCCCGGATGGAAACTGTCCTGGGGGCTGGTGGATGGTGAGTCAGCATTCGCCCCCTTATGCTGACTGGTTGGAGTTTCCCTGGTTGGTAAGGTCGGTTTGTTGGCTACCCCTGGTTGGTGATCGTTCCGGTAGCCTTACTCGGCAGTCACGTTGGAAGTGCCCTGTCCGTCCGCAGCGGTAACATGCCCCTCTGGTGCCAGTTCTTTGTGACCGGTCTAATAATTTGTTCAGACCAGCCAGCAGCGCTTGAAATTGTGACTCTGACTCTTCCTGGTTGAAGGAAACTGCTCGGACCCTCGGCTTGGACATGTTCATGACGGCCTCTACTTCCAAAGCCCGAAGTAGAGCTTCACTACTTTTCTTGACGCCACTCAGTCTTAAATTTCTTTGTACTTCCACATCTCTGATGCCGTTTATGAAACTCTGTGTGGCCAACTGGTCTTTCGTTTCCTCTGGCAGGTCTGGGTAGGACAAGTGTACTAACCGTCTAATCTCTGCTTCGAATTCTTGAAGGCTTTCACCGGATTTTTGCGTTTTTCCACTGAGTTGGACTTGGTATACCTGGCTCAAGGATTGATTGTCATAGCGTTTGTCTAGGATGGCGATGATCTTGTCGAAATTGCCTTGTTCATCGACTGGAATGCTTTGGAGGAGTTCTAGGGCCGGACCTCTTAGCGAAATTACCAGAGAAGTAGACTTTTCTTGATTATCCCGGGCCATTAGCTGTAGCCACGGCCTCAAATTGTCGTTTGTACATGGGCCAAGATGAACTGCCGTCGAATGTGGGTGGTTTACTAAAGGAACCTTTGGTACTCACGGTGTGCTGGTATTTTCCTCGCTGTAAGTCCTGTTGCATTTTTTTGATTTCTGTTTCTACCTTGTTTTGGATGGCACTGATTTTATCTTGTACTTCACTTACTTCACTTTGTACCGTGTTTTTAATGGAACTGATTTCAAATTTCACCTGGCTCTGGATGGAATCGATGTCATCTACTTTGATTTCAAGAGTCTCCACATTACTTTTTAGGATCTTTATGTCGTCGTTTATCTCTTTTATATCTGATTCTACTATTTGCATTCTTTCATTAACTGTTTCGTTAACTTGTGATACTATTTGCATTAGTTGTTCAAATTGCATTTGTCTTTTTTCTTCAGTTTGATCTTGTTTTTGTTCAAATATTTTAAAATCATTTTCTCGTTTTTCTTCAGATATTTTAAAATCAATTTGTCTCTGTTCATTCAATTTCGAGAATAATCCTTCAATTAAATTATGTTGTTCACTTTTCATCGTGGAGACTAGATTTTGTTGTTCGCTTTTCATCGTAGTGACAAGATTTTCTAATTCTATTTTACGTTTTTCATCAAAAGATTTTACTAACCTTTGTTGAATTTCTTCTTGATGTTGTTTTTCCTTCTTGTCACGTTTTTCTAGAATCTGTGCGATTTTTTCGTCCAGTCCCTCTGTAACCTGCTTGACTATTTTTTTGGTAGTTTCGTCCATACTACGGGTTTCCATAAATCAAATTAGGATTTTAACTGCACTAATCCTTTACTTCTGACACCAAATGTCGTATAGTCCGTGGGTTCAATTTAAAAATTATAAAACTAATATTCACTGTCACTTTTCTAGAACTTTATTTACATTCAAACAGCTGATTCAAAAATACAATAATAATCCCATATAAGCTAGTCGTCGCGGTATCACTGAACTGCGATCATGGCGTGCTTCTTTTATAATCCCCGTGGAATTCTCCAGTAGAAAATAATCATCGCTCCTTCCGCTGCCGAGTCTTTTCGAGAATCGTATTTTTTATCGTAAAGCGTTTGTTGTCGTGCTGAAAGGACACAGGGTCGGCTTTGGGAAAATTTCGTAACAATATGAATAAAAATTTTCTGTAATGTGATAAACTCATGATTGGTAAAATATTCCATATAATGAATACAATGTATGGAAAAGGCACTTACTCTTTTTGATGGACTTTCTCAAAATGATTTAGGACAAAGAGAAATATATAAGACAAAAAACATTCTGCACTGGAAGTACATTATAAAAACTTTCGATCCAACTTTCATGTAGTGAAAATATTTCCACTACACGAACGCCACTCTTACATTAAATGAGTAAACTAATGAAGTCTTTCTATAACGCTTACAAAACCAGCAATGATAGTTATTATAATAATTCCCTTGCAGAAAGTTAAGCATGAAAAATTACAAAACATGGTTGGTTATTTAAAAAAATTGAATGGGCTTAAATAATAAAGATTCTAATAGACTTCAAAGGGATGACATTGTTTCACGATTTCAAAAACTTGTTCCAACTGGGATCAAAACTAACAAATAGCATAAAGATATATTGATGTTTCTGGACTATGCTTCAATTATGTTCAAGTTCAGAATTAGTAACATTATGAAAAAAATACCTATACTTAAAGTGAATACTATGAATCATAAATATTTTAATACTAAAAATGAAATTATTGATCAAGGAACAGACTTGCGAGAATGGTTTGATAATCACGTAAAGGATCCAATTACAAATTCCCTCGAAAAATATTGTCAAGATAATCTCGCACTATTGGCGAATAGTGCGGGGGCGCTCCATTCTGTTAAAATCATACCGAATCTGCCAGTATATTGGTGTTTTCACCATTCGAGTAAAGTTCTGTTAAACAGGGTATTATGTCATTTTGTAATAGGTCCAAATACTTTTCCGACTTATGTGTTCCCTCAATAAAAAAAGGACTCACAATTGAAGTACCCACAATTCCGGCCCATGGTTAACTTTCTTGGAAAACTGTGTATGACTTTCCATAATCTAGTGTGGATTTTCTGATGATCAATATCGCCAGTTTCTGAACCATTTAAACAAAACGTTCCCTCGTCGAAAAAACGATCTTACTTGAAAAGTGCGGGTTGGCATTGCATCTATCTATCATTATTTCGCAAAAATTCTACTCTCCGCTCCAAAGCATTTTCAGTAAGTTCCTGAACTAAATGAACTTTGTATGGGTGCCATTTATTCTATTCTATTCTATGCAAGCATTTTAAAACACAAGATTTACTTATTGACTGTTCTGCGGCAATTTGTCTAGTGGATTTGTGAGGATTTTCTTGTAAATCTAGCAAAACATTTAATGGTGTATCTTCTGGAAAATGTTTGGTTCTGTAATTTTCTCTAACTACCAAATTCTAGAATTTTTTTTCTATTTTACTAACTACCGATCGTGTAAAAAGCCGCTCCTCACTTCATATTAAACAATTCCTAAACTTCAACTTGAGTTCTGTCGCCATATCCTACTATCATCAAAATTTCTATTCGCTATTTTTCAGATAAACGCGCCATACTTTGAAACTTTGCAACTGCACTTAAATTATAGTACAGATTCTATGGAAATAAACAAGTGCTATAAACTCCATCATTAAAAAAAGGGTTTACATTCATGCGACTAAAATACCGCCAACAATCATAAAAACCAGACGTAAATAAATAGGTTCAAATCAACAAATACCTTATTTTTGCCGTCGTTTTCTTAACTTTACAAATAAATGTATATTTTAATAACTGTTATTTTTCGTCATAGGATATTGGACATGAAAAATACTTAGAATTCAATGCAGGATTCAAAAATAAAAAAAACAAATGATTCCATTTAAAAAAAATTAAGTTCATGGTCGCAATGTATTTCTGGCCCACCCTGTATAAATGAGTTTATCATCACAAAAACTGCAGTCCAAAACAAAACCGTCGTGTCCGAGCGTTTTTCCAAAAAACCAACACCTGAATTTTAAATGAATTTGTTCCAACTCAGCCGTCCTCACTGTATTATAACATAACTGAATTAAATTTCCCTTTTTTTACATATGCAGGAATATCATTCCAGTGAAGGAGTGCAAAGACTTATTGATATAACAAATTTTCCAAGAACTGTCTGTTACTATGAAAAAATCTTAATTGCCACACTTAGTGAAAAAAAAAAGTTAATTATCATATATTTTAAGTGGCCGCATTGGTCGCAAAAATTTAATACATTATGAATTATACAAAATATGTATTATTTCTACAGTTGATATCCTAAATAATAAATAAATTTACATCACTGCAATAAAATAACTCAGCTAAAAATCTTATTATTTCTGCAAATTGAAATATTAATTGAAATATTATGTTTTGAAACTTTAATATTTACACATCACATGTAAAGTCGCTACTTGCGTTGGTAGAAAGTGTAGCAAATTCATAAATCAGGCAACAGTGATGGAGGTCAGTACAACAACTGAACTGCTCGGCAAATGAGGGAGGTCCTTACGTTTCTTGTATATCTACTACTATATATAAATTTATATATATATATATATATTATATATAATATATATATATAAAATTTTAAATTACAAAAATTCTTTCCCCTCTAAATCTAAACCGTTACAATAACTCCCCCTCATCTCATATATATAGCGATCTTGCAGAAATATCATCTGCTCTGATAGACCTGGAGGTAAGACAGCTTCTGAAACTCTACGGAGGTGACAACTTAACACTTAACTGATCCCTACCGGGATCGATAGTAAAATGACGACGTTTCGGCAAAGTCACATCTGCCCTCTTCAGGTCGGTTCGTATAATTCTCATAGCCTTCTGCTTTCGCTTCTAATTACTCGAATACTAGTAATTAGAAGACTCGGGATAATAGATGTATAAATTCCGGAAATAAGATGCAGGAATTCAGGATAATAGATGTGGAAATTGGGAAATTAAACCAACGGCTAATGGAATTCGGCTGTTAGAACCATTTCTCGAATTCCTGTTATATCATTCATATCGTTCTACCTTTCCAGGCCCACATCTTATAACAAACAGTCAACAAAATCCAACGCTTTGGATCGTTCTTGTCATTCAACCTTATAGTCTCCCAAGTGATAAACAACGACCATCTAAATCCAACCATTAGGGTTGTTCTATGAATACCTGCTATCACATTCTTATCATTCAACCTTCTAGACTCTCATGTGATTACCAACAGACAATGAAAAGACAAGCATTGCGACCATTCGTTGAATTCCTCGTGTTCCTATCTTGTCGTTTATCCTTCTGGACTCCTACTTTACTTACTTTACTGATTACGAACTGCCAATGGAATCTAACAGTTTGAACTATTCATTTGACTTCCTTGTAAACCGATCTTATACGTCAACCTTCCAGTCGCCCATGTGATAACCAACTGTCAACGGAATCCGCCGTTAGGACCGATCTCATCTCACACGTTACTACCAACAGACAACGGAATCCAACGAAATTCCTAGTATCCCGTTCTTATCATTCAACCTCGTAGTCTCACACGGGATAACCACCGAGCATGTAAATCCAACCATTAGGTTGTTATCTCATTCTTGACATTCAACTATCTAGACACTCACATGATTGTCAAAAGACAATGAAATCCAGCCAGCCAGTTCCTTTAGTTCCTTTGTATACCGGTCTTATCATTCTACATTCTAGTCTCTAGTGATAAAGAATGGTCAACTGAATCAAGTTGTTCGGACCGTTCGTTCCATTCTTCTTTTCTCTCAACCATCCAGTCTAACACGTCATTTAACCTTCCAGTCTCCCATGTGATAACCGCCAACCATCTACATACAACCATTGCGACAATTCTTTTGAACTTCTTGTATACTTTCTTTGACGCCCTCTCTCCTACCATTATCACCTACCTTTCTGCAAACTCTCGTAATCGACCTCAGCTAACATCATCTAGTCACTAAGATCCTTCATTCCATTCTCACTACCCTGCTCTTGTCATTCAACCATCCGCTCTCCCACGTGATAACCAACTAGTAACGAAATCCAGCCGTTTGGATCGTTCCTTGAATTTACTGTTTCCTATAGAGGTACAGAAAAACTTGTTTGAATCTAGGATAGACATACAGACTACCCATTATATCGCATATATACCAATGACGAGGCAACTCCTTAGATCTTGGAAAGCCACATACTTGAGTGAATTGATTCGTATGGTATCCCCATCGCACCATAAGACTGTTGGAGCATCAAATTTGAATCAAATCATTTACTTGACAATTGTTTGAAATGACCAGTGAGAGTGAGGGCTGATGACGTCTCACACACGAAAGTGGAGGGCTGCTCGTATGCAGCCCCCTTCCACTTTTCTATGACGTCACAGAAATCAGGTGCGGAGCTTGATACCTATAGCGGTAATGTTGAATCAGACAGGTAACATTGAAATGTTGGTATATTTCAGAACTTTGATATCAAACTTTGTATGTTTAATGTTTGGATCAGATCTCCTATATTTCTATAGACAAGTACATCAGCTTCTGACAACATATGGCTCTGAACGTAGAGCCGTAACGTCAGATTCTCATATGGTTCCCTAGAGCTGCAAGAACAAACATATTTATAACTTCTTATTGCGTAGATAAAAAAAATCACTAGATCTCGAAAAAACATAGTTGAGAGAAAGACGTGGTTTGCATGAGTCAGTGTTCAATGAGTGAGAGGGAAAGTAACAGCTGGGGTGTTGTTGACAAATTATGTAAAGCAAACTCACGCAACATACAAAACACAACGCATGTCAAACACACACACAACACACTGCACATGTCTAACACTTACACGATATCACTGCGCACGCCTTACATCCATAGAACTTTACTGTGCATGCCTAACATCCATACAACATCACTGCACATGTCTAACACCCACACAGCCTTACTGCGAAACTTTAACTTCCATACAACTTCACTGCGCGTGTCTAACACTTACACAACATCACTGCGAAAACCTAACATGCATACAATATCACTGCGCATGCCTAACATCCATTCAACTTCACTGCACGTGTCTAACATCCATACAACTTCACTGCGCATGTTTACCACCCACACACTTTCACGGGACATGTCTAACATCACTGCGGATGCCTAACATCCATACAACTTCACTGCACATGTCTAACACTCACACAGCATTACTGCGCATGTCTAACATCCATACAACACCACTGCGTATGTCTAACATCCATACAACATCACTGCCCATGTCTAACACTTATACAACATCACTGCGAATGCTTAACATCCATACAATATCACTGCGCATGCCTAACATCCATTCAACTTCACTGCACATGTCTAACACTCACACAGCCTTACTCCGCATGTTTAACATTCATACAACTGTCTAAGATCCATACAACTTCACTGAGCATGTTTACCACCAACAATTTTGACTGGGCATGTCTAACATCACTGCGCATGTCTAACATCCATACAACATCACTGCGCATGTCTAACAACATAATAATGGAATGGACATTGAAAGTTGTGTAAGCCTATTATCTGCTTTAACAAAGTAGTTGTTATATTTTGTCAGTTTTAAATATCAAAACAGTTTAATTTATTATCATCGAAATGAGCCTGGGCAGCCAATTTCAGATTTTGATAGGCAGAAATAATCTGTTTACATCAACAATTTCGGTAAATCACCTAATTGCAGAAAACCCGGATCATCTATTATTCTAATAATTCGATTATTCCAGGCACTGGCTTATCCAGGCTGGGGCAAGTAGGACACGTGCTCAGGGCGCCATTCAATGGAAGGCGCAAAATTCGCAAAATATTGACTGTAAAAGTCAAATAAACCATCAATATTATGCATATTCAAATAATACCGAGATTCCAGAGCATGATTAGCGTCCCGCAAAAAAAAACATGACTGTTTTATTAACTGTATTTATTAAATTCCTAGACGTAATTTCTGGTTGGTACGCCCCTGGTTCCAAGTGACTGGAAATGTGAATAGGGGACCAGGTGGTGGAAGTAGATAAGCAAAACGACTTCTGGACCGGAGTCATCGAGTTCTCGTCGGGAGCTGCTGCCGAGCTGTTGGTAGTTGGTGTTTAGATAAGAAGAAGAAGCCATTGGAAGAAGAAAACATTGCGGGTGGTCGTAGGGGTGCGCGAAAGACATTTGGGTGTGTCGCAGAGGTGCGCGCCATCTGTTGTTATTAAATGAAAGCCATTGTACTGTGGGTTTCGTGTGTCGCACGCCATCTGTTGTTGGTTGTGGTGGTTAGAAAGAAAAAAGCTAAATACTTGGCCCAGCGAGCTGCGCTAATGCGGTTAATCGAGAAATGTTTATTTGAAAAGCTATAGTATATGCCCGTTGCGGGGGCGCGTGTTTTTGGGCGTTGTTCGGTTGGCGGGTTGGATATTTGATGCTAGAATTTGGATGGGGTATATGGTATTTTGTTGTCTCTTAAAAAATTTATAAATCTTTTGCTAATTCCATGCATGCGCGAGAACGTCCACTCCTTCGAGTCTATAGTTTTCGTAAGCGAGCGCCTGCCTGCGCAAGAACGGCAACCCCTTCGAGTCTCTGATTTTGTCGGATGATTCAAGGCATTGAACGCCTGCATGCGCGAGAACGTCCACTCCTTCGAGTCTATAGTTTTCGTAAGCGAGCGCCTACCTGCGCAAGAACAACTCCTTCGAGTCTGTAATTTTGTCGGATGATTCAAGGCCGAGCATAATAATTTTGAGAATTTTTAATGATGAATCAAGAATTTCTAGTAGCCTGGTAACAATTTTTAGAATAAAGTAACGAACGAGGTTCAAGATGAACATAGTGTCTCACCAACTACTGTTGAATGCAGATCAATAAAAATGACTTTAGTTAAATCAAGCTTTATAATATTCACATTAATTTTGAAAAATGTCTTGTATGTTAATATACCTTATGGAATAAAGGACTGTATGCCCTTCAGGGAACTGTTTGAACCGCTCCAACTATACATTGATGACTCGAGATAGATTAAACGATGGACGGTTGCCTGTATATTTTGCTCGCCTGTCAAACACAACAAAAAATTTCAAACTGAAGCTGATATTTTCTGATGACACTGAAGGTGACACTGATTGGATTTCAGCAGCATCTTGCCAAGATGAAAAAACTTTACTATCGAACAGCTCAATGACTATACGTGATGCCAACCTACAACAGGAGCTTCACAAAGTGCTAATTCTTATGTGTATAACACTCTCTACAATTACAATATTATTACTTAAATTAATTGTGAAATGTATAAGGAAAAGTATGAAAAATTAAAACACGTAGTTATATACAATGTTTTATTTATGTAAAACACTATTCAGAAGCCAATAATAAACTACATCAACATTTTCTTTTGCACATCATACTGGGTCATTGCAGCGGCAGTGAAAAATGCATGGAGAGTCAGCAGGTTCCAGTTCAACAGTGCCTTTAAAGTTTTCCAGATTGATTAGGTGCTAGTGTGATTCTCCATCTTGGTTAAGCAGTTTTCTCAAATTGTGAATTTTCAGCTCTTCAAATAACTTGATAAATAAAAAGTCATATTTCTGATGACCTCGTACATATATGTGCGTGCATTTGGTTAGGAAAATTCTCAAAATTTCGTTCATAGTATTCAAATCGTAGTGGCCATCAGAGTAGTGGAGTCCATGTAGCCGTTCTTCCAAATATCGTATTTGCCTTGTGTCTGCTGCTGATATATATTTAAACGGTTTGGGTGGAATCCGCTTTGACGGCTTGCAATAAATCCAATTTAACGTCATGGTTTGGAAAAATGTGACGGACTTTGAGTTCGATGTTGTTTATTGTCACTTTGCCCTTGGTAGCAGCATCCGTGATTATAAGGCAATCATCTTCGCTACGGCTTCGCACCAGACGAATTGTTTGTTTAGCACACATCACCTGCTTGTAGTCGTTAAAGATGGAAAACAAATGTCCCAATGGAATGTACATGTGAAAAGTTTTATCGACGGCATTCATATACGCTTTATGTGGAAAATTCCACCCGGCTATGAATAGGTCCTTTGAACTGTTGGGGTCGTAGCACAAGTATCCACGAATTGTACTCACGCGACCAGGTTCTCTCACGGCTTCAATTTCCTTGCCGCACAACTCGGACGTAACGCTATCGAAGAAGAAAGCCCCAGCATTTGGTGATAGAGAAACATCTCCATTATCTGCTGTACTCACCACTTGACCCTGGAGTGAAATGCAGGAATCAGCCATGGAAAACCAACAATCTGTTTGATTGACGGTGATTTCAACGATATCATTGTTGCCGAATGACTTGACGTATAGATAGTAGGTTCGCAACTCCTCTATCATCAAAATTTGGTTTGCGGAAGACATCGAACATTTGAGGAGTTGACATGGTAGCCGAGCGTTTGTAGAAACAATCTGTTTGAGAGCGTGAGTGATCTCTTGAAAGGTTTCATAGAAACTGATGGTGGTCGAGGAGCGGTTGACTTCTTATATGGTTCTTCATCAAATACAAGTCGACCCATTATTATTGTAGTTGTTTTAGCTCAAGTCGAATGATGATTTCTTCACCACGAAAATTCACAAGTTCAGAGTCTTGATTCAAAATTTGCAATGTGAGGTTATGTATTTCGCTTCTGTTAATCGGCAAATAGATTAAGTGCTGAGGTGTTTCGTCGATGGTAAAACCAGGATCAACTGCAACGGCAAACTCGTAAATGGTGTGTGAAGAAGTGTTGTTGTAGAAGGCTCCCGATGTGATGTTGCTATCGAGATGAATCGTTCTAACTTTTATAATGTTCACTGGCAAATCGGAACTGTGAACTTGATTGCGTGGTAGCAGCTGTTTAGAGAAGCTCAGAATATCACCGATGCTGTCTTGCGGTTGAAAGTTCACAGCGTACTTGCTGCTGAAAAGCTCATACTTGAGAGTATTGTTGTTGGGTTTCAATGAGAAAATATTTTCAACGTCCTTTGCCAAATGAATGTCAAGTGCCTTTCTAATATAAGCTATATTATTAAGTGTTACGATCGTCAAACAGGTAGATTTTGTCACCACTCTCAATGTTTGGGATGCTGTTGTACGAGTGAAAACGATAAGGCTAGTCCGTAGTTGTAGTTGGGATCCAACTGAATAGGTGGTTGAAAATCAATCGACAGTATTGGGCTGCGACCTTTCAATGTGATGATCACAGACATGACTGAAAATTGACTGCTTGTTAGCTGCTAATATAGCTTACGGTAAAACAACAATAATGCAAAATATTTATTTTTTATTATAGAGAAATGTCAAGCATAAATGGCCACAATTTGATTGATTGTCCGTCTGAGAAGAGTCATTGTTGTAGAGGATTTTCACTCTATTGCCAAAGTAGTTGGCTAATTTTCGGGGTGGTTTCAAACATCCAAAGCTATCAAAGTACTGAACGGTGTTTCCATTTCGCACATAAGCTACCCAATGCGTACCGTGACGACTGCTGGTATCCAAATTAACGATTGCAGACTCCCTTGTTTGTGAATGTTTAGGTAAAGCGTCTCGCATAAATACTTTCCTAAAGTGGGGAATCTTCAAATGTTTGGCATATTGCTCAAGCTTTTTGGCTTCTTTAAGTAAAGGCAGAAACCGTTGCGGGACTTTTTAAGAAAAATACCGCTTCTTTTCCTCGCAAGCTCTTCCATGGCTTGATTATGTCGCTGGTCCCGCTACTCCACTGGCTCCGCCAGAAGAGCTCCAAGTGCTGACAACCCCGCAAATAGGTGTATTAGTGGGAGAAAACCACCAATTTTCGACTCAAAAGGAGTGACTCGAGGTCATGGATTTTGTTTCGACCGCCTGCCTTCTTAATGACTCCTCGGGCTGCTCTCAACGCCAATAACGATGTCTTAAGGTCATCACCTCCAGATCCGGCAATAGCTCTCTTGATTGGCAGAACCACATTCTGTCGAAAAGATTTTTTTCCACATCGTTTTTTGATTCCAAGCCCCATCTTGCGTTTAGCCTTCATGCCTGTAGTTATAAGCCAAGAAGCTGCTTTTTCTCAAAGTGAATTGTCCTTTGACTTGAATCTCTCCCAGGCTCGATTTTCCAACTCGGAATCAGCTTTATGACGACCCACCAAAGACTTGTATTTACTCTAGGCGATATCGTGTGCTCGACAAGCAGTATCTGTCTTGTTGATTCCCTGCTGACCCTTAGAGAGACGGTCTTGAAGTTTTGTACCGGATCCACAAAACTGATAACCAGGTAAATGTAGTTCAAATGGTAATTTATTGATTGCGCTACTCAGTAGACTACCTCCTTTGGGAGTTAGCATGATACTGATTGAAACTGAGATAGACTACTGTATTTAATTAGTGTCCCCAATAAGGATGATGTCAGTATATCGTAAGATGTATATGAAGCAACAAGATGTCCAACTGCCTATCAGCAAGTCGACACGGACAATTGTTACCAAATTCCCTACGAGCAGCATTCTGCGGACCTAGTGGTTACGGCCTACCATTCGAGAACGTCTACATCTATTCCAAGTCACTCTACCAACCAAAGTACCAGCTCTTACAAGACGTTCTCAAGCTGGTTAAAGGTGTATCGTATTTTCCCTTTAAAGACAACGAAGAAGTAATTGATCCGAGTGAGGCACGTGAATGTTCAGTATTCATTTTCGATGATGTGAATGGTGATAAACAAAACAAGATTCAGAATTTTTTTTCGATGGGAAGGCACAGGAATATCGATTCAATATATTTAGGCCAAACGTATAGCAAAATACCTAAACAACTGATTCGAGACAATTGCAACGTAATTGTCATATTCAGACAAGATGAGGTAAATTTGAAGCACGTCTTTGATGAGCACGTGTCTCCCGACATGGACTATAATAAATTTAAGGCAATGTGTTCGGAATGCTGGCAAAATCGTTTTGGCTTTATTACAATAGCTAAGGACTTCAACTTGAATGGTGGCCGCTACCGTAAAGGATTCGATAAATATATAAAGGTTCAATAAAGATGATTGCTATTAGTTGATAAAAATGTCTTCAGTGAGTAGCAACATTGCTGCCACTGCTCGAAAGAAAAAGATCAAGCAATTGGCACGTTCTATTCGCAAGAAATATCTCAGTCTGAAGCTGGGAAAATAGGAACATGATGAAACATTGAATAAGCTTTTTAGACCGGTAATGACACCGCTATAAGATATTGCCTCAACTACGGCAAAAGTTCTCACTAAGATGCCAACACAGAACATTAAACGTGAAGTAATTAAACAAGAAGTGCAGGAGCTGCCACCTGTCAAAAAACATGAGTTGGAAGAGACACAATATCTCGATGAAGAACTAATCGCTGAAACTAGTATGCATACCAATGATGATGATGATGATGATGAGGTGGAGAACGAAACCTTTTACGAGGATACCGGTAATCTTTCTAAAGAAGGAATAGAGGACTACATGGATCAGTATCCTCCACTTGCACACAAGTATCTTGAAGACTATATCATTAAAAGCGATAATATTTACAACATATATGGACATATATATGACGCTGCAAGTTCCAAATGGTTTCTTGGGCAAAATAAAATAAATTTCAGTCGTAGTACAGGTCTCATTATCGTTGGTGGGCTACAGTTTCGAGGTACTCCAGGGCTATATCAATTAATATTTTACAAGTCACCTGATTATGCTCCCGATGATTTAGAAACATACCGAAAAGTGTTGGTAATGACATCAGCACACAAGAATGCAGCAGGTCGTTTGAAAGCTTCAATTCTGTATAAATATACTGAAATTATTAAGCCAATGTTTCCTCCTAAGTTGAAAAAGCAGCGTTTTGCTAGAACTGGTATGAAGTTAACTTACAATATCAAGCCAATGGAATACGTCTACTGGGATGATCCCAACGAATGGTTGAACGGTTGAAACTACTGATTGCATCCAAGGAAGCAGGCAACACCTCTCACGACAACGAAATAATTGCCATTTTAAAAGAACTTAAGGTAGCTAATATTATACGAGGTAAATAAATTTCGAAATTGAAAGTGTATATTATTCCATATACTATGGCAAACATGTCAGTTTCACGATGACTTTAAACAAGTTTGGGCGTAGTGCCCATCAGCAACTAATGTCATCACCATCACATAACCTAGCGTTTATGAAAGTACCTTTTTCTTTTACCGTGGAGGGAAATATTGATGCTGAGAAGCTGAAAATGTCGAAGTAACGACGAAGGCCTTGGATGCCGCCAACAAGCAGTACGTTAATAAGAAAATAGCAAACGGACTGCAACAACTACCTAGTGATTTTCAAATAGCTTTCAGCAACTACACTGGTGAAGTTCAGCAAACCTTATCTGTGTTTAAGCAAAACCAAGAAGTTAGCGAGGAACGTGAAGCTCAAAACTTTGTTGCAATGAATACTCGCATGTTGAAAACCGAACAGGCTATGGAAACCCAACTACAAAATATATCGCTTCTCATTTCAAAATTCAATACATTAGAAGCTCAGTTGGAATCTGCCCGGAAAGAATATAAGGAAACCATCACAAAATTTGAAGCCTCGTTTAATGACAACATTATATTTCAGCAAAAAGTATAAATGATCTGGAACTTTCTATGATGCAGCAGAAGTATTAAATATTGTTCTAACTGAACTTAGAGACAAGATGACAAAAGTAGTGCCTGACCTATACGGAGATATGCAAAAACTACATGATGATATTGTAAATCAAATGTTAGAACAAAATCAAAAACTTTAAGCAATCGCAGACAGTATTGCTGCAATTAAAAAGCACCATTAAGGTTAATAAAAACATGCCTTTGCCCATTTTTAAGCAGTATACAAGATGGCTCCTATAGCGAAACATTCCAAAGAAAATGTTCAAGTCGTTAAGGAACTGCATAGACCTGTGAGGCGAAAGTTTCCTCGCCGGCGTATAATAATCAAAGGTTTCGATGACTCCTGGCAGTCTGACCTCGCACAAATGGATCTCTATGCAAAATCCAATCGTAATTTCAAGTTCTTCCTCGTGGTGATTGATTGCTTTTCAAAGTACGTGTGGACGAGACCGCTGAAAACGAAATCCGGTGAAGAGGTAACTCGTGCCTTTGAGAATATTCTCAAGGAAGGACGGCACCTGAAAACTCTCCAAACCGACCAGGGTAAGGAATACTACAATAGTTGCTTTCAGAAACTAATGAAGTCATACGGAATCAAGCATTATAGTACATTTAGTGGACTGAAAGCCGTAATAGCTGAACGAGTAATTAAAACGCTGAAAGAACGGCTCTAAAAGTACTTTAGTTTGAACGGCACCTACAAATGGATGGATATTCTACCTGAAATCGTTAAGGACTACAACCATCAAAAACATCCAAGACAAAGATGACACCTGTGAACATTAATAGGAAAAACGCTCGAGATATTAAAGTATACAATAACTTGAAAATTGCTGGACCAAGAGAATTGAGATGTTGTGCGAATAAGTAAAACCTAACACGTCTTTGATAAAGGTTACCTTCCTAGCTGGAGTTCGGAATTGTTTAAAATCACGAATGTGTATCTCACCGATAAAATTTTGCAACGAAAAGGCAACAAGGTTAAAGTTCGGTGGCTTGGGTTTGATTCGAGCCACGACAGTTGGATTGACACTGAAAACAGACTATAACACCAAGGTCAATCATAAATTGATAATAAATTATCATAAATATGGGGATGTGCTTGCATTGCAAAATGAAGACTCAGGGTGAAAACATCACTGAAAAGTATTCGAAAAGTTTAAGTCAACATATCACCAAACTTAAACGATTACAGAAAGATATCAAGTTTTATTGTGAAAAACATCAAGTGATGCATCATTTAAAAGTCTTACATTTATGATAATGGTGATGGGGAACAGAGGAGCTCTTAGCAACAAGAGATCTACTTTTCCACTTTGACATAATTGAAATAAACCGCAATCAGGTAGTGGAAGGGGTACAACAATGAAATTGTGAAAATTCCCTTCATATATTCCCAGTTCCAGTTTACTTCTCGAGTGATTTGTGAAAATGAGTAGTATCAGCAGTTTTGAAACCATGGATAGTGGTTATAGTAGTGATTCTACTATCAATTATAGTGCGGACTTGGAGAGAGTGTTACAAATGTATGATAAAGCTGCCAAAAAGGAAGACTATTACTTGTTGCATTCGAGATTTCCATTACTGGAACATATAATTGAAATCAACCGCAATCAGATAGTGGAAGGGGTACAACTACAAAATTGTGAAAATTCCCTACATATATTCCCAGTCCCAGTTTACCTCTCGAGTGATTTGTGAAAATGAGTAGTATCGGCAGTTTTGAAACCATGGATAGTGGTTATAGTAGTGATTCTACTACCAATTACAGTGCTGGCTTGGAAAGAGTGTTACAAATGTATGAAGCTGCCAAAAAGGAAGGCTATTACTTGTTGTATTCGAGATTTCCATTATTGAATTCAGAGTATGATGTTCAATGTGCACTCAGTCCTGCACGATCCTATTCTCCAGTGGTTATCCTGCAAAAAACACCTGTAGCCGCTGGAACACCAACGAAAATTGTAATGACTATGTACGAGTGTGAAGATGTCATCATTGAGCTCAAGCTTGTGAAAACAAACTTTTTGAAAATGCCACACCTCCAGAGTTTGCTGCTCCAATGACCTGCGGAGATTGCCTACATCTATCCCAGATCCAGTATGAAGATGTGAAACAAGTGTTGGTGATAAAAAAAATGCGCACTATATTTGGATTATAGTGATGTGATTGAACTCTTAGCTATTAACCCTATTATCTCAAGTAAAATAATTTGTTTGGAGCGCTTAAATATCTGTAATTTTTATTATAAAATAATAGATGAAATTTGTTTATGGTCAAATTAACTAAATCGTTTACCGATTGAAAAATTGTTTAGATGACAGGACTCTATTATGTATTGCATTAAAAGAACATATTTATTATTATAAAAACACTTTGCGAGATATTGACATTAGAAAAATTGAATAAATGTATACAAATTAAAAAATTTGTTGTTTATTTCATCAGTTCTACACCATGGAGTGTCGAGAATACTTCCAAATATACGAAAATCGATTACGTACCTTTGCAAACTAGCCTTCCCTGCTGAAAAGTTAGCAAGAGCAGGGTTTATCTACCGACAAGATGCAATAGAATTCGATGGCAGCTTAAATGACGCTGTTGAATGCTCATTTTGTGATACACGTGGTTTCAACTGGGAAGATGGTGATGACCCTTTGCCGATCATCTGGACTGATGACACTTACCACCTCACCAGACCTATCAGACATAAAATCAAAGTGACGTTTGAGAGCAGATTTGAGACGTTCAAAGATTGGCCTATTACCTTGAAGCAGACACCCACCGAGCTTGCTAAGCCGGCTTCTTTTACACGGACTACGGTGACAGGATCACTTGTCATTGCTGTGGCTTAGAGCTCAAGAATATCTTACCTTATGATGATATTACAGAGCTTCACAAAAAGGGATCAGCTGTTTATTGCTTAGAGACTGCCCCCCAAATCCCCCCATTGACTCTAATAATAATACTTGTAAAATTTGCTTAACTAATAAAATGACAATTGTTTTTATGCCATGCAGACACTTTGCTAGTTGCTTTGATTGCTCACTGAAAATAGATCATTGCTATATATGTAGACGGAAAATTGAAGGTTATTTAAAAATATATGTATGCTAAAAATAAAAAACAAAGTTACCAATATGCTGTTTTATTTAAAATAAACATAGACTAATAACATAACTACATCAAGTATTACTTATACATATATCTTGAAAGTAAAAATGAATTTAGAGGCTGTAGTGGCCCCAGGGTACAGTATACGAGTCTTTTAACAGATAGCGCTTGTCATTAAAAGGACTGAGGGCGATTTTTGTCTGCTCTACACTAAATATGTTATGAGCATATGATCTAATACAGCGTTAGGATGCAATAGTTTACTTGTTTTCTTGCAAACAAGAGAGGTAATCATCAAACGTAATACTATTTTTAAGTACATTGTATTTTACATCTTTTGACATTTTGATGCATTTCCCCCTGATGCATTAGTGTACATTTTCGAACGTAGGCCTACAAAATGTGAAATAATGTAGCCTTTAGCCTCATCCTTCATTAAACCAAGCACCTTTTTATTAACTAGTGGGATGTTGTAGATATTATCGGGGGGATAGTCTGATTTGTCGAAACGATGAAGATTGGGTTTGACGAGCTCCTCATATATATCATCAGAAATTATCTCAAGCAAAAATGAATCAGTATCGATTTATAGAAGTTTGACTAGATGGCGAGGGTACTTTTTATAATTGAAATCATAGAGGAAGTCATACATTAGGATTTTTAAAAGTTCCAGAATTGCGCACCCGATATACAGAGGTTTATTGAAGAGCAAATCAGTTTTGTTCAACTCAATTGCCATCAACTCATCATCGAATATGGTGCGACTGTGAAATGCTGGGGAAGCAATAAGATTTTTAGCACCGTATCGACCTTCCCAATGGTTGACTAGTTTAACGATACGATGCTTTCGAATATTCTCCATAGTTTTACCGAAAACTGCGTTATTCATCAATTTGAACAAATTCTTCTCAAAATCATTAGTCGCCTGAGCTCTTAGGGAAGTATTATTCAAGAGCTTGTTTCAGATTTCTATAGTGAATAATATATTTCTCCTTGTAATGCAAGGTAGTCATGAGTTTGGGGAGTTTCGAGCCGGGAGGGGTGCGGCGCTCCGGACAGAAGGGAAGGTCTTTATGATGATCATGCAGATGCTTGGGATACTCCAGATCAACTTCCAAAAAATAACCAATGTCTGAATCTTCGGGAATTTGCGTGACATCGATGTTCGTATCAGCAGACCATTGGAATCCCCCGTAGGGTAAGGGTAGACTTTGGCTATATCCATATAAATTATTCTACGTGGTAAATGAATTTGGAGGGTTTACTAGGATTAAAATTAAAAACATTTTGAAGAATTTCCAATTGGCAACTTGTGTACTTGAGCATACACTGCCAAGAATATCCAGGTAACAATGAGCTGGATCTAAGCCATATGTTTGATGGGTCCTATCTCGGAAATTTTCAAACACGTCAGCTAAAAGAAGAATGTCCACTTTCATGTACAACTCCATGTAATTGCGAATGGTTTGACATTCAAAGGAATCCCATACTTTTTTAGCATATTCATAATTAGCTTGAGAAACGTCCTGGTCATTCAATTTATTATAAAAATTCTCTATAGACGGTAATTGGGTTTTATTTAATTTTTCCAACTAATCAACATAATCATAAGGAAAGATTCCCCTTCGTTTTAGCATCTTTAGTTTCGCTGACGATATGTGATTGAAGATTGAAGTTAAGTTGATAAATTGATCGGATTTTAAAGTGGATACCAGCTCATCCAAAGAAGATCCCAGAAATCTAAATGAGTCGATAAATCTAAATTTTATTTTGGTGTCCTTATCATGTTTAGTAAAAGCAATATACTTCTCTTTATTGAGTGGAAGAAGAATTATTTGATCATGCTTGGCAAGATCCCAAATTATAAAGTGGGAGTCGTATCCACTTAGGTTGTGGAACACTACTAGAACTATGAAGGACTCACGGTACCTGAGGTTACAATAATTATGTGAGTAGCCTCTAAATGCACCGGAAAGGTGAGAGTGTTGTCTAACGATCTTATCTTGAGGTAAAAAGGGTTTCTCACAGATATGGCATGTGCTAGAGGCATCTTTGAGACTAACCTCCACATTGAGAGGTACAACATCTGTTAGTTTGGACTGCACGAATTTTGCCAAGTTTGACATTTCAGTGGTGAACCACTCCATATAGTTAGAGCCCGTGAAGCTCCTATAGTACGAGAACGAGTGATCATAGGAACATTTGAAATAATAACCAGCACATATGGCTGATGCTGCTGATATTTATGAGTTTGTGTAGAAGTAGTATCGGAAATTGGCAAAAGTATCGACTCAAAATCGGCATAAACAATAAAAGGAAGTCTTTCCTTGAATGAAAAATTATTAAACTCAACTACCGCTTTCTTAGGAAAAGATATTTTACAATTATTTACATTTTTACAATACTCAATGTGGCTGTCAAGGCTGCTGGAGTCACTAAAATAAATTAGCCAACGATCGCACATTAATTTTTTACTTTTATGCTTGCTAAGTTGATTTAAAACAAGACGCGATAAATTTTTAATTAGGCAAAACCGATATTTTATTTCCACTTCATTTACTGTTAATTCGACATTTTCGAAATCATTGACTTTAGGAACATATTTATTTTGAATCATTATGAGATTGACATGTTTGTCTAATTTACATTTAGTGATTCGAGCTAGAACAGTTCATTATTATTTGTGATTTTATTGAATGAATTTATGAATTTTTAAATAATTACAGATTTTTAATCATCCCTCGAGAAGTAAAAAATTCCTGGTTCCACCACGAGTAAAGTAACCGTATCTGAGAACCCTCCTATTGCTGGACGTTGAGTTCTACCTCCTCCACGGGGAAACTGAGCCTCTATGAAATCAGTACGACCGCTCATACCTACGTTTCATTTGTGGTGGTCCTATATCTATTTCGACTCCATTTGGTAATCGATGGCTAAACAAGCAAGTATTTCCAAACGGACATTTGGATTTGCTTTTTCGGAAATACCTGCATCGTATTTTCTTCATTTTTTCGTTTTTCTCAACTAAATAACGATCTTTTTCCGCTTTCTGGTAATATAACTTAGACTGGTAGACATAAGGAGACACAATACGGCATTCTGGATAGCCTCTCCGAATATTCAAATCAAAGTCTTTATTTTGATGCCGTCTTTTTACGCATGGGAAGCAGAAAAAATGGTTACAATTTGACAACAGTCCAAAATTGTTTGTTATCTCTTCCAAACATATTCCACACCTTTTATTCATAGCGAATTGAATAAGACTGCACCTATAGCCACAAAAATCTAATATTTGTAGTGTTTGCTGTCGTCACACACTCAAAACAATAAGTTAAAATAATTTATTTCTTTTATTCAGTCTTGAGTCGAAGCTGTAACAATCCAGACATGAATTTGGAAAGTTTACTTGATGACCAAGAAAGAATGAGTGCAGTGCCAACGAGAACTTTACAGCCGAAAGATTTAACCGGAAAGCTAAATCCCAAAAATGGATGTTACATGGTACCAGACGTTTTAGCAACTGTGATTACCGACAACGGGCGCACTTGCAAATATGCGGCAGTACCAGAAATTTTAACAATTAATATTACCGATACCGAGACCACTCTCAAAATTGCTGAAACAAATCTACATTTAACGGTGGAGAGTTACACGGTGCTTATAAAATACTTGGAATTTGCATATGGTGTCCATAACGATCCTTCACTTGGAAAGGGTGAACCTGACACTGTATGGGCTGATTACCAGCTTTGTTCTGATGGTATTTCTTTGGAGCTGAGTATGTGGTTGGATGTTGGCGGCCTTACTATATATTGTACAAAAAAAAAACAACTAATAGCTTTAATTATTAAGGATGTTCTGAATATTCATAATATACTACATGCTAATAAACTTATTAAACAATTGTCTAATTTTAATATATCCATTATTTTCACCTTAATTAAAATTCAGTCGCTTGAAACAAATTTTTCCAAGTCTCAAAATTATTACGCTCAGCCTTGAATCATCCGACAAAATCAGAGACTCGAAGGAGTTGCGGTTCTTGCGCAGGCAGCCACTCGCTTACGAAAACTATAGACTCGAAGGAGTGGACATTCTCGCGCATGCATGCAATTAGCAAAAGATTTTAATTTTTTTTACAGACAACAAAATACCATATCCCCCATCCAAATTCTAGCATCAAATATCCAACCCGCCAACCGAACAACGCCCAAAAACACGCGCCCGCGCAACGGGCATATACTATACCTTTTCAAATAAACATTTTTCGATTAACCCTATTAGCAGTAGTCAGGCAACCCGCGTTCGATACCCGGCCAAGCATTTAGCTTTTTTTCTTTATAATGTCTTCTTCTTCCCAATGGCTTCTTCTTCTTATCCAAACACCAACTACCAACAGCTCGGCAGCAGCCCAGGACGAGAACTCGATGACTGGTTACCTTTATTCTCACTTCCGGTCCAGAAACCGCTTTGCTTATCTACTGGTGGACATTTAAGAGTCACAGATGCAACCGCAAGATATATATTCCAGCCGTCAGAACACATTTTAGACTAACCTATGGACGGCTGATTTGGGAACGTACACTTTTAGGAAGACTTGCTGCTGGCAATTTAAGATATATAAGACCTCTAAGAGTATTTCGAAGAAATAGACGATACATAGTCCGTCTAATCTGGGCTAGCAGGCTAAAGAAAATTGGATTTTACCTCAGTGGAGAAACATACTTTTTCCGACATTCGGATTAAACAGTGACAGCCCACGTCTAGGGGTATGGAGGGAGCTAGTAGGTGCAGCGTGACCAACTATTGCTAGGGAAGTTGCTCCTTTTGAAGGATGGACAGAGATATTTTCGAGAGGAATATGGTCGCTTAGAAGATTAGCATAAAACTGACATTTCTTAATTTACATTCGGTTACTTCAAAATCTCAATAAATACTGTTTAATATATTTGTGATATGTTTGATTGTTAAAAAAGGAATACTTTTCACTATAAATATATTCATATTCATATTTGGATAAACTGAGTCAACATTTAAAAAAATATTTATTTCTAAAGTTAAGAAAACAACTGTAAAAATAAGGTGTTTGTTGGTTTGAACCTATTTATTTACATCTGGTGTTTATAATTGTTGACAGTATCTTAGTCGCATGAATGGAAACCCTTTTTTTATGATGGAGTTTATAACAATTGTTTGTAACGATTAAATCGTCACTTTGGGCAAATGTTAATAATTTTTCTATATTTTGGTTTTAAGTAAAATTTGTACGCCAACCCTGTTGAGTTCAGAATATCATCTCAGGTACGTAAAACATTAGTATCTCGCTTTCAGCTGTTATTAAATTAAATATTCCTCAAATTTGATTTTATTCGCTTTGCATGGCTGATTATTTAATTCTAAAATTATGTTTCGTCATCCCTTATATCGCCTAATGATTAATTATCATAATGTAACTCGTACAATGAACTAAATCGGTAATATTAATCCATTTATTTGTCTTTGAATTAATTCTCATTTCGACTCTGTGTATCGTCTACCGCATTAAGAAACCTGCGCGGTACTTATTTGCTGGGTACCGGCGAAAAATTCATGTTTTTTGGATTCTCTCTCTTCCCTTTTGTCAATCGACGAGACCAGATCGATAATTTTGCCTGGCATTTTTAGGAAGCCATTTTTTATCTTATCGTACCGTTTCGATTACCGAAGAAAGTGAGTAAAGCAAGTATATATTCTTTTCTCGCGATTAAATTATCTGTACCGTTTCTTATAGTATAATTGAAGGTGAAAATATCGATCAATTGAAATATCGATTTATCTTTTATCTATCGTAGATATATGTATATATGCACATGTCTTATTTTTTATCGTAGCTGAAATTCGGAAGCTGTGTGAAGATGTGTTACCGACCAGAGTTCATCATATAGCTTCGTTGGATTGTTTAAAAGGAGTGTTTGCTCTACATGATCTATTTTCTTTTCCTATTTAGGTGGTGAAAAGGAATCAATTTTTTATAATTTTCTTATAGAGCATAACCTTTCTATTGGAACACGTGCTAGGTGCTACTGCTTTTTGCCTTTATATATATATATATGTATATATATTTCTTTTTCTCTTTAATTACATCTCTCTTATAAACTAGGAACAGGAACTGTGGTTTTATCATTTCTAGGGTTGTAGCTGGAAGGGAGAATTCCTGATTTTCCGTTGCAATCACGTACAGTGAAGCCATTTTGTTTGCTTTCCGATACCACCATTGCTAGATTTGAAGGAAAAGGGGAAGCTAATCTGGGAAACTTGGATGCCAACCTAGTCTACTTAGCAGAGGAGGAAAGCGAAGTAAGTGATTTTTCTATATCTAAAGTCTTACCTAGATTGCTTTTATTTTTTTTTTATTAAATTTAAACACATTCACTGTAGAATTGTTTTTATATCACTTACTTCGTAACCTCTCTTTAAATTAGGGAACGTATTTGATTTACAGTTAGCTGACTAGGGTTTTTCTTGCTAGATTTTAGAAGTAGCACAGAACAATTTTCCGATATTTTACTTATGTCATATATATCTTCTCTTTCAGTTGTTTTCTTTATTAGCTGCAATTTACCTGGCTATATATGTCAATATATGTATATCTATTTGCGGGCATTATTATTAATAATTTTTTTATTTAAATTGCTCATACAAGATACTTGCTGAAACTCCTTCACACCGTTTAAAGGTGGTAACTATCACACCACATTGTTTATAAATTTGGAAAGATTTATGAAAATTTCCATGACCTTCAGTCAGGTGAAATAAATAAAATCAACCGAAGTTAATAGTACTTAGAAATCATTATCTTTTCACTAAAGTAAATAAGAAAAGCAATTTGTCTTATTTATAATATTTTCCTTGCTATCTAAGGAATATGGTTCTGGTATCGTAGACTTTTGATCAAATCTGTTATCTTTAACTTTGTATTAGCATATGATCAGATCTGTTATCTTTATCTTTGTATTAGCATATGTTTGGATCCAATTTGTTATCGTATTTTAGTATATTTTTCGAGAAATTTAATCTTCATTGTTGTAATAATTATTGTAATACCTTATCGTACCTCTCTTGCAGAGAGAAGGAAGTTTTTCTGTAATTTTATTTTCGGTTTATCTATAATTCATAAATAGTTTGATTTAATATCAAGGAACATTATCGTAATAATAGTGGACCATAAGTGTCAATGTAAATAGAGACTCGTATCGTTATATTGATCAGACATTCAAGTGACTTATCGTATCCCAGTTCCAAACCGGGGTTGAATTTAGAATTTTGGGGGAGTTCAGCAAGTCCAATCAAGGGGTAGCACGTACTAATTCTCTGTTTGTATCTTTTTCCTGCATGCACAAAAATGAGCTGGACCCAAGGACGCTAGAGGAATAGCACCTACCACCATAGGGGCGACTATTTACTGCTACTAGTCGTCAGGGAAGCTCCAACCAGTAAAGTCACGGCTACCTAGAAGGCTTCGGAATCCTCTAAATCAACTGGCTCTCTCTCTCTCTCTGTCTCCCGATACAGCTGAGGCACCAGACAGTCCGGCCATAACCAGAGAGCATTGCACCAGATAAGTCTAAAATCATTACTTACTGATGGTATACTGATCAAACTGCCCTATTGTAATTGAAAGAACTGTATTTGGCTTGGCCACTCTTTTAAAATTGTCAATATAAATTATCTGTTATAAAATTGTAAATATAATTGTGAGTGTAAAATTGGTCTTATTTTGCTGCCTATATGTTTGTGTGTGTCTGGCGCCCTCTCTAAGTTGTCCAAAGTTGGAAAAACATAAAAAATTTGCACCCACCATTTTGAGATGTGCTTTGCTGAGCTAGTCAGTATTATGATGGATGCCTCCACAACAGCAAGAGGTTTTCCGTTATAAAATTGGCGCCCAACGTGGGGCTTTAATATAAAAATTGGCGAACCAACGTCGACGCTTTAATATAAAAATTGGCAAACCAACGTGGACACTTTAAT
This sequence comes from Octodonta nipae, assembly GCA_034190945.1. Taxonomy (NCBI): domain Eukaryota; kingdom Metazoa; phylum Arthropoda; class Insecta; order Coleoptera; family Chrysomelidae; genus Octodonta; species Octodonta nipae. The sequence goes on along the minus strand of CM067217.1, from coordinate 95,783,382 downwards.
ATAAATTTGGCACAGACAGACGTCGCAGCAAAATAAGTAGGTTTGATCAGAATTTCTATTATCGGACATATCTTTTATATCTTTTCTCGTAGAGAATTAAATTAACTTGGTTGATTATTTATATCAAATAATTGAAACATTTGATTACTTATCTTAAATAATTTTAATAATTATTCATGGCTTCCAAAAATGCACTTTATCTAATTTAAATTTAAAATATCGATTACTGTGTACCGTTTACTTGAAATCAATTACCTATTATCGTTTACCGTTACTTGGAAGTAAATTATCTTATCGTTTTAAATCTCTTAACTCGGGATCACTGTACCCACTCTATCGTTTTGTTGTTTTTGAGTGGTGTGGTATTATTTACCTTATTTTATCTTACCGCCCATATCACTCAGTAAGTACCGTGTGGGAACTTTGATATCTGTTAGTTATAGTTGATTATTGTACCGTGAAAATTTTCTCGTCGACTGACATTAATTGTTATCTGTTACCTTACTTTTGATTAGAATTTCCTTTGACTATCTATTATTTTTATCTCCCCATCCGTATTCAGTAGTATAGATCTAAAATGGACCCAAATCATTTGAAGGTTAAAGAATTGGACTATGAATTGTTGATTCGCAAGGTAAAACCTATAGGAGATGTTGACTCCAAGCGTAAACTGCTAAGAGGAGCATTAAGTCAAGAAAATGCAAATCGTAGCTTTGTTCAAAGTGTCTTATCTAGCCCACTCCCACATGACGATGACGTTGTTGAAATTAGGGAAACTATAGCCGATCTCAAGACCCAAATTTCTAGTTTTGCTGGAACTACCACTTGCAGTATATATAAGCGAATCTCAACCCGCCTTACCCATCTTTCGGGTAGAATACACCGTTTGTCCGAGAACTCTGATGAAGAGGAAAAAGAAAAATCTGATCTGCAGACTGAACTACTCATGTTGGAAGGCGATTTGGCTTTTAAATTAGTACCTTCAGCGTCTACCCCTCAGCAAGTATCTCATGGCCAATCATTTTCGTCAAATACCCCTGTCTTTAAGTCAGTTTCTCCCTTTAAGTGGAACCTTTATTTTACCGGACAAAATCCCAGAGAATCTGTTCATTCTTTTCTGGAGAAAGTAGAAACGTTAAGAATTGCCCGAGGTGTTAGCAAGGACGAACTGTTTGTCTCTGCATGTGACTTATTCAAAGGAACAGCATTAACCTGGTACATTAGCATCAAGGATAAAATTGGAACCTGGGACCAATTGGTGAATAGATTGAAAAAGGACTTTTTACCATATTTTTATGATGAAGATCTGCAACGCGAGATAGACACTCGAACTCAAGGAGTTAACGAGAAGGTTACTCTGTTCATAGCCTGTATGGTAGGACTGTTCAACCGTCTCTCTACGAAGCCGGATGAGAAGACCATCGTAAACAAAATTCGTCGAAATTTAGCTCCCCATTTCCTCTCTCACCTCGCTTTAATTACTATTGATACCGTAGACCAATTATCTGATGTGTGTCGTCAATTAGAGGAATCCATGACTTGGAGTAAACGTTACCGACCACCTCCCAGTTCCTCCAGTGGATTGTTAGAACCAGATCTGAGTTATTCAGTGTCAGCACCCAGTTCCTTGAGAACCAACTCATCCCGAAATTTTAGTTTCTTACCCCATCTCTCGTCTTCTCGAAATGTTAGTTTTTCGCCTAGCTTCACTTCTCGAAATGTTAGTACCGTAAATGTTTCCGGGCCACGATGTTGGAATTGTAATTTGGTAGGACATACTTATAATGGTTGCAAACATCCCCGAAATTTTTTCTGTTTTGGATGTGGTGCAAAGGGAGTAACGAAGCGGAATTGTTCTCATTGTCTAGCCGAAACGGCAAAAAACGAACCAGCTGGAGATGGACATCTGGACGCTGTCACCAGCACTTCAACCCAAAGTCCAGTACCAAGTTCCTCCACTCCTCCCCACATCAATGGGAAAGGCAAAACGTCTTCTCCTCAATAAAGTCTGGTACACTATTCTCCCATCAGGAATGGAATCAGTGGCTCCTGAAGGTTAAAGCTTTCTGTCGTCCCACATGTAATTTGAGTCCCCTATTTGTTAGGAAACCTTTGGATAACAGACCGTATCTTCCTGTAAACATTTTCGATAGGCCAATAACAGCTTTGGTAGATAGTGGCAGTACCTCTTCAGTATTGGGATCAACTGGACTCTCAATCCTGCAGGACTTTAATTTACCTATTCAGTACCAGGACCCTTTGGTAATAACTACCGCTGATGGTCAACCTCAAGATTTCCTAGGATATGTCATGTTACCTATCTCTCTTAACAATGTCGTCAACTATCTTAAAGTATTGATTATTCCTTCCGTTAAACATAGTCTTATATTAGGTATGGATTTCCTGCAACAATTCCAGATAAAAGCTAACTTTTCTTCCCTATCGTACAAACATCAAGTCACACAAATTTCCACGATTAATACTATTCAATCCGTTTCCGACCTGTCCCCGGATCAACAACTCGAATTACAAAAGATCATGGACTTATTTCTGAGTTTGTCACCTCCGGACAAAATCGGTAGGACACATTTAATCACCCATAGTATCGATACCGGTAATGCTAAGCCCATTGCATCCAGGCAATACCCTTTATCTCCGGCTATGCAGAAAGAGCTAAACAAACAAGTGGATGAAATGTTGAAGTTAGGAGTCATCCAACCCTCTAAGTCACCTTGGTGTAGTCCCTTGTGGTTGGTGGAAAAACGTTCTGGAGAGTATCGTGTCTGTTTTGATGGCAGGAAATTGAATGAAGTAACTGTTCCCGACCAGTATCCCATGCCTTTAGTTGATTCCATTTTAAATAAACTCAGGGATGCTAAGTTTCTGACTTCTATCGACCTAAAACAGGCATTTTTCCAAATCCCTCTAGAGGAATCTTCTCGACCCAAAACTAGCTTTGCTGTTTATGGTAAGGGTTTATTCGAATTTTGTGTCATGCCCTTTGGTTTGTCAAATAGCCCAAAAACTATGGTTAGACTGATGGACATGGTAATTGGACCTGCCTTAGAGCCGTATTGTTTCGTATTTTTAGATGATATTATCGTTGCAACTCCCGATTTTGAAACTCATATTCGTGTCTTACAATCTGTGTATCAACGTCTCAAGAATGCCAACCTCACCGTAAATTGGAAGAAATGCGAATTCTGTCGACCCTCCTTAAACTATTTAGGCTTTGTCGTAGATCAAGAAGGTTTAAGAACCGATCCGGAGAAGGTGTCAGCTATTTTAAATTTTCCTAAGCCCAAGACTACTACTGAAATTCGTCGGCTACTAGAATTAGCTAGTTGGTATAGGAGGTTCATAAAAAACTTTGCCTCGATCTCTGCACCAATTTCCAACTTATTGCAAGGTAGAAAGAAAGGACAACCAATTATCTGGACCCAAGAAGCGGATGATGCTTTTACCAAAATTAAAAGAAGTCTAACCTCTGCACCAGTTTTAGCCAGCCCTGATTTCACTAAACCTTTCGTTGTCCAGTGTGATGCGTCAGATTACGGAGTTGGAGCCATTCTTTACCAGGAATGTGATGGTTTGGAGCACCCCATAGCGTATGCTAGCAAAACTTTAACGAAAACGCAGCGGAATTATTCAGTCACTGAAAAGGAATTATGGGCAGTCATTTTCGGCATTGAGAAATTTCAAGGATATTTGTTAGGTACCGAGTTTACCGTTGTAAGCGATCATGCCTCCCTTAAATGGTTGACAAACATTCCAAATCCCTCAGGAAGGTTAGCTCGTTGGTTAATTCGTTTGTCCCAGTTCAAGTTCAAGGTAGTGCACCGCAAGGGATCACAAAATGTAGTAGCAGATGCATTGTCTAGGTCCATACCTGAAACCTCCACTCTCGATCTTTCCAATCTCAAACCCGATAAATGGTACCTCTCTATGATTGAGCGAGTTAAAAAGGCTCCAGAAAATTACCCTTCGTTCAGGGTAGAAAATAATATCCTTTATAAGCACGTTTTTGCTCACCACGATATCGTTAGCAATACTACTGACTGGAAAATAGTTGTGCCTCAAGGAAATCGACTAGAGATTTTTCAAAAATTTCATGATGATGCTACCGCAGGTCATTTTGGTGTATCGAAGACTTTTCATCGCATAATAGAACTCTATTACTGGCCCAAAATGAGACAGGATATTTACCGTTATGTTAGGAAGTGTGATATTTGCAATGCCTGCAAGAGTTCAAATTTACCTCGTGCTGGTTTAATGGGATCATATCGGAATATTAATTTTCCGTTCCAAATGGTATCAGCTGATTTGTTAGGTCCTTATCCGAGGTCGAAAAATCGAAACCAATATCTATTAGTGCTCGTGGATTGGTTTACCAAGTATGTTTTAGTCCACCCAATGCCTACCGCTACCTCTAAGAGAATCACAAAATTTATCGAAACCCAACTGTTCTTAGTGTATGGAGTCCCACAGGTGTTTTGTTGTGATAACGGTAGTCAGTTCACCAGTAAGGAATTCAAGTCCCTGATGGAAGCTTATAAAATCCAGAAAATATTTTACAACGCTAAATATCATGCCCAAGTGAATCACACAGAGCGAATTAACAGATCCATAGTTACCTGTATCCGTAGTTTTATTTTTGATAATCATAAAGACTGGGATGTCAACATTTTTAAAATCGCCCAAGCCATTCGTCTAGCTAAACACGATGTTACCCATTCTGCCCCTTCATTTTTGGTTTTTGGCCGCAACGTTCCTTTGACTGGGGATTACTATGGGAAGATATCTGAGAATGATACAAATTTTCCCACGATTTCCGACAATCTTCAGAAGTCTGAGGATATACAAAAATTTCCAAAACTATTTGTCGACATTCGCAAAAGGTTACACCAGGCATACTTGAGAAACTCTCATCAATATAACCTCCGCAAACGAGAAGTTAATTTTCATGTTGGAGATAGAGTGTGGAAAAAGAATTATACCTTATCAAAAGCAGCTAATGATTATTCCGCCAAATTAGCGCCGAAATTCATTCCGTGTACTATTATTCGGAAATTATCTAATCTTGTTTACCAATTGAAGGACTCCGCTGGGAATAATTTAGGTAATTGGCATGTTAAGGATTTGAAATCCTATTTTTCCGATCCCGAAGTTGGGAATGAGCATTCTTCCTACGAATCTTCGAATTCAGAAGACGATTCATCCTTGGAGTAATATCGTACCATTTCACCGTATCTGTCTATCGATTACCAAACTTCTCTGAATACTTCCTTTATTGTTGTACTATTCTATGCTATCGTTTCGTTCCTGTTTCTTACCTTATATATCTTATCTTTTCTTGGTCTCTTGGGTGGGCCGACGAATACCCCAAGCCAGGATCCCAGTGGGGACGTAAAAGCCGTCCATCTGGAGCCCCAGGTTTCCCATAACATCTAGGTCCTCTACAGACTAATTCCTCTTTTCTTGGTCTCTTGGGTGGGCCTACGAATACCCCAAGGCGGTGAAACCATGCGCGGAAGTAGAAGTGTTCCAACTGGATTCTATCTATTGCCACAACATCTAGGTCTTCTGTAGACTAATTCATATCGTTCCTATCTTTTTTATCTTTTCCTTGGTCTCTCTCATCAGCTTATGCTTTGCTGTGAATTTTAGGTCACTTTACCTTCTTTCTGGTTTGTTCAGAATGTCATCGTATGAATTATCGCTGAACAAATTAACTCTCTTATCGTTATATATAATAGTTGCTAGTTTGTCGAACTAATGATATTTTCTTGTCTACCTTTTCTTATACCTATTTCAGTTATCGATTTATCGAGTGGTATGCATTTGATGCACTAGCTTTTGTTGATTTAAGATGCATTTTTGGGAATTTGGATTCTCTGCATTATCTGATGTTTATCTGGAACAATTTCTTAGATTCCAAGACCCAAGTCTCGATTTTAACTGATTGTCAATTTCACTTTAGTATTTTACCAGCTGGCTTAACTATTTTTCATAACGTTTTCAGATTTTAGGGTATGTTTTTTTTTCAGAGTATCTTATATACCAAATATACTGCTGTACTTATAGATTGTCTGTCGTAATTTTCTATTCCTGTCAACTTGTACCGTCAAGTGGATTTCACAGATGTCTGGTTTAGGTATTGGTACCATAGTGGAGTTTTTTTTTGAGAGTATTTAATGTTCTTCCGAACTATTTGTCATTCTCCACTACCAATTCTCTCTGTTAAACCATTATAAGTCTATAGTAATACCAGCATATTCTTAAATCTAGTAGTTTATCATCTCTTACAGTGAAGATTCATGAAGTATCTTGTAGTCTTATGAAAATAATAAATTTTGATTTTCTTTATCTTTTGTATATGTGTATATTTCTTATAACATTACCGTAATTTTCAAGAATTAAGGTACCGTTTATCGTGGATAAAATTTAACTTTCCTTTTTTGGCTATATAGACAGTTTATGATAATGTTCATTATTTATCGGAATACCGTTTGGATAGTTGAGGTGAGCATTACCTTATCTTTTATAGATTGTTATCTCGTTCATCCTCTTATAGTTAGCTGCATGATGCAGTGTATCGTGACTTATAGAAGTCAGTTTAGTGGAGATCTCCAGAAATTCGAGCAGTGAATTAGGGCTGCTATCTTTTGGTTTTTTTGTCTGGAGAGTCTCGTATCCTATTGGAATTGGGATGGTGCAGTGTTGCACTCCTGGATTCTGTGATGTAGAGGATAGACGATTTGTGGCAGTGTGTTAGAGCTGCTAGCATCACCTTCACTATGTCAACGTATGTACCGTTCTTTTAGAGTATCTTTCACGTTTTTCCTTTGATTATAAGCAAGATTTGGATATTTTTGGAGTTCCAGTGTTTTGATGTTCCTTGTATAGAACAATTTCTTGAATTCCAGTATCCGCTTCCTACTTATGGCGTGTTGGGTATTCTGTCTCTTAAATAGTAAATCACTTAATCTGTCTTTGACAACCTGTAGCATTATCATCTTTCGTTTCAGAGCTATGTCATTTTTGCCGTATATTTTTGTGCTTTTCGGAATTTGTATTTAGTTATTTGAAATACTTAGTTGTAATTTCAACATTTGTTATTTTACACTTTGAATTATGATCTTTGTTTAAATTATGGTTACTCGACAAGTGATAAATAATAGTATATCTCTAATATTTTACCTTTAGAAAATTTGTAAATGGTGTCACTGCCCAACTAGAGTATCTCCCCTACCGTGACAAGTTTTTTGACTAGAATTTGGAAGACAATTCACTCCTTTATGATGTGAAGGATCCCTGCTGGTACTTTACGACCAGAAATCCTATCTGCTCTAGTATTTGTCACTGTTTCAAGTTTTGGCTATCACGTTATTGAGACAACTACTTGGTGTTAGTTTTTTTTGTATCCTTATATCTTATATCGTCCCTTATATCTTATATCGTATCGTTTAAATTTTTTTGAATTATAGGACCCTGTTAGGAAGGGTGTTGGTCTCGTTTCGATGTACTGTGTTCAACACGAAGTCCTTGGGAGGATTGAGCATGGGGGGTGCCACTTAGGCCGTTGTATCTTCGAGAAGCCTCAATAATATGCTGGGTGGTACTACTATGTTCGATCTTAGCCCCACCTACTTGTATAATCGGAAGATTGGCCAACAGTTCCAGACGAGGGAGTATCCTCGTAGAGTCATTTTTTTTATTTTATCTCTCTTCGTATTTGTATGAACAATTCCTTTAGTTAGTAGATCGCCATGTGGCCCATTTCGGCTCCTTCTGTTTAGGGAGTGTGGGACTTTTCGATGCTTTGGGGATGTAGTGAGCTACGGATGATTCAACGGCGAGCTTTTTACATCTAGACTCGAAAAGAATATCTGTACCCCGGTGCAGCGAGCGGTTTCACTTCCATGGATGTGAGGAGGGTGAATTTCCTTTCGGCAAATGTTGCTAACTCTTTACTAGGTTTAAGTATTTTCCTTATCTTACCTTAAATTTTATCTTGAATATAGAGTTGAATTCAAACATTTGATACCGTGAATCATGTTTGTCTACAACAGATGATACCGTTAAATCAGTCTAATTTAATTATTATATACTGAAATATCTTCCAGAATATATCTAGTAAATTTCGATATGGATTTAATAAATTTTCCTGCAAGCAGTGTAAAACGATTAGATGTTTCTGAATTTTCTTTACTTTTTCGAATTACCTCTGAATCATTAAATCTGAACTATTAAGCTCCCTAATTTCCTATTTAACTACTCTGTTGAATAATTCGAGAGTAGATGCTTCTAGTATCTTGTTAAATTAGAATGGGACTCATTAGAGTATTCTCGCTACAAAATTTTTCACAATTGCATTGTGAAAAATTTTCCCCACGTGACCGGGGTGTGTAACGATTAAATCGTCACTTTGGGCAAATGTTAATAATTTTTCTATATTTTGGTTTTAAGTAAAATTTGTACGCCAACCCTGTTGAGTTCAGAATATCATCTCAGGTACGTAAAACATTAGTATCTCGCTTTCAGCTGTTATTAAATTAAATATTCCTCAAATTTGATTTTATTCGCTTTGCATGGCTGATTATTTAATTCTAAAATTATGTTTCGTCATCCCTTATATCGCCTAATGATTAATTTTCATAATGTAACTCGTACAATGAACTAAATCGGTAATATTAATCCATTTATTTGTCTTTGAATTAATTCTCATTTCGACTCTGTGTATCGTCTACCGCATTAAGAAACCTGCGCGGTACTTATTTGCTGGGTACCGGCGAAAAATTCATGTTTTTTGGATTCTCTCTCTTCCCTTTTGTCAATCGACGAGACCAGATCGATAATTTTGCCTGGCATTTTTAGGAAGCCATTTTTTATCTTATCGTACCGTTTCGATTACCGAAGAAAGTGAGTAAAGCAAGTATATATTCTTTTCTCGCGATTAAATTATCTGTACCGTTTCTTATAGTATAATTGAAGGTGAAAATATCGATCAATTGAAATATCGATTTATCTTTTATCTATCGTAGATATATGTATATATGCACATGTCTTATTTTTTATCGTAGCTGAAATTCGGAAGCTGTGTGAAGATATGTTACCGACCAGAGTTCATCATATAGCTTCGTTGGATTGTTTAAAAGGAGTGTTTGCTCTACATGATCTATTTTCTTTTCCTATTTAGGCGGTGAAAAGGAATCAATTTTTTTATAATTTTCTTATAGAGCATAACCTTTCTATTGGAACACGTGCTAGGTGCTACTGCTTTTTGCCTTTATATATATATGTATATATATTTCTTTTTCTCTTTAATTACATCTCTCTTATAAACTAGGAACAGGAACTGTGGTTTTATCATTTTCTAGGGTTGTAGCTGGAAGGGAGAATTCCTGATTTTCCGTTGCAATCACGTACAGTGAAGCCATTTTGTTTGCTTTCCGATACCACCATTGCTAGATTTGAAGGAAAAGGGGAAGCTAATCTGGGAAACTTGGATGCCAACCTAGTCTACTTAGCAGAGGAGGAAAGCGAAGTAAGTGATTTTTCTATATCTAAAGTCTTACCTAGATTGCTTTTATTTTTTTTTTATTAAATTTAAACACATTCACTGTAGAATTGTTTTTATATCACTTACTTCGTAACCTCTCTTTAAATTAGGGAACGTATTTGATTTACAGTTAGCTGACTAGGGTTTTTCTTGCTAGATTTTAGAAGTAGCACAGAACAATTTTCCGATATTTTACTTATGTCATATATATCTTCTCTTTCAGTTGTTTTCTTTATTAGCTGCAATTTACCTGGCTATATATGTCAATATATGTATATCTATTTGCGGGCATTATTATTAATAATTTTTTTATTTAAATTGCTCATACAAGATACTTGCTGAAACTCCTTCACACCGTTTAAAGGTGGTAACTATCACACCACATTGTTTATAAATTTGGAAAGATTTATGAAAATTTCCATGACCTTCAGTCAGGTGAAATAAATAAAATCAACCGAAGTTAATAGTACTTAGAAATCATTATCTTTTCACTAAAGTAAATAAGAAAAGCAATTTGTCTTATTTATAATATTTTCCTTGCTATCTAAGGAATATCGTTCTGGTATCGTAGACTTTTGATCAAATCTGTTATCTTTAATTTTGTATTAGCATATGATCAGATCTGTTATCTTTATCTTTGTATTGGCATATGTTTGGATCCAATTTGTTATGGTATTTTAGTATATTTTTCGAGAAATTTAATCTTCATTGTTGTAATAATTATTGTAATACCTTATCGTACCTCTCTTGCAGAGAGAAGGAAGTTTTTCTGTAATTTTATTTTCGGTTTATCTATAATTCATAAATAGTTTGATTTAATATCAAGGAACATTATCGTAATAATAGTGGACCATAAGTGTCAATGTAAATAGAGACTCGTATCGTTATATTGAACAGACATTCAAGTGACTTATCGTATCCCAGTTCCAAACCGGGGTTGAATTTAGAATTTTGGGGGAGTTCAGCAAGTCCAATCAAGGGGTAGCACGTACTAATTCTCTGTTTGTATCTTTTTCCTGCATGCACAAAAATGAGCTGGACCCAAGGACGCTAGAGGAATAGCACCTACCACCATAGGGGCTACTATTTACTGCTACTAGTCGTCAGGGAAGCTCCAACCAGTAAAGTCACGGCTACCTAGAAGGCTTCGGAACCCTCTAAATCAACTGGCTCTCTCTCTCTCTCTGTCTCCCGATACAGCTGAGGCACCAGACAGTCCGGCCATAACCAGAGAGCATTGCACCAGATAAGTCTAAAATCATTACTTACTGATGGTATACTGATCAAACTGCCCTATTGTAATTGAAAGAACTGTATTTGGCTTGGCCACTCTTTTAAAATTGTCAATATAAATTATCTGTTATAAAATTGTAAATATAATTGTGAGTGTAAAATTGGTCTTATTTTGCTGCCTATATGTTTGTGTGTGTCTGGCGCCCTCTCTAAGGTGTCCAAAGTTGGAAAAACATAAAAAATTTGCACCCACCATTTTGAGATGTGCTTTGCTGAGCTAGTCAGTATTATGATGGATGCCTCCACAACAGCAAGAGGTTTTCCGTTATAAAATTGGCGCCCAACGTGGGGCTTTAATATAAAAATTGGCGAACCAACGTCGACGCTTTAATATAAAAATTGGCAAACCAACGTGGACACTTTAATATAAATTTGGCACAGACAGACGTCGCAGCAAAATAAGTAGGTTTGATCAGAATTTCTATTATCGGACATATCTTTTATATCTTTTCTCGTAGAGAATTAAATTAACTTGGTTGATTATTTATATCAAATAATTGAAACATTTGATTACTTATCTTAAATAATTTTAATAATTATTCATGGCTTCCAAAAATGCACTTTATCTAATTTAAATTTAAAATATCGATTACTGTGTACCGTTTACTTGAAATCAATTACCTATTATCGTTTACCGTTACTTGGAAGTAAATTATCTTATCGTTTTAAATCTCTTAACTCGGGATCACTGTACCCACTCTATCGTTTTGTTGTTTTTGAGTGGTGTGGTATTATTTACCTTATTTTATCTTACCGCCCATATCACTCAGAAAGTACCGTGTGGGAACTTTGATATCTGTTAGTTATAGTTGATTATTGTACCGTGAAAATTTTCTCGTCGACTGACATTAATTGTTATCTGTTACCTTACTTTTGATTAGAATTTCCTTTGACTATCTATTATTTTTATCTCCCCATCCGTATTCAGTAGTATAGATCTAAAATGGACCCAAATCATTTGAAGGTTAAAGAATTGGACTATGAATTGTTGATTCGCAAGGTAAAACCTATAGGAGATGTTGACTCCAAGCGTAAACTGCTAAGAGGAGCATTAAGTCAAGAAAATGCAAATCGTAGCTTTGTTCAAAGTGTCTTATCTAGCCCACTCCCACATGACGATGACGTTGTTGAAATTAGGGAAACTATAGCCGATCTCAAGACCCAAATTTCTAGTTTTGCTGGAACTACCACTTGCAGTATATATAAGCGAATCTCAACCCGCCTTACCCATCTTTCGGGTAGAATACACCGTTTGTCCGAGAACTCTGATGAAGAGGAAAAAGAAAAATCTGATCTGCAGACTGAACTACTCATGTTGGAAGGCGATTTGGCTTTTAAATTAGTACCTTCAGCGTCTACCCCTCAGCAAGTATCTCATGGCCAATCATTTTCGTCAAATACCCCTGTCTTTAAGTCAGTTTCTCCCTTTAAGTGGAACCTTTATTTTACCGGACAAAATCCCAGAGAATCTGTTCATTCTTTTCTGGAGAAAGTAGAAACGTTAAGAATTGCCCGAGGTGTTAGCAAGGACGAACTGTTTGTCTCTGCATGTGACTTATTCAAAGGAACAGCATTAACCTGGTACATTAGCATCAAGGATAAAATTGGAACCTGGGACCAATTGGTGAATAGATTGAAAAAGGACTTTTTACCATATTTTTATGATGAAGATCTGCAACGCGAGATAGACACTCGAACTCAAGGAGTTAACGAGAAGGTTACTCTGTTCATAGCCTGTATGGTAGGACTGTTCAACCGTCTCTCTACGAAGCCGGATGAGAAGACCATCGTAAACAAAATTCGTCGAAATTTAGCTCCCCATTTCCTCTCTCACCTCGCTTTAATTACTATTGATACCGTAGACCAATTATCTGATGTGTGTCGTCAATTAGAGGAATCCATGACTTGGAGTAAACGTTACCGACCACCTCCCAGTTCCTCCAGTGGATTGTTAGAACCAGATCTGAGTTATTCAGTGTCAGCACCCAGTTCCTTGAGAACCAACTCATCCCGAAATTTTAGTTTCTTACCCCATCTCTCGTCTTCTCGAAATGTTAGTTTTTCGCCTAGCTTCACTTCTCGAAATGTTAGTACCGTAAATGTTTCCGGGCCACGATGTTGGAATTGTAATTTGGTAGGACATACTTATAATGGTTGCAAACATCCCCGAAATTTTTTCTGTTTTGGATGTGGTGCAAAGGGAGTAACGAAGCGGAATTGTTCTCATTGTCTAGCCGAAACGGCAAAAAACGAACCAGCTGGAGATGGACATCTGGACGCTGTCACCAGCACTTCAACCCAAAGTCCAGTACCAAGTTCCTCCACTCCTCCCCACATCAATGGGAAAGGCAAAACGTCTTCTCCTCAATAAAGTCTGGTACACTATTCTCCCATCAGGAATGGAATCAGTGGCTCCTGAAGGTTAAAGCTTTCTGTCGTCCCACATGTAATTTGAGTCCCCTATTTGTTAGGAAACCTTTGGATAACAGACCGTATCTTCCTGTAAACATTTTCGATAGGCCAATAACAGCTTTGGTAGATAGTGGCAGTACCTCTTCAGTATTGGGATCAACTGGACTCTCAATCCTGCAGGACTTTAATTTACCTATTCAGTACCAGGACCCTTCGGTAATAACTACCGCTGATGGTCAACCTCAAGATTTCCTAGGATATGTCATGTTACCTATCTCTCTTAACAATGTCGTCAACTATCTTAAAGTATTGATTATTCCTTCCGTTAAACATAGTCTTATATTAGGTATGGATTTCCTGCAACAATTCCAGATAAAAGCTAACTTTTCTTCCCTATCGTACAAACATCAAGTCACACAAATTTCCACGATTAATACTATTCAATCCGTTTCCGACCTGTCCCCGGATCAACAACTCGAATTACAAAAGATCATGGACTTATTTCTGAGTTTGTCACCTCCGGACAAAATCGGTAGGACACATTTAATCACCCATAGTATCGATACCGGTAATGCTAAGCCCATTGCATCCAGGCAATACCCTTTATCTCCGGCTATGCAGAAAGAGCTAAACAAACAAGTGGATGAAATGTTGAAGTTAGGAGTCATCCAACCCTCTAAGTCACCTTGGTGTAGTCCCTTGTGGTTGGTGGAAAAACGTTCTGGAGAGTATCGTGTCTGTTTTGATGGCAGGAAATTGAATGAAGTAACTGTTCCCGACCAGTATCCCATGCCTTTAGTTGATTCCATTTTAAATAAACTCAGGGATGCTAAGTTTCTGACTTCTATCGACCTAAAACAGGCATTTTTCCAAATCCCTCTAGAGGAATCTTCTCGACCCAAAACTAGCTTTGCTGTTTATGGTAAGGGTTTATTCGAATTTTGTGTCATGCCCTTTGGTTTGTCAAATAGCCCAAAAACTATGGTTAGACTGATGGACATGGTAATTGGACCTGCCTTAGAGCCGTATTGTTTCGTATTTTTAGATGATATTATCGTTGCAACTCCCGATTTTGAAACTCATATTCGTGTCTTACAATCTGTGTATCAACGTCTCAAGAATGCCAACCTCACCGTAAATTGGAAGAAATGCGAATTCTGTCGACCCTCCTTAAACTATTTAGGCTTTGTCGTAGATCAAGAAGGTTTAAGAACCGATCCGGAGAAGGTGTCAGCTATTTTAAATTTTCCTAAGCCCAAGACTACTACTGAAATTCGTCGGCTACTAGAATTAGCTAGTTGGTATAGGAGGTTCATAAAAAACTTTGCCTCGATCTCTGCACCAATTTCCAACTTATTGCAAGGTAGAAAGAAAGGACAACCAATTATCTGGACCCAAGAAGCGGATGATGCTTTTACCAAAATTAAAAGAAGTCTAACCTCTGCACCAGTTTTAGCCAGCCCTGATTTCACTAAACCTTTCGTTGTCCAGTGTGATGCGTCAGATTACGGAGTTGGAGCCATTCTTTACCAGGAATGTGATGGTTTGGAGCACCCCATAGCGTATGCTAGCAAAACTTTAACGAAAACGCAGCGGAATTATTCAGTCACTGAAAAGGAATTATGGGCAGTCATTTTCGGCATTGAGAAATTTCAAGGATATTTGTTAGGTACCGAGTTTACCGTTGTAAGCGATCATGCCTCCCTTAAATGGTTGACAAACATTCCAAATCCCTCAGGAAGGTTAGCTCGTTGGTTAATTCGTTTGTCCCAGTTCAAGTTCAAGGTAGTGCACCGCAAGGGATCACAAAATGTAGTAGCAGATGCATTGTCTAGGTCCATACCTGAAACCTCCACTCTCGATCTTTCCAATCTCAAACCCGATAAATGGTACCTCTCTATGATTGAGCGAGTTAAAAAGGCTCCAGAAAATTACCCTTCGTTCAGGGTAGAAAATAATATCCTTTATAAGCACGTTTTTGCTCACCACGATATCGTTAGCAATACTACTGACTGGAAAATAGTTGTGCCTCAAGGAAATCGACTAGAGATTTTTCAAAAATTTCATGATGATGCTACCGCAGGTCATTTTGGTGTATCGAAGACTTTTCATCGCATAATAGAACTCTATTACTGGCCCAAAATGAGACAGGATATTTACCGTTATGTTAGGAAGTGTGATATTTGCAATGCCTGCAAGAGTTCAAATTTACCTCGTGCTGGTTTAATGGGATCATATCGGAATATTAATTTTCCGTTCCAAATGGTATCAGCTGATTTGTTAGGTCCTTATCCGAGGTCGAAAAATCGAAACCAATATCTATTAGTGCTCGTGGATTGGTTTACCAAGTATGTTTTAGTCCACCCAATGCCTACCGCTACCTCTAAGAGAATCACAAAATTTATCGAAACCCAACTGTTCTTAGTGTATGGAGTCCCACAGGTGTTTTGTTGTGATAACGGTAGTCAGTTCACCAGTAAGGAATTCAAGTCCCTGATGGAAGCTTATAAAATCCAGAAAATATTTTACAACGCTAAATATCATGCCCAAGTGAATCACACAGAGCGAATTAACAGATCCATAGTTACCTGTATCCGTAGTTTTATTTTTGATAATCATAAAGACTGGGATGTCAACATTTTTAAAATCGCCCAAGCCATTCGTCTAGCTAAACACGATGTTACCCATTTTGCCCCTTCATTTTTGGTTTTTGGCCGCAACGTTCCTTTGACTGGGGATTACTATGGGAAGATATCTGAGAATGATACAAATTTTCCCACGATTTCCGACAATCTTCAGAAGTCTGAGGATATACAAAAATTTCCAAAACTATTTGTCGACATTCGCAAAAGGTTACACCAGGCATACTTGAGAAACTCTCATCAATATAACCTCCGCAAACGAGAAGTTAATTTTCATGTTGGAGATAGAGTGTGGAAAAAGAATTATACCTTATCAAAAGCAGCTAATGATTATTCCGCCAAATTAGCGCCGAAATTCATTCCGTGTACTATTATTCGGAAATTATCTAATCTTGTTTACCAATTGAAGGACTCCGCTGGGAATAATTTAGGCAATTGGCATGTTAAGGATTTGAAATCCTATTTTTCCGATCCCGAAGTTGGGAATGAGCATTCTTCCTACGAATCTTCGAATTCAGAAGACGATTCATCCTTGGAGTAATATCGTACCATTTCACCGTATCTGTCTATCGATTACCAAACTTCTCTGAATACTTCCTTTATTGTTGTACTATTCTATGCTATCGTTTCGTTCCTGTTTCTTACCTTATATATCTTATCTTTTCTTGGTCTCTTGGGTGGGCCGACGAATACCCCAAGCCAGGATCCCAGTGGGGACGTAAAAGCCGTCCATCTGGAGCCCCAGGTTTCCCATAACATCTAGGTCCTCTACAGACTAATTCCTCTTTTCTTGGTCTCTTGGGTGGGCCTACGAATACCCCAAGGCGGTGAAACCATGCGCGGAAGTAGAAGTGTTCCAACTGGATTCTATCTATTGCCACAACATCTAGGTCTTCTGTAGACTAATTCATATCGTTCCTATCTTTTTTATCTTTTCCTTGGTCTCTCTCATCAGCTTATGCTTTGCTGTGAATTTTAGGTCACTTTACCTTCTTTCTGGTTTGTTCAGAATGTCATCGTATGAATTATCGCTGAACAAATTAACTCTCTTATCGTTATATATAATAGTTGCTAGTTTGTCGAACTAATGATATTTTCTTGTCTACCTTTTCTTATACCTATTTCAGTTATCGATTTATCGAGTGGTATGCATTTGATGCACTAGCTTTTGTTGATTTAAGATGCATTTTTGGGAATTTGGATTCTCTGCATTATCTGATGTTTATCTGGAACAATTTCTTAGATTCCAAGACCCAAGTCTCGATTTTAACTGATTGTCAATTTCACTTTAGTATTTTACCAGCTGGCTTAACTATTTTTCATAACGTTTTCAGATTTTAGGGTATGTTTTTTTTTCAGAGTATCTTATATACCAAATATACTGCTGTACTTATAGATTGTCTGTCGTAATTTTCTATTCCTGTCAACTTGTACCGTCAAGTGGATTTCACAGATGTCTGGTTTAGGTATTGGTACCATAGTGGAGTTTTTTTTTGAGAGTATTTAATGTTCTTCCGAACTATTTGTCATTCTCCACTACCAATTCTCTCTGTTAAACCATTATAAGTCTATAGTAATACCAGCATATTCTTAAATCTAGTAGTTTATCATCTCTTACAGTGAAGATTCATGAAGTATCTTGTAGTCTTATGAAAATAATAAATTTTGATTTTCTTTATCTTTTGTATATGTGTATATTTCTTATAACATTACCGTAATTTTCAAGAATTAAGGTACCGTTTATCGTGGATAAAATTTAACTTTCCTTTTTTGGCTATATAGACAGTTTATGATAATGTTCATTATTTATCGGAATACCGTTTGGATAGTTGAGGTGAGCATTACCTTATCTTTTATAGATTGTTATCTCGTTCATCCTCTTATAGTTAGCTGCATGATGCAGTGTATCGTGACTTATAGAAGTCAGTTTAGTGGAGATCTCCAGAAATTCGAGCAGTGAATTAGGGCTGCTATCTTTTGGTTTTTTTGTCTGGAGAGTCTCGTATCCTATTGGAATTGGGATGGTGCAGTGTTGCACTCCTGGATTCTGTGATGTAGAGGATAGACGATTTGTGGCAGTGTGTTAGAGCTGCTAGCATCACCTTCACTATGTCAACGTATGTACCGTTCTTTTAGAGTATCTTTCACGTTTTTCCTTTGATTATAAGCAAGATTTGGATATTTTTGGAGTTCCAGTGTTTTGATGTTCCTTGTATAGAACAATTTCTTGAATTCCAGTATCCGCTTCCTACTTATGGCGTGTTGGGTATTCTGTCTCTTAAATAGTAAATCACTTAATCTGTCTTTGACAACCTGTAGCATTATCATCTTTCGTTTCAGAGCTATGTCATTTTTGCCGTATATTTTTGTGCTTTTCGGAATTTGTATTTAGTTATTTGAAATACTTAGTTGTAATTTCAACATTTGTTATTTTACACTTTGAATTATGATCTTTGTTTAAATTATGGTTACTCGACAAGTGATAAATAATAGTATATCTCTAATATTTTACCTTTAGAAAATTTGTAAATGGTGTCACTGCCCAACTAGAGTATCTCCCCTACCGTGACAAGTTTTTTGACTAGAATTTGGAAGACAATTCACTCCTTTATGATGTGAAGGATCCCTGCTGGTACTTTACGACCAGAAATCCTATCTGCTCTAGTATTTGTCACTGTTTCAAGTTTTGGCTATCACGTTATTGAGACAACTACTTGGTGTTAGTTTTTTTTGTATCCTTATATCTTATATCGTCCCTTATATCTTATATCGTATCGTTTAAATTTTTTTGAATTATAGGACCCTGTTAGGAAGGGTGTTGGTCTCGTTTCGATGTACTGTGTTCAACACGAAGTCCTTGGGAGGATTGAGCATGGGGGGTGCCACTTAGGCCGTTGTATCTTCGAGAAGCCTCAATAATATGCTGGGTGGTACTACTATGTTCGATCTTAGCCCCACCTACTTGTATAATCGGAAGATTGGCCAACAGTTCCAGACGAGGGAGTATCCTCGTAGAGTCATTTTTTTATTTTATCTCTCTTCGTATTTGTATGAAGAATTCCTTAGTTAGTAGATCGCCATGTGGCCCATTTCGGCTCCTTCTGTTTAGGGAGTGTGGGACTTTTCGATGCTTTGGGGATGTAGTGAGCTACGGATGATTCAACGGCGAGCTTTTTACATCTAGACTCGAAAAGAATATCTGTACCCCGGTGCAGCGAGCGGTTTCACTTCCATGGATGTGAGGAGGGTGAATTTCCTTTCGGCAAATGTTGCTAACTCTTTACTAGGTTTAAGTATTTTCCTTATCTTACCTTAAATTTTATCTTGAATATAGAGTTGAATTCAAACATTTGATACCGTGAATCATGTTTGTCTACAACAGATGATACCGTTAAATCAGTCTAATTTAATACTGAAATATCTTCCAGAATATATCTAGTAAATTTCGATATGGATTTAATAAATTTTCCTGCAAGCAGTGTAAAACGATTAGATGTTTCTGAATTTTCTTTACTTTTTCGAATTACCTCTGAATCATTAAATCTGAACTATTAAGCTCCCTAATTTCCTATTTAACTACTCTGTTGAATAATTCGAGAGTAGATGCTTCTAGTATCTTGTTAAATTAGAATGGGACTCATTAGAGTATTCTCGCTACAAAATTTTTCACAATTGCATTGTGAAAAATTTTCCCCACGTGACCGGGTGTGTAACGATTAAATCGTCACTTTGGGCAAATGTTAATAATTTTTCTATATTTTGGTTTTAAGTAAAATTTGTACGCCAACCCTGTTGAGTTCAGAATATCATCTCAGGTACGTAAAACATTAGTATCTCGCTTTCAGCTGTTATTAAATTAAATATTCCTCAAATTTGATTTTATTCGCTTTGCATGGCTGATTATTTAATTCTAAAATTATGTTTCGTCATCCCTTATATCGCCTAATGATTAATTTTCATAATGTAACTCGTACAATGAACTAAATCGGTAATATTAATCCATTTATTTGTCTTTGAATTAATTCTCATTTCGACTCTGTGTATCGTCTACCGCATTAAGAAACCTGCGCGGTACTTATTTGCTGGGTACCGGCGAAAAATTCATGTTTTTTGGATTCTCTCTCTTCCCTTTTGTCAATCGACGAGACCAGATCGATAATTTTGCCTGGCATTTTTAGGAAGCCATTTTTTATCTTATCGTACCGTTTCGATTACCGAAGAAAGTGAGTAAAGCAAGTATATATTCTTTTCTCGCGATTAAATTATCTGTACCGTTTCTTATAGTATAATTGAAGGTGAAAATATCGATCAATTGAAATATCGATTTATCTTTTATCTATCGTAGATATATGTATATATGCACATGTCTTATTTTTTATCGTAGCTGAAATTCGGAAGCTGTGTGAAGATGTGTTACCGACCAGAGTTCATCATATAGCTTCGTTGGATTGTTTAAAAGGAGTGTTTGCTCTACATGATCTATTTTCTTTTCCTATTTAGGCGGTGAAAAGGAATCAATTTTTTTATAATTTTCTTATAGAGCATAACCTTTCTATTGGAACACGTGCTAGGTGCTACTGCTTTTTGCCTTTATATATATATGTATATATATTTCTTTTTCTCTTTAATTACATCTCTCTTATAAACTAGGAACAGGAACTGTGGTTTTATCATTTTCTAGGGTTGTAGCTGGAAGGGAGAATTCCTGATTTTCCGTTGCAATCACGTACAGTGAAGCCATTTTGTTTGCTTTCCGATACCACCATTGCTAGATTTGAAGGAAAAGGGGAAGCTAATCTGGGAAACTTGGATGCCAACCTAGTCTACTAGCAGAGGAGGAAAGCGAAGTAAGTGATTTTTCTATATCTAAAGTCTTACCTAGATTGATTAAATTTAAACACATTCACTGTAGAATTGTTTTTATATCACTTACTTCGTAACCTCTCTTTAAATTAGGGAACGTATTTGATTTACAGTTAGCTGACTAGGGTTTTTCTTGCTAGATTTTAGAAGTAGCACAGAACAATTTTCCGATATTTTACTTATGTCATATATATCTTCTCTTTCAGTTGTTTTCTTTATTAGCTGCAATTTACCTGGCTATATATGTCAATATATGTATATCTATTTGCGGGCATTATTATTAATAATTTTTTTATTTAAATTGCTCATACAAGATACTTGCTGAAACTCCTTCACACCGTTTAAAGGTGGTAACTATCACACCACATTGTTTATAAATTTGGAAAGATTTATGAAAATTTCCATGACCTTCAGTCAGGTGAAATAAATAAAATCAACCGAAGTTAATAGTACTTAGAAATCATTATCTTTTCACTAAAGTAAATAAGAAAAGCAATTTGTCTTATTTATAATATTTTCCTTGCTATCTAAGGAATATCGTTCTGGTATCGTAGACTTTTGATCAAATCTGTTATCTTTAATTTTGTATTAGCATATGATCAGATCTGTTATCTTTATCTTTGTATTGGCATATGTTTGGATCCAATTTGTTATGGTATTTTAGTATATTTTTCGAGAAATTTAATCTTCATTGTTGTAATAATTATTGTAATACCTTATCGTACCTCTCTTGCAGAGAGAAGGAAGTTTTTCTGTAATTTTATTTTCGGTTTATCTATAATTCATAAATAGTTTGATTTAATATCAAGGAACATTATCGTAATAATAGTGGACCATAAGTGTCAATGTAAATAGAGACTCGTATCGTTATATTGAACAGACATTCAAGTGACTTATCGTATCCCAGTTCCAAACCGGGGTTGAATTTAGAATTTTGGGGGAGTTCAGCAAGTCCAATCAAGGGGTAGCACGTACTAATTCTCTGTTTGTATCTTTTTCCTGCATGCACAAAAATGAGCTGGACCCAAGGACGCTAGAGGAATAGCACCTACCACCATAGGGGCTACTATTTACTGCTACTAGTCGTCAGGGAAGCTCCAACCAGTAAAGTCACGGCTACCTAGAAGGCTTCGGAACCCTCTAAATCAACTGGCTCTCTCTCTCTCTCTGTCTCCCGATACAGCTGAGGCACCAGACAGTCCGGCCATAACCAGAGAGCATTGCACCAGATAAGTCTAAAATCATTACTTACTGATGGTATACTGATCAAACTGCCCTATTGTAATTGAAAGAACTGTATTTGGCTTGGCCACTCTTTTAAAATTGTCAATATAAATTATCTGTTATAAAATTGTAAATATAATTGTGAGTGTAAAATTGGTCTTATTTTGCTGCCTATATGTTTGTGTGTGTCTGGCGCCCTCTCTAAGGTGTCCAAAGTTGGAAAAACATAAAAAATTTGCACCCACCATTTTGAGATGTGCTTTGCTGAGCTAGTCAGTATTATGATGGATGCCTCCACAACAGCAAGAGGTTTTCCGTTATAAAATTGGCGCCCAACGTGGGGCTTTAATATAAAAATTGGCGAACCAACGTCGACGCTTTAATATAAAAATTGGCAAACCAACGTGGACACTTTAATATAAATTTGGCACAGACAGACGTCGCAGCAAAATAAGTAGGTTTGATCAGAATTTCTATTATCGGACATATCTTTTATATCTTTTCTCGTAGAGAATTAAATTAACTTGGTTGATTATTTATATCAAATAATTGAAACATTTGATTACTTATCTTAAATAATTTTAATAATTATTCATGGCTTCCAAAAATGCACTTTATCTAATTTAAATTTAAAATATCGATTACTGTGTACCGTTTACTTGAAATCAATTACCTATTATCGTTTACCGTTACTTGGAAGTAAATTATCTTATCGTTTTAAATCTCTTAACTCGGGATCACTGTACCCACTCTATCGTTTTGTTGTTTTTGAGTGGTGTGGTATTATTTACCTTATTTTATCTTACCGCCCATATCACTCAGAAAGTACCGTGTGGGAACTTTGATATCTGTTAGTTATAGTTGATTATTGTACCGTGAAAATTTTCTCGTCGACTGACATTAATTGTTATCTGTTACCTTACTTTTGATTAGAATTTCCTTTGACTATCTATTATTTTTATCTCCCCATCCGTATTCAGTAGTATAGATCTAAAATGGACCCAAATCATTTGAAGGTTAAAGAATTGGACTATGAATTGTTGATTCGCAAGGTAAAACCTATAGGAGATGTTGACTCCAAGCGTAAACTGCTAAGAGGAGCATTAAGTCAAGAAAATGCAAATCGTAGCTTTGTTCAAAGTGTCTTATCTAGCCCACTCCCACATGACGATGACGTTGTTGAAATTAGGGAAACTATAGCCGATCTCAAGACCCAAATTTCTAGTTTTGCTGGAACTACCACTTGCAGTATATATAAGCGAATCTCAACCCGCCTTACCCATCTTTCGGGTAGAATACACCGTTTGTCCGAGAACTCTGATGAAGAGGAAAAAGAAAAATCTGATCTGCAGACTGAACTACTCATGTTGGAAGGCGATTTGGCTTTTAAATTAGTACCTTCAGCGTCTACCCCTCAGCAAGTATCTCATGGCCAATCATTTTCGTCAAATACCCCTGTCTTTAAGTCAGTTTCTCCCTTTAAGTGGAACCTTTATTTTACCGGACAAAATCCCAGAGAATCTGTTCATTCTTTTCTGGAGAAAGTAGAAACGTTAAGAATTGCCCGAGGTGTTAGCAAGGACGAACTGTTTGTCTCTGCATGTGACTTATTCAAAGGAACAGCATTAACCTGGTACATTAGCATCAAGGATAAAATTGGAACCTGGGACCAATTGGTGAATAGATTGAAAAAGGACTTTTTACCATATTTTTATGATGAAGATCTGCAACGCGAGATAGACACTCGAACTCAAGGAGTTAACGAGAAGGTTACTCTGTTCATAGCCTGTATGGTAGGACTGTTCAACCGTCTCTCTACGAAGCCGGATGAGAAGACCATCGTAAACAAAATTCGTCGAAATTTAGCTCCCCATTTCCTCTCTCACCTCGCTTTAATTACTATTGATACCGTAGACCAATTATCTGATGTGTGTCGTCAATTAGAGGAATCCATGACTTGGAGTAAACGTTACCGACCACCTCCCAGTTCCTCCAGTGGATTGTTAGAACCAGATCTGAGTTATTCAGTGTCAGCACCCAGTTCCTTGAGAACCAACTCATCCCGAAATTTTAGTTTCTTACCCCATCTCTCGTCTTCTCGAAATGTTAGTTTTTCGCCTAGCTTCACTTCTCGAAATGTTAGTACCGTAAATGTTTCCGGGCCACGATGTTGGAATTGTAATTTGGTAGGACATACTTATAATGGTTGCAAACATCCCCGAAATTTTTTCTGTTTTGGATGTGGTGCAAAGGGAGTAACGAAGCGGAATTGTTCTCATTGTCTAGCCGAAACGGCAAAAAACGAACCAGCTGGAGATGGACATCTGGACGCTGTCACCAGCACTTCAACCCAAAGTCCAGTACCAAGTTCCTCCACTCCTCCCCACATCAATGGGAAAGGCAAAACGTCTTCTCCTCAATAAAGTCTGGTACACTATTCTCCCATCAGGAATGGAATCAGTGGCTCCTGAAGGTTAAAGCTTTCTGTCGTCCCACATGTAATTTGAGTCCCCTATTTGTTAGGAAACCTTTGGATAACAGACCGTATCTTCCTGTAAACATTTTCGATAGGCCAATAACAGCTTTGGTAGATAGTGGCAGTACCTCTTCAGTATTGGGATCAACTGGACTCTCAATCCTGCAGGACTTTAATTTACCTATTCAGTACCAGGACCCTTCGGTAATAACTACCGCTGATGGTCAACCTCAAGATTTCCTAGGATATGTCATGTTACCTATCTCTCTTAACAATGTCGTCAACTATCTTAAAGTATTGATTATTCCTTCCGTTAAACATAGTCTTATATTAGGTATGGATTTCCTGCAACAATTCCAGATAAAAGCTAACTTTTCTTCCCTATCGTACAAACATCAAGTCACACAAATTTCCACGATTAATACTATTCAATCCGTTTCCGACCTGTCCCCGGATCAACAACTCGAATTACAAAAGATCATGGACTTATTTCTGAGTTTGTCACCTCCGGACAAAATCGGTAGGACACATTTAATCACCCATAGTATCGATACCGGTAATGCTAAGCCCATTGCATCCAGGCAATACCCTTTATCTCCGGCTATGCAGAAAGAGCTAAACAAACAAGTGGATGAAATGTTGAAGTTAGGAGTCATCCAACCCTCTAAGTCACCTTGGTGTAGTCCCTTGTGGTTGGTGGAAAAACGTTCTGGAGAGTATCGTGTCTGTTTTGATGGCAGGAAATTGAATGAAGTAACTGTTCCCGACCAGTATCCCATGCCTTTAGTTGATTCCATTTTAAATAAACTCAGGGATGCTAAGTTTCTGACTTCTATCGACCTAAAACAGGCATTTTTCCAAATCCCTCTAGAGGAATCTTCTCGACCCAAAACTAGCTTTGCTGTTTATGGTAAGGGTTTATTCGAATTTTGTGTCATGCCCTTTGGTTTGTCAAATAGCCCAAAAACTATGGTTAGACTGATGGACATGGTAATTGGACCTGCCTTAGAGCCGTATTGTTTCGTATTTTTAGATGATATTATCGTTGCAACTCCCGATTTTGAAACTCATATTCGTGTCTTACAATCTGTGTATCAACGTCTCAAGAATGCCAACCTCACCGTAAATTGGAAGAAATGCGAATTCTGTCGACCCTCCTTAAACTATTTAGGCTTTGTCGTAGATCAAGAAGGTTTAAGAACCGATCCGGAGAAGGTGTCAGCTATTTTAAATTTTCCTAAGCCCAAGACTACTACTGAAATTCGTCGACTACTAGAATTAGCTAGTTGGTATAGGAGGTTCATAAAAAACTTTGCCTCGATCTCTGCACCAATTTCCAACTTATTGCAAGGTAGAAAGAAAGGACAACCAATTATCTGGACCCAAGAAGCGGATGATGCTTTTACCAAAATTAAAAGAAGTCTAACCTCTGCACCAGTTTTAGCCAGCCCTGATTTCACTAAACCTTTCGTTGTCCAGTGTGATGCGTCAGATTACGGAGTTGGAGCTATTCTTTACCAGGAATGTGATGGTTTGGAGCACCCCATAGCGTATGCTAGCAAAACTTTAACGAAAACGCAGCGGAATTATTCAGTCACTGAAAAGGAATTATGGGCAGTCATTTTCGGCATTGAGAAATTTCAAGGATATTTGTTAGGTACCGAGTTTACCGTTGTAAGCGATCATGCCTCCCTTAAATGGTTGACAAACATTCCAAATCCCTCAGGAAGGTTAGCTCGTTGGTTAATTCGTTTGTCCCAGTTCAAGTTCAAGGTAGTGCACCGCAAGGGATCACAAAATGTAGTAGCAGATGCATTGTCTAGGTCCATACCTGAAACCTCCACTCTCGATCTTTCCAATCTCAAACCCGATAAATGGTACCTCTCTATGATTGAGCGAGTTAAAAAGGCTCCAGAAAATTACCCTTCGTTCAGGGTAGAAAATAATATCCTTTATAAGCACGTTTTTGCTCACCACGATATCGTTAGCAATACTACTGACTGGAAAATAGTTGTGCCTCAAGGAAATCGACTAGAGATTTTTCAAAAATTTCATGATGATGCTACCGCAGGTCATTTTGGTGTATCGAAGACTTTTCATCGCATAATAGAACTCTATTACTGGCCCAAAATGAGACAGGATATTTACCGTTATGTTAGGAAGTGTGATATTTGCAATGCCTGCAAGAGTTCAAATTTACCTCGTGCTGGTTTAATGGGATCATATCGGAATATTAATTTTCCGTTCCAAATGGTATCAGCTGATTTGTTAGGTCCTTATCCGAGGTCGAAAAATCGAAACCAATATCTATTAGTGCTCGTGGATTGGTTTACCAAGTATGTTTTAGTCCACCCAATGCCTACCGCTACCTCTAAGAGAATCACAAAATTTATCGAAACCCAACTGTTCTTAGTGTATGGAGTCCCACAGGTGTTTTGTTGTGATAACGGTAGTCAGTTCACCAGTAAGGAATTCAAGTCCCTGATGGAAGCTTATAAAATCCAGAAAATATTTTACAACGCTAAATATCATGCCCAAGTGAATCACACAGAGCGAATTAACAGATCCATAGTTACCTGTATCCGTAGTTTTATTTTTGATAATCATAAAGACTGGGATGTCAACATTTTTAAAATCGCCCAAGCCATTCGTCTAGCTAAACACGATGTTACCCATTTTGCCCCTTCATTTTTGGTTTTTGGCCGCAACGTTCCTTTGACTGGGGATTACTATGGGAAGATATCTGAGAATGATACAAATTTTCCCACGATTTCCGACAATCTTCAGAAGTCTGAGGATATACAAAAATTTCCAAAACTATTTGTCGACATTCGCAAAAGGTTACACCAGGCATACTTGAGAAACTCTCATCAATATAACCTCCGCAAACGAGAAGTTAATTTTCATGTTGGAGATAGAGTGTGGAAAAAGAATTATACCTTATCAAAAGCAGCTAATGATTATTCCGCCAAATTAGCGCCGAAATTCATTCCGTGTACTATTATTCGGAAATTATCTAATCTTGTTTACCAATTGAAGGACTCCGCTGGGAATAATTTAGGCAATTGGCATGTTAAGGATTTGAAATCCTATTTTTCCGATCCCGAAGTTGGGAATGAGCATTCTTCCTACGAATCTTCGAATTCAGAAGACGATTCATCCTTGGAGTAATATCGTACCATTTCACCGTATCTGTCTATCGATTACCAAACTTCTCTGAATACTTCCTTTATTGTTGTACTATTCTATGCTATCGTTTCGTTCCTGTTTCTTACCTTATATATCTTATCTTTTCTTGGTCTCTTGGGTGGGCCGACGAATACCCCAAGCCAGGATCCCAGTGGGGACGTAAAAGCCGTCCATCTGGAGCCCCAGGTTTCCCATAACATCTAGGTCCTCTACAGACTAATTCCTCTTTTCTTGGTCTCTTGGGTGGGCCTACGAATACCCCAAGGCGGTGAAACCATGCGCGGAAGTAGAAGTGTTCCAACTGGATTCTATCTATTGCCACAACATCTAGGTCTTCTGTAGACTAATTCATATCGTTCCTATCTTTTTTATCTTTTCCTTGGTCTCTCTCATCAGCTTATGCTTTGCTGTGAATTTTAGGTCACTTTACCTTCTTTCTGGTTTGTTCAGAATGTCATCGTATGAATTATCGCTGAACAAATTAACTCTCTTATCGTTATATATAATAGTTGCTAGTTTGTCGAACTAATGATATTTTCTTGTCTACCTTTTCTTATACCTATTTCAGTTATCGATTTATCGAGTGGTATGCATTTGATGCACTAGCTTTTGTTGATTTAAGATGCATTTTTGGGAATTTGGATTCTCTGCATTATCTGATGTTTATCTGGAACAATTTCTTAGATTCCAAGACCCAAGTCTCGATTTTAACTGATTGTCAATTTCACTTTAGTATTTTACCAGCTGGCTTAACTATTTTTCATAACGTTTTCAGATTTTAGGGTATGTTTTTTTTCAGAGTATCTTATATACCAAATATACTGCTGTACTTATAGATTGTCTGTCGTAATTTTCTATTCCTGTCAACTTGTACCGTCAAGTGGATTTCACAGATGTCTGGTTTAGGTATTGGTACCATAGTGGAGTTTTTTTTTGAGAGTATTTAATGTTCTTCCGAACTATTTGTCATTCTCCACTACCAATCCTCTCTGTTAAACCATTATGAGTCTATGTCTATTATGAGTAATACCAGCATATTCTTAAATCTAGTAGTTTATCATCTCTTACAGTGAAGATTCATGAAGTATCTTGTAGTCTTATGAAAATAATAAATTTTGATTTTCTTTATCTTTTGTATATGTGTATATTTCTTATAACATTACCGTAATTTTCAAGAATTAAGGTACCGTTTATCGTGGATAAAATTTAACTTTCCTTTTTTGGCTATATAGACAGTTTATGATAATGTTCATTATTTATCGGAATACCGTTTGGATAGTTGAGGTGAGCATTACCTTATCTTTTATAGATTGTTATCTCGTTCATCCTCTTATAGTTAGCTGCATGATGCAGTGTATCGTGACTTATAGAAGTCAGTTTAGTGGAGATCTCCAGAAATTCGAGCAGTGAATTAGGGCTGCTATCTTTTGGTTTTTTTGTCTGGAGAGTCTCGTATCCTATTGGAATTGGGATGGTGCAGTGTTGCACTCCTGGATTCTGTGATGTAGAGGATAGACGATTTGTGGCAGTGTGTTAGAGCTGCTAGCATCACCTTCACTATGTCAACGTATGTACCGTTCTTTTAGAGTATCTTTCACGTTTTTCCTTTGATTATAAGCAAGATTTGGATATTTTTGGAGTTCCAGTGTTTTGATGTTCCTTGTATAGAACAATTTCTTGAATTCCAGTATCCGCTTCCTACTTATGGCGTGTTGGGTATTCTGTCTCTTAAATAGTAAATCACTTAATCTGTCTTTGACAACCTGTAGCATTATCATCTTTCGTTTCAGAGCTATGTCATTTTTGCCGTATATTTTTGTGCTTTTCGGAATTTGTATTTAGTTATTTGAAATACTTAGTTGTAATTTCAACATTTGTTATTTTACACTTTGAATTATGATCTTTGTTTAAATTATGGTTACTCGACAAGTGATAAATAATAGTATATCTCTAATATTTTACCTTTAGAAAATTTGTAAATGGTGTCACTGCCCAACTAGAGTATCTCCCCTACCGTGACAAGTCTTTTGACTAGAATTTGGAAGACAATTCACGCCTTTATGATGTGAAGGATCCCTGCTGGTACTTTACGTCCAGAAATCCTATCTGCTCTAGTATTTGTCACTGTTTCAAGTTTTGGCTATCACGTTATTGAGACAACTACTTGGTGTTAGTTTTTTTGTATCCTTATATCTTATATCGTCCCTTATATCTTATATCGTATCGTTTAAATTTTTTTGAATTATAGGACCCTGTTAGGAAGGGTGTTGGTCTCGTTTCGATGTACTGTGTTCAACACGAAGTCCTTGGGAGGATTGAGCATGGGGGGTGCCACTTAGGCCGTTGTATCTTCGAGAAGCCTCAATAATATGCTGGGTGGTACTACTATGTTCGATCTTAGCCCCACCTACTTGTATAATCGGAAGATTGGCCAACAGTTCCAGACGAGGGAGTATCCTCGTAGAGTCATTTTTTTTTATTTTATCTCTCTTCGTATTTGTATGAATAATTCCTTTAGTTAGTAGATCGCCATGTGGCCCATTTCGGCTCCTTCTGTTTAGGGAGTGTGGGACTTTTCGATGCTTTGGGGATGTAGTGAGCTACGGATGATTCAACGGCGAGCTTTTTACATCTAGACTCGAAAAGAATATCTGTACCCCGGTGCAGCGAGCGGTTTCACTTCCATGGATGTGAGGAGGGTGAATTTCCTTTCGGCAAATGTTGCTAACTCTTTACTAGGTTTAAGTATTTTCCTTATCTTACCTTAAATTTTATCTTGAATATAGAGTTGAATTCAAACATTTGATACCGTGAATCATGTTTGTCTACAACAGATGATACCGTTAAATCAGTCTAATTTAATTATTATATACTGAAATATCTTCCAGAATATATCTAGTAAATTTCGATATGGATTTAATAAATTTTCCTGCAAGCAGTGTAAAACGATTAGATGTTTCTGAATTTTCTTTACTTTTTCGAATTACCTCTGAATCATTAAATCTGAACTATTAAGCTCCCTCCCTAATTTCCTATTTAACTACTCTGTTGAATAATTCGAGAGTAGATGCTTCTAGTATCTTGTTAAATTAGAATGGGACTCATTAGAGTATTCTCGCTACAAAATTTTTCACAATTGCATTGTGAAAAATTTTCCCCACGTGACCGGGGTGTGTAACGATTAAATCGTCACTTTGGGCAAATGTTAATAATTTTTCTATATTTTGGTTTTAAGTAAAATTTGTACGCCAACCCTGTTGAGTTCAGAATATCATCTCAGGTACGTAAAACATTAGTATCTCGCTTTCAGCTGTTATTAAATTAAATATTCCTCAAATTTGATTTTATTCGCTTTGCATGGCTGATTATTTAATTCTAAAATTATGTTTCGTCATCCCTTATATCGCCTAATGATTAATTTTCATAATGTAACTCGTACAATGAACTAAATCGGTAATATTAATCCATTTATTTGTCTTTGAATTAATTCTCATTTCGACTCTGTGTATCGTCTACCGCATTAAGAAACCTGCGCGGTACTTATTTGCTGGGTACCGGCGAAAAATTCATGTTTTTTGGATTCTCTCTCTTCCCTTTTGTCAATCGACGAGACCAGATCGATAATTTTGCCTGGCATTTTTAGGAAGCCATTTTTTATCTTATCGTACCGTTTCGATTACCGAAGAAACTGAGTAAAGCAAGTATATATTCTTTTCTCGCGATTAAATTATCTGTACCGTTTCTTATAGTATAATTGAAGGTGAAAATATCGATCAATTGAAATATCGATTTATCTTTTATCTATCGTAGATATATGTATATATGCACATGTCTTATTTTTTATCGTAGCTGAAATTCGGAAGCTGTGTGAAGATGTGTTACCGACCAGAGTTCATCATATAGCTTCGTTGGATTGTTTAAAAGGAGTGTTTGCTCTACATGATCTATTTTCTTTTCCTATTTAGGTGGTGAAAAGGAATCAATTTTTTTATAATTTTCTTATAGAGCATAACCTTTCTATTGGAACACGTGCTAGGTGCTACTGCTTTTTGCCTTATATATATATATATATGTATATATATTTCTTTTTCTCTTTAATTACATCTCTCTTATAAACTAGGAACAGGAACTGTGGTTTTATCATTTTCTAGGGTTGTAGCTGGAAGGGAGAATTCCTGATTTTCCGTTGCAATCACGTACAGTGAAGCCATTTTGTTTGCTTTCCGATACCACCATTGCTAGATTTGAAGGAAAAGGGGAAGCTAATCTGGGAAATTTGGATGCCAACCTAGTCTACTTTAGCAGAGGCTTTTATTATTAATTTAAACACATTCACTGTAGAATTGTTTTTATATCACTTACTTCGTAACCTCTCTTTAAATTAGGGAACGTATTTGATTTACAGTTAGCTGACTAGGGTTTTTCTTGCTAGATTTTAGAAGTAGCACAGAACAATTTTCCGATATTTTACTTATGTCATATATATCTTCTCTTTCAGTTGTTTTCTTTATTAGCTGCAATTTACCTGGCTATATATGTCAATATATGTATATCTATTTGCGGGCATTATTATTAATAATTTTTTTATTTAAATTGCTCATAAAGATACTTGCTGAAACTCCTTCACACCGTTTAAAGGTGGTAACTATCACACCAATTGTTTATAAATTTGGAAAGATTTATGAAAATTTCCATGACCTTCAGTCAGGTGAAATAAATAAAATCAACCGAAGTTAATAGTACTTAGAAATCATTATCTTTTCACTAAAGTAAATAAGAAAAGGCAATTTGTCTTATTTATAATATTTTCCTTGCTATCTAAGGAATATCGTTCTGGTATCGTAGACTTTTGATCAAATCTGTTATATTTAATTTTGTATTAGCATATGATCAGATCTGTTATCTTTATCTTTGTATTGGCATATGTTTGGATCCAATTTGTTATGGTATTTAGTATATTTTTCGAGAAATTTAATCTTCATTGTTGTAATAATTATTGTAATACCTTATCGTACCTCTCTTGCAGAGAGAAGGAAGTTTTTCTGTAATTTTATTTTCGGTTTATCTTAATTCATAAATAGTTTGATTTAATATCAAGGAACATTATCGTAATAATAGTGGACCATAAGTGTCAATGTAAATAGAGACTCTATCGTTATATTGAACAGACATTCAAGTGACTTATCGTATCCCAGTTCCAAACCGGGTTGAATTTAGAATTTTGGGGGAGTTCAGCAAGTCCAATCAAGGGGTAGCACGTACTAATTCTCTGTTTGTATCTTTTTCCTGCATGCACAAAAATGAGCTGGACCCAAGGACGCTAGAGGAATAGCACCTACCACCATAGGGGCTACTATTTACTGCTACTAGTCGTCAGGGAAGCTCCAACCAGTAAAGTCACGGCTACCTAGAAGGCTTCGGAACCCTCTAAATCAACTGGCTCTCTCTCTCTCTCTGTCTCCCGATACAGCTGAGGCACCAGACAGTCCGGCCATAACCAGAGAGCATTGCACCAGATAAGTCTAAAATCATTACTTACTGATGTATACTGATCAAACTGCCCTATTGTAATTGAAAGAACTGTATTTGGCTTGGCCACTCTTTTAAAATTGTCAATATAAATTATCTGTTATAAATTGTAAATATAATTGTGAGTGTAAAATTGGTCTTATTTTGCTGCCTATATGTTTGTGTGTGTCTGGCGCCCTCTCTAAGGTGTCCAAAGTTGGAAAAACATAAAAAATGCACCCACCATTTTGAGATGTGCTTTGGCTGAGCTAGTCAGTATTATGATGGATGCCTCCACAACACAAGAGGTTTTCCGTTATAAAATTGGCGCCCAACGTGGGGCTTTAATATAAAAATTGGCGAACCAACGTCGACGCTTTAATATAAAAATTGGCAAACCAACGTGGACACTTTAATATAAATTTGGCACAGACAGACGTCGCAGCAAAATAAGTAGGTTTGATCAGAATTTCTATTATCGGACATATCTTTTATATCTTTTCTCGTAGAGAATTAAATTAACTTGGTTGATTATTTATATCAAATAATTGAAACATTTGATTACTTATCTTAAATAATTTTAATAATTATTCATGGCTTCCAAAAATGCACTTTATCTAATTTAAATTTAAAATATCGATTACTGTGTACCGTTTACTTGAAATCAATTACCTATTATCGTTTACCGTTACTTGGAAGTAAATTATCTTATCGTTTTAAATCTCTTAACTCGGGATCACTGTACCCACTCTATCGTTTTGTTGTTTTTGAGTGGTGTGGTATTATTTACCTTATTTTATCTTACCGCCCATATCACTCAGAAAGTACCGTGTGGGAACTTTGATATCTGTTAGTTATAGTTGATTATTGTACCGTGAAAATTTTCTCGTCGACTGACATTAATTGTTATCTGTTACCTTACTTTTGATTAGAATTTCCTTTGACTATCTATTATTTTTATCTCCCCATCCGTATTCAGTAGTATAGATCTAAAATGGACCCAAATCATTTGAAGGTTAAAGAATTGGACTATGAATTGTTGATTCGCAAGGTAAAACCTATAGGAGATGTTGACTCCAAGCGTAAACTGCTAAGAGGAGCATTAAGTCAAGAAAATGCAAATCGTAGCTTTGTTCAAAGTGTCTTATCTAGCCCACTCCCACATGACGATGACGTTGTTGAAATTAGGGAAACTATAGCCGATCTCAAGACCCAAATTTCTAGTTTTGCTGGAACTACCACTTGCAGTATATATAAGCGAATCTCAACCCGCCTTACCCATCTTTCGGGTAGAATACACCGTTTGTCCGAGAACTCTGATGAAGAGGAAAAAGAAAAATCTGATCTGCAGACTGAACTACTCATGTTGGAAGGCGATTTGGCTTTTAAATTAGTACCTTCAGCGTCTACCCCTCAGCAAGTATCTCATGGCCAATCATTTTCGTCAAATACCCCTGTCTTTAAGTCAGTTTCTCCCTTTAAGTGGAACCTTTATTTTACCGGACAAAATCCCAGAGAATCTGTTCATTCTTTTCTGGAGAAAGTAGAAACGTTAAGAATTGCCCGAGGTGTTAGCAAGGACGAACTGTTTGTCTCTGCATGTGACTTATTCAAAGGAACAGCATTAACCTGGTACATTAGCATCAAGGATAAAATTGGAACCTGGGACCAATTGGTGAATAGATTGAAAAAGGACTTTTTACCATATTTTTATGATGAAGATCTGCAACGCGAGATAGACACTCGAACTCAAGGAGTTAACGAGAAGGTTACTCTGTTCATAGCCTGTATGGTAGGACTGTTCAACCGTCTCTCTACGAAGCCGGATGAGAAGACCATCGTAAACAAAATTCGTCGAAATTTAGCTCCCCATTTCCTCTCTCACCTCGCTTTAATTACTATTGATACCGTAGACCAATTATCTGATGTGTGTCGTCAATTAGAGGAATCCATGACTTGGAGTAAACGTTACCGACCACCTCCCAGTTCCTCCAGTGGATTGTTAGAACCAGATCTGAGTTATTCAGTGTCAGCACCCAGTTCCTTGAGAACCAACTCATCCCGAAATTTTAGTTTCTTACCCCATCTCTCGTCTTCTCGAAATGTTAGTTTTTCGCCTAGCTTCACTTCTCGAAATGTTAGTACCGTAAATGTTTCCGGGCCACGATGTTGGAATTGTAATTTGGTAGGACATACTTATAATGGTTGCAAACATCCCCGAAAATTTTTCTGTTTTGGATGTGGTGCAAAGGGAGTAACGAAGCGGAATTGTTCTCATTGTCTAGCCGAAACGGCAAAAAACGAACCAGCTGGAGATGGACATCTGGACGCTGTCACCAGCACTTCAACCCAAAGTCCAGTACCAAGTTCCTCCACTCCTCCCCACATCAATGGGAAAGGCAAAACGTCTTCTCCTCAATAAAGTCTGGTACACTATTCTCCCATCAGGAATGGAATCAGTGGCTCCTGAAGGTTAAAGCTTTCTGTCGTCCCACATGTAATTTGAGTCCCCTATTTGTTAGGAAACCTTTGGATAACAGACCGTATCTTCCTGTAAACATTTTCGATAGGCCAATAACAGCTTTGGTAGATAGTGGCAGTACCTCTTCAGTATTGGGATCAACTGGACTCTCAATCCTGCAGGACTTTAATTTACCTATTCAGTACCAGGACCCTTCGGTAATAACTACCGCTGATGGTCAACCTCAAGATTTCCTAGGATATGTCATGTTACCTATCTCTCTTAACAATGTCGTCAACTATCTTAAAGTATTGATTATTCCTTCCGTTAAACATAGTCTTATATTAGGTATGGATTTCCTGCAACAATTCCAGATAAAAGCTAACTTTTCTTCCCTATCGTACAAACATCAAGTCACACAAATTTCCACGATTAATACTATTCAATCCGTTTCCGACCTGTCCCCGGATCAACAACTCGAATTACAAAAGATCATGGACTTATTTCTGAGTTTGTCACCTCCGGACAAAATCGGTAGGACACATTTAATCACCCATAGTATCGATACCGGTAATGCTAAGCCCATTGCATCCAGGCAATACCCTTTATCTCCGGCTATGCAGAAAGAGCTAAACAAACAAGTGGATGAAATGTTGAAGTTAGGAGTCATCCAACCCTCTAAGTCACCTTGGTGTAGTCCCTTGTGGTTGGTGGAAAAACGTTCTGGAGAGTATCGTGTCTGTTTTGATGGCAGGAAATTGAATGAAGTAACTGTTCCCGACCAGTATCCCATGCCTTTAGTTGATTCCATTTTAAATAAACTCAGGGATGCTAAGTTTCTGACTTCTATCGACCTAAAACAGGCATTTTTCCAAATCCCTCTAGAGGAATCTTCTCGACCCAAAACTAGCTTTGCTGTTTATGGTAAGGGTTTATTCGAATTTTGTGTCATGCCCTTTGGTTTGTCAAATAGCCCAAAAACTATGGTTAGACTGATGGACATGGTAATTGGACCTGCCTTAGAGCCGTATTGTTTCGTATTTTTAGATGATATTATCGTTGCAACTCCCGATTTTGAAACTCATATTCGTGTCTTACAATCTGTGTATCAACGTCTCAAGAATGCCAACCTCACCGTAAATTGGAAGAAATGCGAATTCTGTCGACCCTCCTTAAACTATTTAGGCTTTGTCGTAGATCAAGAAGGTTTAAGAACCGATCCGGAGAAGGTGTCAGCTATTTTAAATTTTCCTAAGCCCAAGACTACTACTGAAATTCGTCGGCTACTAGAATTAGCTAGTTGGTATAGGAGGTTCATAAAAAACTTTGCCTCGATCTCTGCACCGATTTCCAACTTATTGCAAGGTAGAAAGAAAGGACAACCAATTATCTGGACCCAAGAAGCGGATGATGCTTTTACCAAAATTAAAAGAAGTCTAACCTCTGCACCAGTTTTAGCCTAGCCCTGATTTCACTAAACCTTTCGTTGTCCAGTGTGATGCGTCAGATTACGGAGTTGGAGCCATTCTTTACCAGGAATGTGATGGTTTGGAGCACCCCATAGCGTATGCTAGCAAAACTTTAACGAAAACGCAGCGGAATTATTCAGTCACTGAAAAGGAATTATGGGCAGTCATTTTCGGCATTGAGAAATTTCAAGGATATTTGTTAGGTACCGAGTTTACCAGTTGTAAGCGATCATGCCTTCCCTTAAATGGTTGACAAACATTCCAAATCCCTCAGGAAGGTTAGCTCGTTGGTTAATTCGTTTGTCCCAGTTCAAGTTCAAGGTAGTGCACCGCAAGGGATCACCAAATGTAGTAGCAGATGCATTGTCTAGGTCCATACCTGAAACCTCCACTCTCGATCTTTCCAATCTCAAACCCGATAAATGGTACCACTCTATGATTGAGCGAGTTAAAAAGGCTCCAGAAAATTACCCTTCGTTCAGGGTAGAAAATAACATCCTTTATAAGCACGTTTTTGCTCACCACGATATCGTTAGTAATACTACTGACTGGAAATAGTTGTGCCTCAAGGAAATCGACTAGAGATTTTTCAAAAATTTCATGATGATGCTACCGCAGGTCATTTTGGTGTATCGAAGACTTTTCATCGCATAACTAGAACTCTATTACTGGCCCAAAATGAGACAGGATATTTACCGTTATGTTAGGAAGTGTGATATTTGCAATGCCTGCAAGAGTTCAAATTTACCTCGTGCTGGTTTAATGGGATCATATCGGAATATTAATTTTCCGTTCCAAATGGTATCAGCTGATTTGTTAGGTCCTTATCCGAGGTCGAAAAATCGAAACCAATATCTATTAGTGCTCGTGGATTGGTTTACCAAGTATGTTTTAGTCCACCCAATGCCTACCGCTACCTCTAAGAGAATCACAAAATTTATCGAAACCCAACTGTTCTTAGTGTATGGAGTCCCACAGGTGTTTTGTTGTGATAACGGTAGTCAGTTCACCAGTAAGGAATTCAAGTCCCTGATGGAAGCTTATAAAATCCAGAAAATATTTTACAACGCTAAATATCATGCCTCAAGTGAATCACACAGAGCGAATTAACAGATCCATAGTTACCTGTATCCGTAGTTTTATTTTTGATAATCATAAAGACTGGGATGTCAACATTTTTAAAATCGCCCAAGCCATTCGTCTAGCTAAACACGATGTTACCCATTTTGCCCCTTCATTTTGGTTTTTGGCCGCAACGTTCCTTTGACTGGGGATTACTATGGGAAGATATCTGAGAATGATACAAATTTTCCCACGATTTCCGACAATCTTCAGAAGTCTGAGGATATACAAAAATTTCCAAAACTATTTGTCGACATTCGCAAAAGGTTACACCAGGCATACTTGAGAAACTCTCATCAATATAACCTCCGCAAACGAGAAGTTAATTTTCATGTTGGAGATAGAGTGTGGAAAAAGAATTATACCTTATCAAAAGCAGCTAATGATTATTCCGCCAAATTAGCGCCGAAATTCATTCCGTGTACTATTATTCGGAAATTATCTAATCTTGTTTACCAATTGAAGGACTCCGCTGGGAATAATTTAGGCAATTGGCATGTTAAGGATTTGAAATCCTATTTTTCCGATCCCGAAGTTGGGAATGAGCACTCTTCATACGAATCTTCGAATTCAGAAGACGATTCCTACTTGGAGTAATATCGTACCATTTCACCGTATCTGTCTATCGATTACCAAACTTCTCTGAATACTTCCTTTATTGTTGTACTATTCTATGCTATCGTTTCGTTTCTGTTTCTTACCTTATATATCTTATCTTTTCTTGGTCTCTTGGGTGGGCCGACGAATACCCCAAGCCAGGATCCCAGTGGGGACGTAAAAGCCGTCCATCTGGAGCCCCAGGTTTCCCATAACATCTAGGTCCTCTACAGACTAATTCCTCTTTTCTTGGTCTCTTGGGTGGGCCTACAAATACCCCAAGGCGGTGAAACCATGCGCGGACGTAAAAGTCGTCCAACTGGATTCTATCTATTGCCACAACATCTAGGTCTTTTGTAGACTAATTCATATCGTTCCTATCTCTTGTATCTTTTCCTTGGTCTCTCTCATCAGCTTATGCTTTGCTGTAATTTTTAGGTCACTTTACCTTCTTTCTGGGTTGTCCAGAATGTCATCGTATGAATTATCGCTGAACAAATTAACTCTCTTATCGTTATATATAATAGTTGCTAGTTTGTCGAACTAATGATATTTTCTTGTCTACCTTTTCTTATACCTATTTCAGTTATCGACTTATCGAGTGGTATGCATTTGATGCACTAGCTTTTGTTGATTTAAGATGCATTTTTGGGAATTTGGATTCTCTGCATTATCTGATGTTTATCTGGAACAATTTCTTAGATTCCAAGACCCAAGTCTCGATTTTAACTGATTGTCAATTTCACTTTAGTATTTTACCAACTGGCTTAACTATTTTTCATAACGTTTTCAGATTTTAGGTATGTTTTTTTTCAGAGTGTCTTATATACCGAATATACTGCTGTACTTATAGATTTGTCTGTCGTAATTTTCTATTTCTATCAACTTGTACCGTCAAGTGGATTTCACAGATGTCTGGTTTAGGTATTGGTAAGAACTAATTTTATACGATTTGTCGTACCCTACCATAGTGGAGTTTTTTTTTTAGAGTATTTGATGTTCTTCCGAACTATTTGTCATTCTCCACTACCAATTCTCTCTGTTGAATCATTATGAGTCTATAGTAATACCAGCATATTCTTAAATCTAGTAGTTTATCATCTCTTACAGTGACAATTCATGAAGTATCTTGTAGTCTTATGAGAATAATAAATTTTGATTTTCTTTATCTTCTGTATATGTGTATATTTCTTATAACATTACCGTAATTTTCAAGAATTAAGGTACCGTTTATCGTGGATAAAATTAACTTTCCTTTTTTGGCTATATAGACAGTTTTATGATAATGTTCATTATTTATCGGAATACCGTTTGGATAGTTGAGGTGAGCATTACCTTATCTTTTATAGATTGTTATCTCGTTCATCCTCTTATAGTTAGCTGCATGATGCAGTGTATCGTGACTTATAGAAGTCAGTTTAGTGGAGATCTCCAGAAATTCGAGCAGTGAATTAGGGCTGCTATCTTTTGGTTTTTTTGTCTGGAGAGTCTCGTATCGTATTGGAATTGGGATGGTGCAGTGTTGCACTCCTGGATTCTGTGATGTCGTAGAGGATAGACGATTTGTTGGCAGTGTGTTAGAGCTGCTAGCAACACCTTCACTATGTCAACGTATTTACCGTTCTTTTAGAGTATCTTTCACGTTTTCCCTTTGATTATAAGTAAGATTTGGATATTTTTGGAGTTCCAGTGTTTTGATGTTCCTTGTATAGAACAATTTCTTGAATTCCAGTATCCGCTTCCTACTTATGGCGTGTTGAGTATGCTGTCTCTTAAATAGTAAATCACTTAATCTGTCTTTGACACCCTATAGCATTATCATCTTTCGTTTCAGAGCTATGTCATTTTTGCCGTATATTTTTGTGCTTTTTGGGGATATGTATTTAGTTCTTTGAAATACTTAGTTGTAATTTCAACATTTGTTATTTTACACTTTGAATTATGATCTTTGTTTAAATTATGGTTACTCGACAAGTGATAAATAATAGTATATCTCTAATATTTTACCTTTAGAAAATTTGTAAATTGTGTCACTGCCCAACTAGAGTATCTCCCCTACCGTGACAAGTCTTTTGACTAGAATTTGGAAGACAATTCACTCCTTTATGATGTGAAGGATCCCTGCTGGTACTTTACATCCAGAAATCCTATCTGCTCTAGTATTTGTCACAGTTTCAAGTTTGGCTATCACGTTATTGAGACAACTACTTAGTTTTTATTCATTAGTTAGTGTATCCCTTATATCTTATATCGTATCGTTAATTTTTTTCTTGAGTATAGAGTTGAATTCAAACATTTGATACCGGGAATCATGTTTGTCTACAGCAGATGATACCGTTAAATCAGTCTAATTTAATTATTATATACTGAAATATCTTCCAGAATATATCTAGTAAATTTCGATATGGATTTAATAAATTTTCATGCAATCGCAGTGTAAAACGATTAGATGTTTCTGAATTTTCTTTACTTTTTCGAATTACCTCTGAATCATTAAATCTGAACTATTAAGCTCCCTAATTTTGACATCTACTTTTACCGAACATATATATTCTCTCTTTTCGTTGTCAACTTGAAGTTTTTCTATTTAACTACTCTGTTGAATAATTCGAGAGTAGATGCTTCTAGTATCTTGTTAGATTAGAATGGGACTCATTAGAGTATTCTCGCTACAAAATTTTTCACAATTGCATTGTGAAAAATTTTCCCCACGTGACCGGGGTGTGTAACGATTAAATCGTCACTTTGGGTTAGTGTTAATAATTTTTCTATATTTTGGTTTTAAGTAAAATTTGTACGCCAACCCTGTTGAGTTCAGAATATCACCTCAGGTACGTAAAACATTAGTATCTCGCTTTCAGCTGTTATTAAATTAAATATTCCTCAAATTTGATTTTATTCGCTTTGCATGGCTGATTATTTAATTCTAAAATTATGTTTCGTCATCCCTTTTATCGCCTAATGATTAATTTTCATAATGTAACTCGTACAATGAACTAAATCGGTAATATTAATCCATTTATTTGTCTTTGAATTAATTCTCATTTCGACTCTGTGTATCGTCTACCGCATTAAGAAACCTGCGCGGTACTTATTTGCTGGGTACCGGCGAAAAATTCACGTTTTTGGATTCTCTCTCTTCCCTTTTGTCAATCGACGAGACCAGATCGATTATTTTGGCATTTTCAGGAAGCCATTTTTTATCTTATCGTACCGTTTCGATTACCAAAGAAAGTGAGTAAAGCAAGTGTATATTCTTTTCTCGCGATTAAATTATCTGTACCGTTTCTTATAGTATAATTGAAGGTGAAAATACCGATCAATTGAAATATCGATTTATCTTTTATCTATCGTAGATATATGTATATATGCACATGTCTTATTTTTTATCGTAGCTGAAATTCGGAAGCTGTGTGAAGATGTGTTACCGACCAGAGTTCATCATATAGCTTCGTTGGATTGTTTAAAAGGAGTGTTTGCTCTACATGATCTATTTTCTTTTCCTATTTAGGTGGTGAAAAGGAATCAATTTTTTATAATTTTCTTATAGAGCATAACCTTTCTATTGGAACACGTGCTAGGTGCTACTGCTTTTTGCCTTTATATATATATATATATATATAATATATATATATATATATATATATATATATATATATATGTGTGTATATATATATGTATATATATATATATATATATATATATATATATATGTGTATATATTTCTTTTTCTCTTTAATTACATCTCTCTTATAAACTAGGAACAGGAACTGTGGTTTTATCATTTTCTAGGGTTGTAGCTGAAAGGGAGAATTCCTGATTTTCCGTTGCAATCACGTACAGTGAAGCCATTTTGTTTGCTCTCCGAGACCACCATTGCTAGGTTTGAAGGAAAAGGGGAAACTAATCTGGGAAATTTGGATGCCAACCTAGTCTACTTAGCAAAGGAGGAAAGCGAAGTAAGTGATTTTTCTATATCTAAAGTCTTACCTAGATTGCTTTTATTTTT
Organism: Octodonta nipae; assembly: GCA_034190945.1. Taxonomy (NCBI): domain Eukaryota; kingdom Metazoa; phylum Arthropoda; class Insecta; order Coleoptera; family Chrysomelidae; genus Octodonta; species Octodonta nipae. Next base: position 95,740,555 of record CM067217.1, on the reverse strand, counting down.
TTATTAAATTTAAACACATTCACTGTAGAATTGTTTTTATATCACTTACTTCGTAACCTCTCTTTAAATTAGGGAACGTATTTGATTTACAGTTAGCTGACTAGGGTTTTTTTTGCAAGATTTTAGAAGTAGCACAGAACAATTTTCCAATATTTTACTTATGTCATATATATCTTCTCTTTCAGTTGTTTTCTTTATTAGCTGCAATTTACCTGGCTATATATGTGAATATATGTATATCTATTTGCGGGCATTATTGTTAATATATTTTTTTTTATTTAAATTGCTCATAAAAGATACTTGCTGAAACTCCTTCACACCGTTTAAAGGTGGTAACTATCACACCAAATTGTTTATAAATTTGGAAAGATTTATGAAAATTTCCATGACCTTCAGTCAGGTAAAATAAATAAAATCAACCGAAGTTAATAGTACTAAGAAATCATTATCTTTTCACTAAAGTAAATAAACAGGAAATTTGTCTTATTTATAATATTTTCCTTGCTATCTAAGGAATATCGTTCTGGTATCGTAGACTTTTGATCAAATCTGTTATCTTAAATTTTGTATTAGCATATGATCAGATCTGTTATCTTTATCTTTGTATTAGCATATATTTGGATCCAATCAGTTATCTTAATTTAGTATATTTTTCGAGAAATTTAATCTTCATTGTTGTAATAATTATTGTAATACCTTATCGTACCTCTCTTGCAGAGAGAAGGAAGTTTTTCTGTAATTTTATTTTCGGTTTATCTTTAATTCACAAATAGTTTGATTTAATATAAAGGAACATTATCGTAATAATAGTGGACCATAAGTGTCAATGTAGAGACTCCTATCGTTATATTCATAGACATTCAAGTGACTTATCGTATGCCAGTTCCAAACCGGGGTTGAATTTAGAATTTTGGGGGAGTTCAGCAAGTCCAATCAAGGGGTAGCACGTACTAATTCTCTGTTTGTATCTTTTTCCTGCATGCACAAAAATGAGCTGGACCCAAGGACGCTAGAGGAATAGCACCTACCACCATAGGGGCGACTATTTACTGCTACTAGTCGTCAGGGAAGCTCCAACCAGTAAAGTCACGGCTACCTAGAAGGCTTCGGAACCCTCTAAATCAACTGACTCTCTCTCTCTCTCTCCCGATATAGCTGAGGAACCAGACAGCCCGGCCATAACCAGAGAGCATTGCACCAGATAAGTCTAAAGTCACTACTTACTGATTGTATACTGATCAAACTGCACTATTGTAATTGAAAGAAATTGTTGTTTTGGCTTGGCCACTATTTTTAAATTGTCAATATAACTGTAAGTGTAAATTTGTCTTATTTTGCTGCCTATATGTTTGTATGTGTCTGGCGCCCTCTCTAGGGTGTCCAAAGTTGGAAAAAGAAAAAAAATGCACCCACCCTTTTTGAGATGTGCTCTGGTGAGCTAGTCAGTATTATGATGGATGCCTCCACAACAACAAGAGGTTTTCCGTTATAACATGGTATTATTAGAAATGCTAAAAAACACTAAAAAGCTGAGTTTTTTGCAAGTAGGCCATGTATTTTCCATTTAAAAGAGAATCAAACAAATAATTCCATTTGAGATTTTTTATAGGAGTTTATCAGCAAAGAAAAATAATGTTAACAATAATTCAATAACATGAAACACGAAATTTAGGTACCTAAAAGCAACTAATAAATAGTTATACATCGTTCATTATGTATAACAAACAGAACTAGTATTACAAATCAAATATCTATCGTAAAATTAATTTTGGATATTATTTATTACCTTATTGAGTTAACTGTTCAAATTGTTGTCCATATTCCCTAACACATAATTGGCAAACCTTTTCAATACGCCTGAGTGCATTTAAAATTATAACAGGTCGCCTTTGTAAATCCCGAAAAGCTGCCTCCGTTGCGGCACGAAGTTCTTCGCGACTGTTGTGTCTGTTGGTATATATTTTATTTTTCAAATAACCCCACAAAAAAGTCCAATATAGATAAATCGGGTGATCTTGGAGGCCACCTAATTGGTCCATGTGTTCCTATCCAACATCCTTGAAAATTATTTTCTAAAAAGCGCCCAATTAATCTAGAATTGTGGGCAGGGGCGCCATTTTGTTGAAAGTGTATAGAATTGCGAAAGGCGAGGGGAACATCTTCCAATATTTCGGGTAATAAGTCTTCTAGGATTGTCAAGTACCTATTGGCGGTAAGGGTTCCTTCAAAAAAGCGGTACTTTATTTTTGTCCCCAGTATGAAACAGGCTACATTAAAACCAAATCGACCCTGCTGTTGTCGCTCAAAAATCAAATGCGGGTTCTCATCATACCAGTATCTTGTATTCTGCCTGTTAAATATACCGGCACTGCTTATATGAGATTCGTCTGACCAAATAACATTGTCCCTTCGGATTTGGTCTAAAAACCAATTGCAAAATTTTAAGCGTCTTGCTGCATCACCAGGATATAAGTGCTGGGCAATTTTGACTTTGTAAGGTTTAAATTTATATTTTTTTAAAATTTTTTAGACCAGTGATTGAGAAACTCCAGTGTAATTTTCTAATTTCGCACAAGAAGTCTGGGGATAGGCATGAACGCTAGCTAACAGATTTATTTCATTCATTTCTCGATTTTCTTTGTTATACACATTTGATCGAGGTTTAGAATATGCACCAAAACTTAGTAAATTATTCTTTAGTCTAAATATAGTTGCTCGATGCCTCTCTGGATATCTGAAAGTTTTAAACACGCGATTTCATGAAATATCTTATGGTAAAATACTCGTACTTTATACCTGTGGAAATATAGTTCTAAAGCTTCTTCAACATTCTCATAACATTGATTTAAACATTGTATCATATCGTATTTTTCGTTATTTTGAAAAACGAATTCTCTTCCAGCCATTATCAATTATCAACCAGCAAACCCACGAATAATTATTTATATAATGATCTTGTAAACTCAAACACGATAAAACACAATAGTTACTAACAATGACAGCTTGATCAGATTTGAGTTTTTCTCTCCAGCCCTCACTAGATAAAATATTGTTCCGAAAGGCGGAATTCTATAATAGTTTTAAATGGATTCATTCGAGATGGAAAGGTTTGCCAATTATGTGTTAGGGAAAATAGACAACAATTTGAACAGTTAAATCAATAAGGTAATAAATAATGTCCAAAATTAATTTTAAGATAGATATTTGATTTGTAATACTTGTTATGTTTGTTATACATAATGAACGATGTAATGTAATTATTAGGTGCTAAAAACCTAAATTTCGGGTTTCATGTTATTGAATTATTGTTAAAATTATTTTTCTTTGCTGATAAACTCCTACAAAAAATCTCAAATGGAATTATTTGTTTGATTTTCCTTTTAAATGGAAAATACATGGCCTACTAGCAAAAAACTCAGCTTTTTAGTGTTTTTTAGCATTTCTAATAATACCATGTGTATTGTATTATATATTATTTTAAAGGGAAAAAAATAACGAATTCAATGAAATAATAAAATACAGGGTGTTCCATTTAAAAATATATAATGTTGTGTAGTATCTTCAAAACCATACTCGGAAAATAAAATTGAGTACTCCACTGGATTCTATGCAAAATTTTCTATTAGACGTAGTTCTTAGCGCAAGATTATTTCTAATAACTTCGTAGATATAGAAGGGGTCCAAAAAGTATAAATTATCAAAATCGCCCACTTATGCAAAATCTGATACGGCCATCCAGAGTTTCACAAAAAAGTAGAACAGGTATGTGAAAACCGCAAGACTCTATCTTCAATAACAACCGAGTAACCTGGCAATCTCAACCAAAATGGGATGCAGTGTACAACGTTGCCACGGTATGAAGGAGGAAGAGGATTGGCAGATATAGGCAAGTTACCTGATCAACAAATTTCTAATTTGTGTAATCATTACCAGAAACTCGCAGAATTTTCTGATCTACACAGAGTCATATGTCAGGTTGATTACTCAAAACCTCTGCGACTGACAGAACAACAAGTGCAAGTATGCCACCAGACAACTGATCAGAAACTGCTCAAATGGAAAAGAAGCCGCTTCATGGAAGACATATACATGACGTCAACCAAGATTATGTCGACAGTTCAGCCTCGAACTACTGGTTGATCTCTGGTCATATGTTTCCTGAAACGGAAGGTTTATATTGGCAATCCAAGATCAAGTAATTCCAACTAAGAAGTATCTAAAGTACATCGTTAAAGACCCTTCTATCAACAACGACCGATGCAGATATGGTTGCCAAACATCTGAATCTATCCAGCATATCACAGGAGGTTGCCAAGCGTTCGCTGCAACTGAATACAAAGAACGACACGATGCTGTGGTAAAAATACTGCACCAGGAACTAGCGGTGAAACTTGAGCCATCACAGTCGGTAAGAACACCCTACTATACATACATACAAACCAGAATCTATTTTACAAATAACAACTACTAGCTATACTGGGACCGGACGATATTGACCGAGTGGTCAGTTGCACACAATAGACCAGTTATAGTTTTGGTAGATAAAGTCTCTAGAAAAACAACCTTAATTGACATAGCAATCCCTAACAACAATAATATAAATATTAAGCAGGCTGAAAAAATAGCCAAATATAGGGATTTAGAATTTCAAATACAGAGACAATGGGACATGAACAACACTCTAACGGTACCAATTGTTATGTCAACAACAGAAGTAGTCCCAAAACATCTATTAAAGCATTTGAAATACCCCGGTCTGGACGAACGTCTTTATCAACTGATGCAAAAAGCTCTCCTGTTAGGAATAGCCCGGACGGTCAGAAAATTCATGGGGAACTGCAGCCACGACTCCAACGACGGGCCTGCTGATATCCTGGCAAGGGCTCTCACAGAGCTAAACCCTTTTGATATGTAGTATATCTGGGGTTTAGTGAATTTTCGCCTAAAGGCACACTATGTGTGCCATAGAGGGAGCGTGAAGCCATACGTTGTATGGTCAAGTCGGAATAATAATAATAATAATATCAGCTCTAATAATATCCTCGGAAAGGAGCAGCTGTCTGGGGATCGCCAGGGCATGTCTGGAGCCGGCGCTGGACATGACAGCATGCGGGGCGTCGGTGGCAGGGTGCTGAGGAGGCGGGCCCCTGTCGCACAAAGAGCTACAGTCCAAGAACCACAACAACACTCACCAATATCGTCGCAGCATCAACGTGACCATCACCAACGGAGTCAAACGAGAACGAGAACTCCACCCGCAGAAAGTGTTGCGCAGGATCAACAGCCGGCAACTGAAGCGGGACTGAAGAGGCAGCTCATGAAAAGGACTAGCGCCATGAATAAATTTGTAATGCGCAAGTTACAGACTGACTAACCTTGGCCAGGACAAGACTGGATATCGCCAAATACTGCATCAAAAGTTCTTTTGTTTTTGTCCTCTTCGCTGTCCTGTTTCTCTTCTTTCCTCGCCTTTTTGTTTTTATCCTCCTCGCTGTTGTCCGTTTCTGTCCCTGTCTCGATGTTTGTTTTCTTCTTGTTTTTCCTGCGTTTTTTCCTGTTTGCCGCTTCTTGGAAATCCATACATGTCGCTGTCCTCCTTTCTTGATTCTTCCATTGGCGTCTCTTCGTTTTTTAACCCCCGTTCCACTTTTCTTTTCTTTTCTTCCTCTCTCAGTGTCACTTCTTTGTATTTATATTGCTGATTTTGCCACGTGCTGTTTATATTTCCGTTAATAATTATTTTGTTAATTTCCAAATAATTCCCCTTCAAATTTCAAACTAAATTTTTATACCCTTTTACCTTTTTTTTTAAATTTGTCTAAATCATTCAATCATATATTTAAAACCTTAATGTGACATTGGTCACCTATTAACCACCAGTTGTTTGGCAGGTATTTTATTAAAATTGGATTTATTTAAAATTTAGATTTTTTTAAGCTTTAAATTAGTTGCTTACTCTACAATATGCTCTCTGTTCTCTTTACACTGTTATTATTTTAGCGTTCCATCCGTGTTTTTATGATTTCTAACGGTTTTGAATTTTGACGTTTCTAATTTCTTGTTTTAGAAAGAATTTATTTAATTTAAAAGTGTTATTGATCCAAAATAAGTGTAAATTGGTATATTTAATGCCTAAATTTGTGTTCTTTCAACTCTACCATCATTTACAACTGAATTTAATCTTTTGATGTCTAACCTTTATAGTTCTTTGCAAATCTTTTCTATTCTGTAAGTATTACTATTTTATTAAATTTGTATAATGCAATGTCTAGATTTTAATATACGCCAATATTCATCTTTGCCATAATTCGCTTTTGAAACATCTTACATAGTTTATCATTACTGGTTCATCTATCTTATATTTGCTTGTTCCTTATATCTATTTACAATCAATTGCCACTTCATTTAACAATTTAAGTTTGTCTTTTTATAAAATTTATCTTTCTTATTAATGCAAATTATCAACATTACCCCATTAATTACCTATATTTTAATTGGTAAGGTTATATAATATTTTATATGTACTTAAATCCATTACAATATATATATATATATATATATATATATATATATATATATTTGTTTTTATTTTTAAGTTTTCGCGGGCACTAAATGTTTTAGGTGGTTTCCGGGAATTCATCCGCGTAGTTGATAACTGATCCCTGTCGGGATCGATGGTAAAATGACGACGTTTCGGCAGAGTCACATCTGCCGAGTAACTAGAAGCGAAAGCAGAAGGCTACGAGAATTATGCGAACCGACCTGAAGAGGGCAGATGTGACTCTGCCGAAACGTCGTCATTTTACCATCGATCCCGACAGGGATCAGTTATCAACTACGCGGATGAATTCCCGGAACCACCTAAAACATATATATATATATATATATATATATATATATATATATATATATATGTTACTTCGGAAGTTTTTACGAGTATGAGGTGTCACTGAAGGTTCTTGGGATTCTCGTGTGTATGGTTCAGTTGTCTTAGAAAAGACAGTCTTTTCTAAGACAGCTAAACCATACACACGAGAATCCCGAGAAACTTCAGTGATATGAACAAGCCTAGGTTCCGGGTGAGAACTGCGTCTGAATTTATTATATACTCAACGTTTCTACTCCTGCTTTGGAGCCATTATCAAGTTACAAAAGTGAAAGACAGTTTCAGAGTCTAGATCGAACACGGGGCCTCAATCTGCCTACTCCTCAAGAGTCACTAGGTAACTGAACTGAATTTGAGTCTGGTCTGCTTCTTTTATTTATAGTTAGCGGTGGGTTAGAAGGGGATGTTGGTGGGCGTGTCTGCTTTGTTTAATCTGGTAATTACGGAAGTTCATGCTGTGGGAAGGCAAGAGCTGTCATCGCGTCGGTTTAGACAGAAGGGCCTTTTCTCCATTTCTATAGTTTCGCGAATAGTAGATGCCCTAAGGGAGTTAAGAGATATGATAGTCCTACTGTCCTCGATGTTGATAGAGTGTCCTGTTTGGATATGATAATGCGCGAGTGCTGAAGTCGGATCTTTTTTGCGAACTGACAAAGAATGTTCATATACTCGATGGTTGATGTGCCTATTTGTACGAACGATGTAGCTTTGTGGGCAATCGTGACATGGAATTTCGTAAACTCCTTGATCCTCGTTAGGTACTTTATCTTTAGGATTTCCGGTTAAGTTAGATATAGTTTGACTGGTGTTGAAGACTGTCTTTATTTGATGTCGGTGTAGAATCCGTGCTATTTTGTCAGTGACTCCTCGAATGTAAGGAAGGAAGGCTTTCCGGTGTTGTTGGTCTGTTTCTGATGGGTTGATGCACTCGGGTTGGTTGCGATTGACTAAATATGCGTGCAATGTGGTCTGGATGATAACCGTTTTGTCGAAGGATTTGTTGAAGATTATTAAGTTCGTTTTGTCTATTGTCAATGTCTGTTAAGCGAATAGATCTAAGAGTCAAAGATTTCATTACAGAACATAATTGGGCAGGGTGATGATGTGATTGGGCATTTAAGTATCGATTGGTGTGGATTTTAAATTAGACGAGTTTGGGGCCTGGAGAAAGAGGTGAACCCATCGGTGCCCCACGTACTTGTTTAAACAGAGTGTCTTGAAATGAAAAATATGTGTTAGAAGGACAGTGCTGTACAAGTTTCATGATGTCAGAAGAGATATTGTGTTTTGTTTAAAATATCTAACCTTTCTGAAATGGGGACATTGGTGAAAAGAGATACAACATCGAAGCTAACCAGGATATCATTTTCTGAAATTCTATAAGCGCCTAACATATTTAAAAAGGAAGAAGAGTTCTTTATGTACGAGAATGCTTGTTCGGCTAGAGGTTGAAGGGTTTTGGCTAAGTACCGGCTAAGTACCGACTAATTCTTGGGTCGGGGATTGTACCGAACTGACAATGGGCCTAAAAGGAATGTCCGGCTTGTTTAGTCCGTAAATTTTGGGAATTTTAGGAGATTTTTCACGTGGAATTATGGTCTTTAAGATGCCAAGAGGAAGATATGTTGTGTTGATGATTTCCTTGGTCTGTTTCTCTAAGTAAGTAGTCGGATTATTGTTAATTATTTCGTAGTCTAGAGTGTGGAGTAGAGATTTCGTCTTGTGAATATAGTCCTTAGTGTTGAGAAGAACAGTCGCGTTACCTCGGTAGGAAGGACAGTTATGTCACCGTTCCCACGTAGTTGTTTTAATGCATGTCTTTCTTTGGAAGTTAGGTTTGATTTTGGTGGCTTTGATGTGCGGAGTACTCTAGCAATGTCTTGGCGAGTATCTTCAGCCTCAATATCTGTTAGTTCAACCAAAGCTACCTCAGCTTGAGAAATTATTCTTTCAGTTGGGATAGTTTTTGGCGTCACTGCGAAATTGATTGACCTTTGGATAGAACGTGTAAACTGGTAGAGTCTAAGGAGAAATCAGAAAAGTTGTGGACAGCCGTCTGAGTAAGTGAGGTGACAGCAAGTTTTTGTTTTGTAATAAGTCCTGTTAGTTTATGTTTTTGAGTCACTGTTGGCTTTTGAGCTAAGTGTGCCGCTTTATCGCTCGAAACGCGATCAAAATTGTCCCACAGAATTGGATGAGGGTTGAAAGTATGTAATGACGAGTAGCAATTATACAAATCTCTGTTGGTTTGGCTATGCTTAAAGAAGAATATAAACTAATCCAAAATGACCTGTTTGTTTGTTTTTTTTTTCTGGAATTTACTAATTTTCAAACTTATTTCAGTTTTAAGTATGGGTTATACATCTGGGACATACGAACAGAAAAAGCTCAATAAAATATCATTCTACAAGTCCCAGATGTATAACCCATACTTAAAACTGAAATAAATTTGACAATTTGTAAATTCCAGAAATCAACCTTCCGATGTAGTAAAAACAACAAACAGGTCACTTTGGATTAGTTATTATCGTTCTTTAAGCATAGCCAGATCGTTTGTCGTTAGTGTTTCAAAATGTAAAAATAACAGCAACATTTACTTAAATTTACAGTTACGCACGCCGTAGGTAAGTTTATTCTTAAATTATAAATAGATTTAACTTTTAGAATAGGTTTGAAAATGACCAAAAACATGGCCGAAACGTCATGAATAAAACATGTAAAATGAACATGATTTTATCATTTTGAACGACCTAATATCAAGAAAATACATTCACAATATATATATATATATATATATATATATATATATATATATATACTAGCAGACCCGGCCACGCGTTGCTGTGGCTGAGTGATTTAAGACAGATTTGAAAGACAAATTTAACACAAAACGCACAAAATTTAACGCAAAATAAGACATCTATAGTGTGTAGTCTCAGAAAATATATCACATTCAAGTGTGGCGTCATCTATGAGGTGCAAAGGGCAAAGTTCCCTGTAAAGAAATTCGCTGAAGGCGCCATCTGTTCCTGACTTATGGAACGTACGATTAATAACAACAACCAACGTTGATGATCAGTTTATTATTAATTATTAATTATTAAGACCATTAATTTAAATAATAACTATCCTATCATCTAAGTTGGACCAAATTACATATATATGCCAACTTTCATGAATATCGGTTGACTCGTTTTTGAGTTTATTCGGAACATACACAGTGACACGGATTTTTTATATATTAAGATATAATGTTATATTGCTTAATTTTTAGTATTAAATTAAATATATTAGATTATTATGTATTTAATTATTTTTTGTTACAATTGAAATGTCAGTTCCTCCAAAATAATGCTCACTCTTTACTAAGAGTATCGCTATCATTCTCTGTCGTATAAATACCGAGATCCCATCATGTGCGACTGCGATGTTGAGTCCTTTGTTATTACACAGTATTCTTACTTCGGATCTCTCTGTCACCCATTTGCACTCGCGTTAAAAGTGAAATCTTTAAAATTCCTAAATTCTTATTAGGACCTATTTTTTTGCAGACAACCCTATATCAACCTGTTCCCAAGAAAACAGGGCTTATGTTGATATACAATTTTTTCTATTATCCAATCAAGTGAAAGTAACTGGCATCGACATACCTGTTTATACCTGGCAACCCAGTAGTTCGTCCAGTTAAATAATAGACAACACAACGGCTGCTACTCTTACTCTTACACTTATACTCAGGATTACATTTTCTTTTTATCTTGATAATGTAATATTTAGTTAATTTTTTTATTAATTAAAAATAGTCTGTCGAGGATTTTTTTTGACAACCCATTTTTAATAATTTTCTAATATACTAAATTTATTATAAAATATGTTTCATTCTATTATCAGCTCGGTGAAGGTCGACTTTGGTTCGGATCTTCTACTATATAATGTGGATAAATGCAATGCCAAATTCAAATCACGCAGGTATTTGATTAACTACATTTCGCTCATCGAATATATACTTAATACGATTTGCAGCGATCTACCGATTATAACTCTAACATTCTAGAGGTCTTGGTTAATACCAATGACGTCACAAAAGAGCCCTTTGTTATGTAATTGTTAGAAATTTCTTTAACCGGTAATAACACAAAGTAGTAGTTGTTTTTTGGTTGTCTGCATCTTTCTTAAATGACATTTTAGTTTATGTATTTACTGTTTTACATGTTTACTTTACATTTAGCAATAAATTTTGATCAGTTTTGCAAAAATCACTTAAGCACCACTAAAGAAACACATTTATAAGAAATTTCTTGATATGTACAAAATTTTAAATAATCAAAAACGAAACAATTTATTTTTGGTTGAACCAAATTGCATTCTAGCGAATCACTTTTGGTTCTACTTTCAATGTTGAAAAGGGAAATTTCAAAGTACAACCACTGTCAACCAAAGGTAGAACCAAAGTTATGACCGGTAGATCGCTGCAAATCGGCTTTAGTCTCTGTCGTCGATGGTTAGCATTATTGCTTGGGAATCACCGCTGTAGTGCGAACGATAAGGAAGATTTCTCTCCTGCATTCGGGTCAGTTAACGCTGTTCCGGCTGTTCTAGTTAGAGTTGTGAAATAGTGAGAAAATCAGTTGTTAGGAATACTTAAAACTGCTTGAACACGATTTTATTTATAAGGTTTTGTTGTGTAGCTTATTATTTTTTGTTTAAGTTATAAGTGACATTATACGTTTTTTGTGTAAAAATCTTCTTGGAGTTTGTTCCTCTGACTTGGTAGTCATTTTCTCATGGAAATTCTGTGGAACCTTTGGTGTATTACAAATGTAAAATACACACAAAAACGAAAATTCACTTTGAGATGTACACTTTATTTTGACACAACGACACGTGTTTCGGCATACAATGCCTTTATCAAGTTCCGTAAAATACTTATTCTAACTTACTTCACAAAATACTTATTCTAACTTACTTCACAAAATAGTTTTTCTAACTTACTTACTACTTATTATAAAAAGTAGGTTAACTTAAATCTATCAAAGCAATTATGATATTATCTTTTCTAGATTTTACAGCATAGATTGCAAGACAATATAATTTTTTTTACGTATTTAGTAGATACAATTGGATTTAATATTTTAATATGAACAGCTGGCGAAAGGAGGCATTGAGTTTTCGACGGTCGTATTCTACAGTTAAAATAAAATGTAAATAGTAGTTTCTGTGAATATAAATTGTTTAAAAGTAGTGGAAATAAATTAGAGTGAGTTGTTTTTAAATAAATTCAAGAACTGAACTGAACCCGAGTGTGAAAATAAAAACCTTACAATATTATCGACATCTAGGAGTTTCAAGGAAAACTAGCCCATAGAGACTCCAAATCAGAATTCATACGGTGTATAACGCCGTTACCCTATGGTTTTGGTTAACTTGTGAATTATTCACCTCCTTTCTGTCCTAGGAATCATAGAGAAATGCCGTTACACACAATACGACTTCCGATTTGGAGTCTCTATGCGCTAGTTTTCTTTGAAACTTCTAGATCTCGATATTGTAAATAACAATACACATATTCTATTTAGTTTTTACTAAAAATTTGTGTAGAAATCTAGATACTGATTACTGAATTTTTTTCATCATTTTGTAAATAAATCTACCGGATTTATAATATTAAAGACATTCTTATTAGGGATGCTCAAATTTTATAAAATAACAATGTTGACATCAAATGATACATAGAAAAATAAAAATTATTTAAAAATCAATGTTCAAAAATCTTAAATGTCACATTTTAAATTTAATTAAAAAAATATCCATGTTATAAAATAATCAATAGCATAGTTTTATATACATACATAGACATAAAATACCTAATAATATATCAAAGAATGCAATGCAACTCATTTGCGACGCAACTGCCACCGCGGGAAAACGATCTCATGCAACAGATTTGAAACTGATTGCAAACCAGTCGAATTCCAATTGCTATGACTCTGAGTAGGGAGGTAGTGGTTTTTTACAGCTGTAAATGTTAACTGATGCAGAAAGCGATCTCAGTGATTCTGTGTGTTTTTTTAATATTTTTTCACTATCAATTATATAGTCGCCCATACCCCGCTCACTCTACGTAAAATTACCACTATGGGTAAAACTTAAGTCTTATTAACCAGAAAAAGTTTTTTAATTACCTTAACTTGTAAATGTTTTCAATATAATTATATATTTTCTGAAGAATTTAAATTAATTTTAACTCGCCCAGGAGATATTACGACTTAATACTGAATTAGACAGTTTCTGGTAAAAGTTTCATTTCTAGAAACCCAGTTTGATTTACCTGGATCGTTAACAAAAAGTGCAAATTTGGAGTACACACAATATTCAAGCACTTCACCATTCAAGTTACGTTTGGTCTGTAGTTTGAGTCTGGGACATTATTGCACGTAATTAGAGTTCGACCAAAAGTCAGATTTTGACCGAATCCGAAGCCGATTGTTCGACCACAGCCTCAACCTTCGGCCTACGCCGACGGTTTTACTTTAGTAAATAATTCAATAATAGTGACCAAAAACCAGTGCAATATCGTTGCAAATTGAATAGAAAGTATTTAGTATTTTGGGTGACAGCAAAAAAACCATCTGAGTTTGTTTTAAAATGACTTTTTGCTATGTTTCAAATCTGTAACATTTTTTACACAACAGCTATGAACGATTGAAATAATATAAAACATACTTACTGCAAATACTTATTTTTATTTTGCAGCTGAAAAATTAGAAAACTGTAAAATTAAAAATTTGGAAGTTAAGCACTTCTTAATTAAGGAATAAAAATGTGTTTACAAAATGTATGCTATGTGATACCCTATATCTGATACATTAGACATAATTTTAAAAGTTATGCAAGCAAGGCTACGAGCTGTAACTTTCAATTGCACAGGCATACTATAGAATTTCGGCAAATAGAGTAAATGAATATATAGAAAGTCATACGAAAAACTCCTTAAGCCAGCTATAGCACAACATTGGATAATGGTCAAAACAGTAATGGAAAATGTAATAGAAAGCGCTCTAGTTTATAGGGCAGCCAGGGATGGACACTTGTTTGCTATCACCTTACCACTTAAATTGTAATGCCGAAGAACCTTCAGACCTATTTTTCTGAGAATTTAAATAGGTCTTAAACGAAAATTTCTAAGCCTATTATTGACTGTTATAACACAAAAGACGAATAGTTTTTTTATTAATAATTATTGTTTCCTGGTAGGTATAGTATAAATAAAAGTGATGCGTATAGATTTTCAAAGCTAGTAAGTACTGCATTAAACGAAAATTTCTAAATCTATTATTGACTTTTAGTACATAAAAGAGAAATAAGGTCCCTGCATTTATATTAATATATTATTTCCTGGTGTAGTATAAATAAAAGTGATGCGTACAGAATGCTAACGAAATAATAAATAAGCGCCTCCGTTTTTTTAACTACAACACCTTCCTTGAAAAGTATTTATAAAACATCTGCTTTTTGTTCCAGTCGATTTGAGGAAGGGTGTTTCATTGACTCTTTGATTTATTACAATTTTAAAGCACGATAATTCTCTATTTTGACAAATTATAAACCAAATCCAAAAATAAAAACTCGTGCAATTATTAGCGAGTGAACGATTAATGTTAAATTGTGCGAGGTAGAGTGTGTAAGTTGTACGTTTGTTACATAAAAAACAGTGAAAATTATGGGAAATGCAACAAAGGACTTATGCAGGATTGTGAAGAAAAAATTTAGTAAGGTATTTCTTTTATATAGAAGATATTTCATTTCGGTTATATAACCCAATAATCATATGTGTGACTTATTTGAAATACTTGATTTAAAATGCAAATACATAATGGAAAATACCTAATTTCTATTTTATGTTTTAATAGGTACCTTTTTAGAAGAAGTATATTGAATTTTATTTGAAATAATTTTCCAGAACTGTTTTTGATTTACAAAATGCAAAATAGTTTAATGTGCAATCATGCACGCAATATGCGGCGAGGAAAAATTGAAAAATTCTCACAATAAAAGTACTTTGGGCAATTAGCAACTTCTCTAAAGAAAAAACAATTCTCCGGGCCACAATTTATTATTTACATGTAACAGTTATTATGAAACCATTGATTTAGTCAAACAATACCCAAACATACTATTACTAATTTATATATGTTAAAATTTGCTTTTGTTTCTTTTTCAATGACTACTAATATAAATAGTCAGTGCTCTTTTCCAAACTATTCTCTTGAACAACAAGCCATGGACAACCTATATTAGATGATTTCTCGTGTTTTACCAGAAAAAAATAGAATTTATTTACTTTAAACTCCTCAACATCCAACTCGTTTCTTGAAGGAAATGGTTTCTTATAAGTTTATGAAAGGCACGATTTCTATGCCATCTTTTTAGCTTTTCCGGCTGTAACCATGACCTTAGTCAGGTTTTGATGCAGGGTAGGGAAAGAATGCTTTAGGATAGGTCGAAAAGAATGTCAAAAACAGATACTACAATCTGCTTTATATTACACTCAACAAAACAATCGTGTCGATAGTGATAGAGATAAAAAATATATTGAATTTTAGTATTACAGTTTTTTGTTCAGTTGAGTATTGTCTTGAACTTCCATTTTAATATTTTGTTGGACCAGCTACCATTTGCCATTCTCTTGACATGTTCAAAACCGAGTCAATTGTTTCCTTTCTATTTCTTCTGTTATTGGTCGGTTTATATTCATTTCTGCCCGTACGATGTCGTGTTTGAGTATGTCCAACGCTTGAACAGCTACAGCTTTACCCAAGAAAATCCATCTACGTTGCCAAAAATTTCTTAATTTTCTTCTTATGTTTTTGTCCCACAACAGAGTTTAATTTACGCGTAGCAGTTCGTCCTTAATTTATTTATTCTCTAAATTCGTCGACAGTATTTCCTTGTTTATTAAGAATCATTCCCAGATATTAAATTTTATTTTAATTAAGTTTTCGTTGTCTTCATTTCTAACAACAAGGCACTCATTTCGCCCTATTCTTACTTAAACCCACTAATTCGTATTCATCTTTAAGTTTCCTGACCATACCAGTTTACGAGAGATCTTCTTCGCCTTTTTATAAGACCCCGATCGGACAATATTTCATTGTGAATGACAAGATAATAACTGCTCTAGGTTGTCTACTCTGCAGTTATTTGGTTTTCAGAAAACTTTCATTTAAACTTGTAAATTGTCAAAGATGTGGATTAGTAACAAACAAATGTTTAAGTGATTTTCGAATCTTAGTGAAACTCGTTCAGTCAGGGTTTACTCAATACTTCCATGACATATGTAAATAATTTGGTCAAGTGAGAGTTGCACTCGCATACTAAGGGTTCCGTACCACCTTCAAGATTCTAATATTCCAGTTTCAGACAAGCAGGGAATGAGTGCATTTTCTTATATTTACCCTAATATGTTTTAAAGGAAGCCTTTTAAATTTATAAAAAATACACACTTTCATTTTCCACAGATAGACTTTTTATTTTGTCTGCTTCAGGATTCGCTAGATTTTTATAAGAATACATATGTAGTCAATTTTCTAATTTAACCCCAAAAATTAACATTGGAGTTTTATTTTACTAATAAAATTTCAGGGAAGCCTTTTATAATCTACTGTCTGTAGATTGGATAAAGGGCAAAATAGGTCAAGTTTTAAATCATAAATTATTAAATCTGTTATTCAAATTATTTAAAAATACAAATAAAATATATTTTTCAAAATTTACATAGTGTAGTTTCTAAAGCGGAAATTAAGTCGTTGTTTAATATGTTGGTTAATATCTTTTAAACAAATGATTTAATAATATGATAGATTTGTAATTCACATAATGAGCCTTTTATCTGATATATTACATGATGCGTTTGAAAATTGAATTTTTATTTTCCATTTAATTGTACAATGTGTCCCTAAAATTACTATGGGGGTTTTCTAATAATTTTTCTTATAAATTTCAATTGAGCTCCAGTACCCCTAATTATTTTCAAAATATTAGGTAGTATGGTTTCTGAAATAAACCGAGAAATGAGAATTTTTTATATCTTTATGTAAATATATTAATAACAATTAATTTTAAAAATATGAAAAATATATACTTGTATTCCTCATAATGAGCCCTTTCATTTGATGCGTTAAAACATTATTTTTTTAAATTTCTCTTTAATTCTATAATTTAGCCCCCAATATTAATATTAGGGATTTTTTCGTATTTTTCCTCTAAACAAAAAAAATCAGGTCTTACAGTTTGGCGAATAAAGGGCGAAATAGGTAATTTTTTAAAATTTGTTTGTTAATATATTTTAAATTTTTCATTTTTAAAGAATTAAAAAAATATATTTGTATTCATCATAATGAGCCCTTTGATTTGATATATTACTTGATCCGTGAGAAACAAGTATAATTTTTTATTTTCTTATTCTATAATTTTCCCCCAAAATGAATATTAGGAGTTTCTCTTTATTTGTTCAGTAAAGTTCAGGTGAGCCGCTATACCTCTATTTCATTTCAAAATTTTACAGCTTATGGTTTCGTAGTTAAGGGGGGGGAATGGGTAAAAATTTTTATATTTTTGTTAATATCTTTTAAATAATTTATTTTAAAAATATGAAAAAACATATTTGTTTTCGTCATAAAGCCCTTTCATTTGATATATAACATGATGCGTTAGAAACAATTTTAATTTTATATTTTCCATTTAATTCTGTAATTTGTCCCCCAAAATTAAAAGTAAAGGTTTCTCCAGTAAACTTCAGGTCAGACCCTATAGCTTTAATTTATTTCAAAACGTTACGTTTTATAGTTTTGGGGATAAGGGAGGAAGGGGTAAATTTTGGTATATTTTCGTTAATATCTTTTAAACTATTTTTTTTTAAAATATGAAAAAAATATATTTTAGTCCTCATAATAGGACCTTTCATTTGATGTATTACATGATGCCTTTGAAAAAATTTTTATTTTTAAATTTTCATTTAATTCTATAATTTGCCCCTCAAAATTAATATTAATGGTTTCTCCTTATTTTTCCTGTAAAGTTGGGGCAACGTTCTATATTTCCTATTTTTTTCGATTTTTTAATTTTTTCCCCAGAGGTACCCCTAAAATCAAAATTTCTTCTTTTACGATGTGTAGTCCTGATCGGGTCACCAAACTATACATTCATACCAAATTTCAACCTCTTCCGTCCAGTAGTTTACAAGCTACTCGTGTATGGGCAGCGCCAAGAGACAAGCATGAACTACGAAGCACTTTGGGGCTCTGATCGTACTAAAGGCGATTTATTGAGAGACTTGCCACCATCGCCGCCCCTCTACATTAACACACCACTGAAAAAGAGGAATGAGGATTGCGAAACATCATTTAGATGTCTGAAGGCGGCACTATGTTTCAGTCCAATCCTAACGTTTCCTACACGGTCTGACAAGTTCATCTTAGACATCGACGCCAGCCACGCATGTTTGGGGCCGTCCTGTCCCAGATGCAAGATGGTGAAGAGAGGATGATCGAATACTACAGCCGTGAATTTTGGAAACCGGAAAGGAATTATTGCGTTACCCGAAAATAACTTTTTGCAATAATCAATTATAATATCTCTATGGTTGTCATTTCTTAATCAGAACGGATTATGCCGCACTCAAATGGCTGTTGGACATGAAGACACCGGAAGGACAACTGGCCAGGTGGATGGGGAAATTACAGCAACATGATTTCAAGATTGAACACCTTGCCGGCCGTTTGCATAATGATGACGATGCCTTGTCAAGAAGACCTTGTAGAGCATAATGCGGACATTGTCTGAAGACGGAACAGCGAGAAGGTATCTCTATCCGACAGACCAATGAAGACAACGGAACAATATGTTCATGACCAACTGGCTGGCCTAGACATTGAATCAACTCTCAAGAAGAGAGGGGCACCGAGGCCACGATGGGGCTAGGTAGCTAGGTACTTGGGCGTTCTGAAGTCATTATGGTCCCAATGGGACTCTCTAAGAGTGGGGAATGGAATGTTAGAGAGCACTGACGGCAGAAAAACCAAGTCCCAAGGGTATCCCAAAGAAAAAGGGATTCGCCGTCCTGACCGAAGTACATAATGGGATTACCGGAACTCATCTGGGCATGAATACAACCTTTAATAAAATTCGCCAACGGTACTACTGGGTAAATTACTTAGAAGATTTCAGATCTTAGTGCCGAAAATGTGACACTTATGCAGTCAGTAAGGCTCCGAAGACTCGGACCTAGGGCAGAATGCAGCAATAGATTTTTGGGCGTCCCATTTGAGAGAATTGCCGTTGATGTCGCCGGTCCATTTCCCGAATCAGAGAGGGAGAATAAATACATTCTGGTCGCAATTGATTACTTCAGCAAATTGACAGAGGCACATGCTATACTCAAACAGGAGGCAACCACTGTGAGGACGGTGGTGGTACAACAGTTTTATTCAGCAGGGTTGATGTCACGTTGGAGTTACATTCAGACCAAGGGCGTAACTTAAATCCAATATATTTCAGAAGATCTGTACGATGTTGGGAATTAAGAAAACAAGAACAAGAACCACACCTTTACATCCTCAGGCAGACGGACTGATGGAAACATTCAACAGGACTTTGGAACAACAAGTATCCCCGTTCGTCAGCAATAACCAGCGTGATTGGGATGATCATATTCCCCTATTCCTGTTGGCCTGTCGCTCAGCAATACATAACAGCACAAGACTAACTCCAGCCAGGGTACTATTCGGAGAGGAGCTGAGATTACCTTGTGATTTGGCCTTTGGCTCACCAGAAGAACCGCCCCAATAAGCCAACGATTATGCCGACCAACTTCGAAGAACTTGTCAAGAGGATCAATGACGTTCTCTATCGTATTCGCCGGATTCCAAGAGTTTGGATAAAGGTGGTTCATTTGGATCGACTCGCTCCCTACCATGGAGAGAATGATTCCGTCAGAATTAAAGGGGCAGTATTATAAAATTCATTTAACGGCGCCAAAGAAAATTAAGAAACCTTTTAAATTAATCGTTCCGATAAAAACATTGCGAATTTAAAATAAAAAGGCTGTATATAAAAGTATCAACAACGGTAGTCCTGCAATTTCGATGACTGTAAAAACTCTAAGATTGACGAATACCAACTAGACTGGTACCCGAAAAGACTGGAAAAAAGCAGCGTGTAGCACACCAGCTGATATTATTGTGTTTTGTAAATTAGTTTATTTGGACGTTAGAAGTGAAAGTGCATGTTTGTGATTTTTGACCCACCGAACATACATATTGAAGCAAACCAAACTAAAATAAGTTTTAGTTTGCTTTTGATGACAACTTAGAGTTGTTCAAACGGCGTTGAGTGTTTATATAAAGTTTTGGAGGTAGGGGGCAAAAATGTGTTTTTACATTTGTGACACATCAAAGGTTCCACAGCATTTCCATATATATATATATATATATATATATATATATATATATATATATATGTTACTTCTATCTAATGTTCTCATGTGTACAAAATATTTGTGAAGGTTCTTGGATTTCTCGTGTATAAAAAGTTAATGTAAAACAAGATTATTAATGCATATAAAAATCTTTTCCCATAAACATATTTTATGGCCTAACGGATCTTAGACTTGAAATACTTTTTATTTTAGAATTTACAATATTATTTCTCCTTTTTTCAAGTTATCTACTTTATATTCCCTGTAAAATGATGACAGGCAGCTTTATTTAACTTACTATTACCAATTAATTTATATAAATAAATAAATAACCTTAAAATTATCAGATACATAATAAATTCTTATCGTTGATAATTTTTCTTTTATCAAGATACGACCAATAAGTAAAAACATTGATATTATTTCAAACATGAAACTGGGAAACGTCTTCTATTACAAATTCCACAAAGTATGATTACACAAACTTAGAAAAGATTAAATATTTATTTGATGTGGGAGCAGAAGTAATAAAATGTCAAATGTAGATTTGTTTTGGATTTTAAAATAAATCTATGAGTTTGTCAACGAAAATTTTTGCAGTTTGGCAAACGATCATGTGTTGAACGGTAGTCTCTTTATACTCGTGTACAAACAATACGTGCGGTTTTTAAAAATACATTTTTTTATTGGCGATCTGTTATGATGAAGTACATACTAGATTATTAAGTGTTAACAAACTTTAGTGGTATTCTTTGTTATGGCGAGTTTACCTTTTATGAAGCGACGGGTTAGTTTAACCAATATATCTTAAAAGTTATCAGGAAATGTAATGGGCTATATTTATTTCAGAAATCGTCTATTAAAAAGGAATTTACGGAAAAAGAACTTGAAGGTGAGTAACATACCTTTATGCAGTTTGATTATTATCTATAAAATTTTATCCAACAATTATATTTTTTATTTAGATTAAATACTAAAATTTAAATATATTACGCATTTGTTTATTTACAAATATTTTTTTTGCTTGTAAGGTTTCATTATTTATTCTTTTAAAGGGATCTTTAATTGAATGTGTGTGTGCTATATTATCAATATTTATTAGAGGAAACTAGGATATTGGTATTCATATAAAAAACATGCAAGAAATTTGATCGTCAAAGTTTTGTTGAGAAAATTTCATAAATTCCATTATCCATATAGCATAAACTATTAAACTTGTATTAGCCATGTAAACTTACTACGACTGGTTATTTATCATTTTAAAAAATGAATTGTAGTCAGTTTGGAGGCTGAGATTCAATACTAGACTGAATATGACCGGTTATCGAATATCGCATATCTAATCTTCTGGAGAATCCCACCCAGTGCACTATTTATGTGCACACAGCACATATTAAATATCTTCTTTTTGAGAGGAATTCATCTTCATCATGATCCTATCCCAATTTTCATCGCTTATGTTAGATATACTAATATCAGATTTTAACGGTGATTTCAACAATGCTTGCTGCTAATTTTTTTTTTCACTTTGCCCTTCTTGCCTTTATTTTTGTGTTTTCCACCGTTGATATCGACCCTTGTTTGACATTAATGGTTTCAGGGACCGCTATTAACATTTTTTTATTGTGTTTTGTTTTGAATTACATTGCATTGTATCGCGTGGTGACGCTGTAAGACATGTTCATGTGACCGCTACAGTAGACCAATAAGAACAATTTCGGCAACTATTTCAGTTCGAGACAGAACTTCTACTGCAAAGTACTCTTCTTCGGGAAAAATTTTGGATTTTCATGGAAAAATCTCTGAAACCCTGATATCAGGTTCTCCTTAGTTGATTGAAGCTACAGCAGTATATGCCGTTTCCCGTGTAAACGCCACATCATACGGAGTTATCTTTTCCTCGAGCAAAATTTTAAAGAACAAGCACACTTTCTCTTAAGCCGGATCCAGATCTATAAAAATTTGCCCCGAATGCGTTCGCCGCAAATATTTGCGCCGAAAGTTGAGATAAATTTGTCGTGTGTTTGTGCTCCAGCTGTGTGCAGAAATTTGACAGCTGATTTCAAATATATTTATTTGAGGTTAAGTTTTAACTATTGTTTTACTTCAAATAGTTCAAATAAGTCACAGTCAATATATCCAATAAACGGGTACCACCTTCATATCTTCTCTCTCAGTAAAGATCTTTTACCCAGTAGCGTCTTCCTGACCTTTGCTTTTTCTGTTTAATATGGTCATACAAAACAATAAAAGCTGTACATATTCTCCTAATATCGGACATCACAAATTTGTTTATAAATACAACATGTCAAAAGTCAGGTGAAAGTGAGGTTAGTTAACAAATTCAGAAATTTCGTACGGCAGAATGTGCAATAACTGTTTGTTAAAATTTACGTTGAATTTGCCATTCGGCGAAAATTTTTATAGTTCTGGACCGGCTTTATAAATTGTTTAGAGCGGTCTAAAATACGGATATCTAACGACTTTTAGGTCTACTGAGGCAGTTAGAGCATGTGAATACGGTTCTGCAGGTGTATACAATGTTCTCACGTAGGAAATGTGACTTGTATGATTGTCCAGAATCAACCATAGTGCTCTCCTGCTGAGGAGTTGGCAGTGCAGGTTGCAACAATTTAAAAAAGTTCATTTATCCGTTGTATGAACGTCTGCACAATGCTTCAACACGATCATCTTCCTTGAGCTGTAAAGAAATTATGTTGCAAAGGAATAATGAAGATTGGCGATAAAACGTATGGTTCAAGTAGTCTCCAATTAAATTTTAGACCTAATAGGCCATATTCATCGTTCCAACAATAACAATATTTTCATAACTGTCGTTGGGAAAATATTTTTTATACTTTTATTGTCCGCAATAGTTTATAGGGTTTACACATCATATTGTTGTCACATATAAAACCCGTTCGTATCCTCCTACTCTATTTTCTATCGTTAAACTGTTTTGGTTTTCGTTTATTTTTACTTCTACATAGATGAGCTTGTTTAAAAATCTGAACACCTAATTATAACTAGTTTAGTACAATACATTTTTGTATAGATCGTACCGAATCCAATATAAATTATTAATATGATGAGCCTCCACTGTGCCCTATACACTCATTAACTCTTTCGGTCAGAGTTTTTTGAGGTTAGAATGATTTTACATCGTGGAGTGCTTTTTTCTATAAATTTGTACTAACTCAAGTTTTATATTGATATCGAATATATTTTTGTGTTTGTCACTGTACTATTATTTTGAACTCTGACAATTATTTAAATTTATCGAGTTGACTTTCTATCGCTGTGGATAACACCTTAGTAATTAAATTTTATTTTTCACTTTTTTTGAATATTACATATCAACTGAATTTTGTTCATACCTAAATCATTTTATTTCTTATAATATTTACTCCATTATATTTTTACATTTTTGTTCTTGGCAAAGAAACGTCATCACTAGTGGATAAAGACCAATGACTACTAATATAAATGGACCCGGTACTCATATACGACCAAAGGAAAAATGGGTTGAAACATGACAAAAATAGGAAGAGACACAGATATACTTCTTTAAAAATATTCCGGCTCCAACAGTAGCGCCCAAACTACATTAAATCAAGGGTCATTTTTACAGATTCAAAATAATAGAACTACTACGTACCCAATCCACAAATATAAATATATTATAATCACTTAAAAGATTAGTGGCTTAATTACTAATATGTAATAGTAATGATCAAAACATTTAGTTATTCACGTAAAATGTAGTTTTATTTACTGCTTAATGACCTTTTGTAAAATTCATTTAACACGTTTATGTTCTGACACTTACCGATGAGAAGATAATTCGGCAAACGAACATGCCGTTTTCCTGCATGTAAAACACTGAAATAACACTTTATTGTTGTTTTTTTACAATTATACAAAATTATCATTGGTTTCAAAAAAGTTTCAACCCCAAAACACTTTTATTATCAATTAAGAAGTTAACCTCAAATCAAAATGTAAATAAGCAAACTTGCGCTATTGCCTGCTGGACCTAGATTTACGTCTTAGTTGTTACAATGGAAAGAAGTTTGGCATTGTTTACTATTTTCCGGCAAACCTCTTTCAACCCGTTTTTAATTTAAACAGGCAGGTCAATTTGTATTAGTAGATTGATATAGACCCATTCCGCTGGATCCTTGGTAAAATGTGATTAGGGAAATAAACCATGAAAGATAGTTGTAAATTGTACCTAAATAACTATTCTTAAGTCCCCAAACTTTCAAAAGGAATATATATCACTTATACCAATTCTTAGTTGTAAGTATCATGCAATTTTTATTTTTGCTTCAGTCCAAATTTCTGTTGAATTTTATAAAACATTCCATTCAGACCGACTGACAGTTATTTATGACGATCTTTCATGCCTTATTTCCCTAATCAAATTTTACGAAGGCCCCAGCGAAGCGGGTTTGTATTCGCTAGTAGTACTACATAATACTGCATTTTCTTAACTTTTGCCGAGCGCTGGATGTTAAGCGACTACAACTTTTAGAGTTGGTGAAAATTACGGTTTAAACATTACAGATACAGGTGAAGCTAATGAAAGCGTGTAACTTCAAATATTTTCTCCACAAAAACAGTTTACCTATTTCCAAATCGATTCATTGCTTTCAGTTATTACCATAAAAGATCCGCTATCATAAATATTTAATTTGATATTAATCTTTTAATCGTTTTATTGAAAATATTTTTTAATTTGATTTAACTTGATGTTCCGTTACAAAAAAACTTTATATAAGATGTCTCTCAGTAACCTGGAGACATCCTTCTAGAGATCGAATTAATCACAATTTTCTTTATTTTGATTTCAGTTATCTTCTGTAAGACTAATCAAGGTATACATAGCCTCTTTCGCTGATGGAGGGAAAGTTACCAAACTTTCTGTGACAATATGTAATACCAAATTATACATATATGTATAATGTTTCATTTCCATACGAAAATTAGATACAGCTTAAAATTGATTTCTAATTTAAGATACAGTTACTTTGCCAGATACAGGTGAAGTTCAGAAAAGCGTATTAAAAACAGCGGACTTTCCTGGATACTAATTAGCACTATTTCACAAAATTCAATTCAAATCCGGGTAAAAGAACTTAACTTAACTCTTTGACCTTCTAGAGCCTTCTGAGAAGAAATATATAAATAGCAGGAGCTGAAGAAAGGATCTATTCAGTATTCGGTTGCCGTATAATAACACAAGGTGTTCAAGATAAACTGTAAATAGTTGTGTAAAAATATTAAAGTTAGTGGAAATACAAAATTTAGTTAGTGGAGTTTACAAAATTCTACAGGCGCGTCAACCATCAAGTATATGAAAACTCTCTATCAACTTCATCTCTCGAACATCTTCATATACAAACAGGACACTCTATCAGGTTTTTATTTTTTCGAGAACAGTAGGCTATCATATCCCTCAATTCGCTTAGAGTATCCACAATTCGCGAAACTATAGAAATAGAGAAACGACCCCTCTATAACCGACGCGATGATAGCTCCCGCCTTCCTACAGCATGGAGGTCTCTAATAACCAGACTAAACAAACAAGACACGCCCACCAACAACCAACCAATTACCACAAAGCCTCCTCATCACGTGACATCCCCTTCTAATCAACAGATAACTATAAAGGCACTTGAGGAGTATGCCCTGAGTTCGATCTAGGCTCTGAAACTCATTTAACACTATTCTAGTAAGGCTTGGAGAGTAGGCAGATTGAAGCCTTGAGATCGATCTAGACCATATTTTATTTCTAGTTTTGTTTTTAGTCTTTTGGTAATGGCTCCAAAGAAGGAGCCGAAACGTCCAGTATTTCATAAATTTAGACACGGTTCTCAGACGGAACCTAGACCAGTTTATAATTTTAATACTTATTACTCCGGAAGCCTCTCAGAACATATATGTATATGTATATATATATATATATATATATATATATATATATATACCGGGTGATCAATCTGAAGTATCCTGTCTCTTAATTAAGAATTAAATTAAAGAAAATAAAGTTTTATAATGTAAAAATAAACAGTATGAACTCGGCGTAAATCAAAAGATTAACTTTGATACCAGAGAACGTCTAGGAATCGTAATATTGAACAACTAACAATAATCTACTAAAATTAATTAACTTATATTGCGCGTGCGCAATAAGGGATTCCTTATTCGTTCTATAACCAACAAAATATATTTTGTTATTGTTATGATAACAAGAATTCTCATTTCTACTTTTACATCAACTGTCAGTTAATCATTAATTCAACAGTTGTATTTTTTAAACAAATAAATAATTAAATTAAACGTATACTAAAATACTGCCCAATAGAAAAATGTATTTTAATTTGAATATGTGCTTTAAATTGCTCTAATGGGTTTACCAGGGTAAAATGTATGGATACATTGTTGCGGGGGAGATCACTTAAGGACTGCAAAAGTAAAAATAACCTAAAGAGCTCCATTCTCACTGTATGATCTGTGGGGTTCCAACTGTCCTCAAGCAATGAAGACTTCTTAACCATTGTGCTGGTAACAAAACATTGTGCCATTCATATAAAGCTTTTTTGGGTAAAGCAATATAAAGAACAAATTGATTATTCTAGTAATATACTTGTTAATAATGGCTGGCATTGCCAGAAGAATAGCTGCTTTCTCAAGAACATCTAAATATGTTTATTTGATAATTCCATTATGATGTACTTATTCATAAATTGGGAGTCATGGTGTTTACTGGTTATGAATTCATGGGTTTGAAGATTACATGTCTAATAGAAGACAGTTGTAAAAAGAAAATAGTGATGTTCTCATTAAATTGCTGCCATGTAGATGAACCTCAGGGAGCCCATTTTGCACCATTATTATTTAATATATTTTGGAATGATATGGTTACTCAGTTTGAATACTGTGAACATTTATTTTATGCTGATGACCAAAAATTATTAAAAACTATTGACCATCCTGAAAACTGTATTATAGAGATAAATATCAATAAATGTAAATTTAGAAAGGGTACCAAATCAAGGATTTTGGGGTTTATGCTGATAAGCAACTTATTTTGATTTTGATATAAATTATATTGGAAATAGACATTTAAAATTGTTAGAAGTTTTAACAAGAACATTAAGAGAATTTAATGAAGTGTTTTAAGTTACCTCATTGTTTGTTTGTAAGAAAAGAACTTAAATCTGCAAGTCATGTACAATATTACCTGTTCATACTAAATTGTTAGAAACACTGCACACATGATTTTTTCAAATTGGTTTAAAATTAGGATTACCTGTAGGTCAGGTTAAATTTAATGACATAAATTATTACTTATAACTTTTAAAAATGTGTACGAAATGATACACAAATATTTGCTGCAGTTTTTAATGCACAGTGCAAGCCTAGTTAGTGTCCAATGCGTACCTCGCGATTTCATCAGATCATACAACATAATTTTACTGATGGAGTTTTGAGGTTTTGATTGCCTAGCATTGATATGTACATTAAGATTGTAATTAATCTAAATTGTTACTAAACCTGGTTTCAATAAATGTTCTACTCATAGTGGTGTGTTTTCATGAATTCTTTTTTGTTCAATTTCATTGAACAAATTCCAATATGCACAGTCCCTTAACTAGGCTCTGTAGATTTGCAAATAATTATTGTGGGGAATGAGATTTTTGCAGGTTACAGAGTTTTTCAAACTTGCACTTAAGACACTAGATTGGTCAGCATTTTGAAAAGTACTATTTTTTCTAATAGTGAGTGCTAAATTTGTTATTGTGAACCTTTAAATACTTAATTTTTCGGTTCAGTTGTGTTACATTTCACTACCATCAAAAAAGAGTCTGATTTACTTTAAAATGTTTGGAGTATTTGAAATATGCAGACTTTCAGTACATGTGAGGTTATTTTCATTCAGTTGAGAGGAGTACAATTAAGGTTCTTAGGTAATTAGAGACAATATATTGTCTTGTGTGTAATGGATTGTAATATCTCTAAAAAATATTTTTTGATAGGTTTTAGTCAACCCATGAATTGTTTCACATCTCTTTCCTAAGAATCACAGGGACTGGTATTACACACAGTTCGAAATTCATTTCGCGATAAAATATTAAATTCAGTTATATGTACCTGCTAAATATATAAAGAATTATACAATATTTCAATTAGTTGAGGGGAGCGCAACTGATGAAGGTCCTCTACTAGAAATAATATATTGTCTTGCGTTCAATGGATTGAAAAATCTCCAGAAGGTACAATCATACTTTATATTCGTTGATATAATACAAGTAATACCATTTAGTACCATTCCATAGATTTTATATAATTGTTGTATGGCCATAATCTGTGATTCAGCCTTCATTTCACACTTGGAAAATACTCGGAAATGTATTGATCAAAAGATTTAAAAACGAATACCTTGTGGGTACTCAATTACGTGAATTCAGGAATAATTGTCTTAAAAAATATATTTAGTATTAAAAATAACAAACTCATCAAAATTTAAGGAATTTCTTCCTTAATTCTCAATGAGTCTCATGTTGAATAAAGGATCAATAATTTAGTAATTTTTTAAGAAAGAATTTAAAAAATATTTAATAAAATATTTTTAATAGGTAAACTAATTTTTTTAATATCAGTATAAATTAACAAGGTATTTCTTGGTTATCATAACAAAACATTTTGAATAAACTTAATTTGTTTTAAATAACAATATAACTTAAAGGTATTTCTTTGGTATCATAACAAAATATTTGTAATAAACTTTTTTTTAATAAGAGTATAACTTAAAGTTATTTCTATGGTATCATTACAAAATAACAAAATATTTATAATAAACATTTTTTTTAAATAACAGTATATAACTTAAATATATTTCTTTGGTATCATAACACAATATTTTTGATAAACTTAATTTTTTAAATGGCAGTATAACTTAAAAAGGTATTTCTTTGGTATCATAACAGTTCTAATTTTTCTTTAGTAATAATTAAAAAGTACCACAATTTTTTGCCTGTTTAATTTTCGAATAAATAGAGCACTCCATGCGGTAAGATTTTTGAATGGCTGCCAATTGGTTTTCGTTCTTTCAGTAAATCATTATAAAACCTCCACTCTCCAGATAACCTTCGGCAATAAGCAATATAATGATGAGCATTATATCCAATAGCTCCGCTTAAACTAAAAATTGAGAAAACAATTAGTATAAAATTATTTTAATTTTACAAATGAATTAGTGAAATTATACCAACCGATAACATAGTTTTTCGTTTCATTCTTTAGATTGTTTTGAGTTATAAGCAAATATATTGGAAAATCTCGTAATTGGCACGACATACATTCTTGATTGCACAACTTAACATCTAATTCAATATAAAGGTATTGATTGAGCGTCTGTTCACATATCTGTGTTCCACTATGACAAGTTGTGCAGAGCTTTCTAATTATACCACGAAAAATGATAGCATTTTGCAAATCCTGAAATCCATTATCAATAATTGTTTTGTAGTTAATGCTTACTATTGGTTTATTTCTTTGAAAATCCAAGCAATCAGGTGATGTGCACGAGTAATTCTCGAATACACTCGGTTCATTTTCAAATAATCTAATCCATAAACTACTCACGTTGTCCTGACAGTCAATTACACGTGATATACTAATTAGTTCATTATCCTTGTCATTCCTAAGTCGATTTTGTTTCAATTCTTTGTCATTGTAAATCGTATACAAAATAGAAAAACGTTCTTCATAAATGTCACACCTCACACCGTGTTTCATCAAATTTAAAACAATTTTAGAAATAGAGTTTTTAGAATTCGTTAAAAATTGATGATTTTTTTTTATCTTCTAATGCTCGACTAAATATTAATTGTATAATGCTATCCAAAGGAAATGTATTGTAAACTAAAAAAGCCTTGCCATCGTGATAAACTGGCCCACTTTTATTTCCATTTATTAACAAATATGTTTCTGTTTTTTTTCTTTTTTGTTGGTTATCTAAAGTGTTTTCAGTAGTTTTAGATTTAATTAGATTATTTATTAATTTCACTTCAGGGCATTCTTTAAAATATTTTCCTTCTTTATTTATATTTCTGCTTATTTTTTTAACAGCAGCATCTAAAATAGTATTTTCATTGATATGACTAGTTAATGGTGTAGCTTTTAAAGTATAATCGTGATCATTCTTCAGGGATTCATTTAAACTTGACATTAATACATCGTCATTGTTTTCACAAATTAAGTCGTTTTCTTTTCTAACAACGGTGCTCTTCTCTGATCTTTTATTAGTATTTTCTTGACCACAATAAACCAAATTGTAATCATAGATTATCCAGTCGAAGTTTGTATGTTTTGGATCATTACCCTGACCCCTCCAATTTTCATTACATAAACTATCTTCAAGTCTAACATTATTGTACGCTTTCTCTTCATACTCAGCTTACTGACAGTCTTCATCAGATATTGCTGATTTATCTATATTATTATCAACAAATTTCGTTAATTTATTTTGAAACAGAAGGACACCTCCTAAAAGATTTTTTAAGTGAGCTTTTATAAAAATGTCTACACGTGCCGGAAGAGTAATTTCTACACAGAGCATCGATTTTAAGTCTTTAAAATCCTGTTCGATGTATGATGATGTAGCACGCAACTTTTTATTTAGAATATAAACTTTTGTCCACAAAGGAAATTCTTTGGCTATGTTAGTCAAAGGCTCTTTGAATGAAGGAATATAAAAACAGTGTAGTATCGTACCAGTTCTTTTGATATTTTTGGAATATGCAGCAAGCTCAGTTACCCACGAAGTAATTGTTTTTGTATCATTATTAGGGTTTTCTAAAGGATTATGTAAAAATATACTTTTTGCGTCGTTAAAATCAATCGTTTTCATTTTTTCCTCAATGTCATAAAAAAAAGTTTTAGCATTCTTATAACTAATAAGATTTTCTAACTCTATTCGAGCATCTAGTGGAGTCATATATTCATTATTCTAAAAAATCACAGAGTCTTCATATTCAGTACTGCAAATAATTAGAGTCAATACTAAAATTCTTTCAAAATTTTTCAAATGTTGACACTCAATCAATAACGCAATGCAATACATGTAAAATATTTTAACGTTTTTATGGAATATGGATTTCCAACATTTCCAAATATTGACTGCGTGGACAAAATGGGCCGTATCTAACCGAACATATGTATTGTGTTTAGTTGTGTGTTAATTCAATATACTCAGATAATGATCAATTGTTGGAACGCTAAAGATATTGCATTTAAAAGGGCACGTGCACCATCACATACAACTTCGTGAGGAATTACTGCCCCTAGCCGCAGCCATCTTTGTAACCAAAATGTAATAATATCTGTATCGTGGGCTTCTGACAGCATTTGATAAACTGATAAAGAAGTATGGTAGAAATTTATTACGATTTCATATAAAAAAATTGCTCTTGTACGTTCGTTTTTGCAGTC
The DNA here is from genome assembly GCA_034190945.1 of Octodonta nipae. Lineage (NCBI taxonomy): Eukaryota > Metazoa > Arthropoda > Insecta > Coleoptera > Chrysomelidae > Octodonta > Octodonta nipae. The sequence continues at coordinate 95,708,693 of CM067217.1, read as the reverse complement.
AATAAATTTCTTTACAACTCCACCTGTTGCATCAATGCAAATAGAAGAAGATTCCCTGTGCAAACGACGATATTCACGATAACAATGTATTTGAGATGGTGTTACATAAAAAACCCAAAAAGGTACAGCACCTACTACATTTATAGAATCTCGAAAAATAGGTGTTTCATTAATGCAATGCTTTTATGACATCCCTTCTATCTTCTTCTTTTACACCAAGATTATCTTCGACGATTTCTTTCTTTAACTGATACAGAACATTGGATCTAAATATAACTGGACATTGTGTATCACCTGGTTTAAGAAGATTTCGTGCTGCCTCATTAATACTAGCATTCACACCTTTCTCTTTTATTTCTTTTTTCATTATTTGTCTTCTTTGAGCTTGAAGTGGTCGTTTGCAATCATCATGCTGTTCAAATCTAGTGTCTCTACAGTTAATTTTAACGACAACGTCACCATCGTCACCTGGATCATTCTCAATGAAACCAAATAAAAAGTTTTGACACTTCTTACTCTTGCAGCGACCGATCATTGTAGCATAGTAACTCCCATATTGGTGTATAGTCCCTGTCTTGAATACAAAGGCACACTTTAATCGATATTGTTCCCAAAATTCGAAAGCTACTGCATCCGTCCAAACTCTGGGTTGCAATCCAGGATAACGAAGTCCATTTTTAATGATTGGAGTCGTTTTTTGAATCGAATCCCATAACTGTCTTGAAAGTTTAATATCGAAACATTCGAGTTTCTCCTGTTCATTACAATACACATGACTGTAATAGTCTTGATCATTTATTAAATCACCACCCTCATTTATATCCACATCTTCTTCATCATAATTATCATAATGAACATTTTTTATCGTTTTTGGGATAAAATATCCACATTTCTCTCTAGCCTTTGTCAGAATATCTCTCCGATCGTTTCTAACATTTATCCGAATACAATTAATGTCCCATTTGTTGGCGAATTCAGGTTCTTATGACATTAGTTTCCATACTTCAGAAGACCAATTAGGCAACTGTGCAGATACAAAATAATTCATGTATTTTAATTAATACGTTAATTGCATCTTCAACTGCCATTTGAGTTTGGGGCCATAGCGGAATTAATAATATCTGAAAGAAACGATAAGTATTATTTACCTAATAAAAAAATAATTTGAAATAGCTTAACATGATAAAACTTCTTTTGTTTTTGAATTTGGTCTATATTATTTAATTTAATTGAACTCATACACTGTATAATAGCTGATATTAAATATATTTTAGATACCTATTCAGGTACATTACCAATACAAATTGATTTTGTCGTTTGTTTGAACATAATAAGTATAATTTATTATATATATATATATATATATATATATATATATATAATTAGAAGATTTTACTTGTTCAGGTTTCCCAAAGTTAATAAGACTTATTGACGTTTTTTATTTACATTTCTCACAATCTGGTAGAAATATTTTTGTGAAAAAACTCTTACAAAATCTTTATAACTGCACAAGATTTTTTGTGACAAATGTAAATAAAAAAGTCTTATTAACTGTGGAAAACCGGAACAAGTCAAATATTCTGTGAAATTTCGTACTTTTTGGAAGAGTAATTCAGAGTTAATGAGATTCCCAAATAGTCCGAATTTTCAGAGAATGTTTGACTTGTACATGCAGAGTTATTGACAATTTTTTAGAACTCACACGAAAAATCTTATAAGCAGAGTTATGCAAACATTTTTAGAACTTTATATATATATATATATATATATATATATATATATATATATATATATCATCATCATATGCAGCTAATTTCGACCATTATTTTATGGTGTAGCCTCTCTTACATATTCGTTTCGCAAATCTCTCCATGTTGTTCTGTTGCACGCTTTTTGGGACCAGGTTATGCCTGCTATTTTCTTGATGTCATAGTCCCATCTTACATTGGGGCGTTTCCACCCCTAGGATACCATTGTGTGATTTTTGTTGACCACCTATTATCTTGTCTTCTTGCCAAATGCCCTGCCCATTGCCACTTCAGAGATTTCACTCTGTGGATAACATCTATTACCTGGGTTTTGTTCCTTATCCACTCTATTCTCTTGTGATCTCTTCTCGTTATTCCGATCATGCATCTTTCCATAGACCTTTGTGCTACTTGTAGTTTTCTTGGGAGTTCGGTTTTCAGAATCCAGGTTTCACAACCGTATGTCAGTACTGGTAGAACACACTGATCAAATACTTTCTTCTTAAGGCGGAATGCCATTCGTGACTTGAAGATTATGGAGTTTCTTCCAAATGTCATCCATGCAAGTTTGATCCTTCTGTTTATTTCTGGTAGTAGCGCACCTGATATATGTATTAATTGACCTAGGTATATATATTGTTCTACTATTTCCAGAACTGTGTTATCTATTGTGATGTCTTGTGTGTCTATTAGTTCGTTGTACATTATTCCGATATTTATTTTTAGGCCTATTTCCTTGCTTACTCTGCTAAGTTCATTGATTTGATTTTGTAGTTCTCCTGCATTATTGGCAATTAGGACAATGTCATCGGCGAATCTCAGATGGTTTAGATATTCTCCATCTAGGTTCAGTCCTTTGTGGTCCCAGTCTAATCGTCGAAAGATACTCTCTAATGCCGCTGTGAATAGCTTCGGTGATATTGAGTCACCTTGTCTGACTTCTCTGTTAGTAGGAAATTCAGGGCTGCCTTCATATATTCTGATTTTGGCTTTGGCTTCCTTGTATATATTAGCCAACGTTTCTATGTATGGCTTATCTACACCTTATTCACTCAGGGCGTTGATTACCGCCTTCGGATATATAGTGTTGAACGCTTTTTCGAAGTCAATGAAGGCCAAGGCAAGTGGTATTTGATATTCTCTAGTTCGACTGATAACTTCCCTTATAGTGTGTATGTGATCGATTGTGCTGAAGCTACTACGAAATCCGGCTTGTTCTCGGGGTTGAGCGGAATCTAGTGTACTCTGTATTCTGTTTTGTATGATGTTAGTGAATATTTTGTACACTACCGGCAGGAGACTTATTGGTCTGTAGTTCCGAATGTATTCTTTATTGCCTTTCTTATGCATTAATACTATGAGGGCGCTATTCCATTTTTCTGGAATGTGTCTGGTTCTTAGGCAATTCGTATATATTTTGGCTAGGCGTTTCCATGCTTCTCTACCAGCGTATTTTAGTAGTTCAGCCGTTACTGCGTCGTTACCTGCTGTCTTGCCATTTTTCATTTTGTTGACCGCTGATTCCACTTGCTCCACAAGTATTTCCGGTATTTCTTCTTTCGTCAGCTGTATTTCCAGAGATTCGGGGGCTTTGTATAGACCCTTGTAGAATTTCGTGACATGCTCCATTATTTTGTGTCTATCCGTTATTCTGATATTTTCTTTTGTCAATGCGATTACTTGTCTTTTCCCAGTTATCAATGGTTTCTTAGCGTTTTTATACCTTTTCCGATTTTCAATTGCAGTTTCTACCAATTTTTCGTTATATTTTTTGATGTCCTCTGCAATTTTCTTTCTTATTGTCTTGCATAGTTCACTGTATTCTATGCTTTGGATGTCTGTTGTCCTTGTCAGTTTTCTTCTTTTCTGAAGCCTTTGTTTCCGAACTAAGCTTCTTGTGTTCGTTTCGTTGTTGGCTTCCGCCTTCTTTAGCACAGGTCAGTATTGTATTCATTAGTTGTGTGTTGTCTTGTTGTTCCCCGAGCTTCTCTTCTATCAGCGTCTGATATTTTTCAGAATTTTCTTTCAGGTTGTTAATGTCTATGTTATTAGCGGGCGTCTTCCTAGTAGAGCCTTTCCGGTATCTATTCGATGCTGTATGATGTTGGTGCGGCCGGTGGTTCCATCTTGACTGTTAAAAATTTGGCAGTGCTTTGTGATAAATTGCTTGGCTCTCTTCTGGTTCTCTGGTGTCAGGTGTGTCAAATGGTTAGCAAACTGTTGTAGGAACTCTTTACTGGGCCCTGCGTCTCCTTCACCAACGTCTGGTACTCTTCTTCGCAATTGATGATGGTCTCTACTGGCTCGAAACAAGCTATCTCTTGACCATTGGCAATTCTGATGTCGTTGTTGGACAAATTCAGGACTCTGATTGGTATATCTCGTCCGGTTTTAACTATAGCCCGTCCAACTAAGTAGTCATGAGTTGAGTGTACGGGTTGCACCATTCCAACGCAGCTCCCAGGATTGCTGTCTAGCTGCCCATGAATAATCTGTTCCGTTCGACCGGGAATTCTAGCTGAAGACTTTGCCACAATTTTTATGGAGGTGACTGAACTGTTGACGGGTCGTGTCAATACAAATTCCTTATTTAGGAACCGAAGAACATCATATTTCGGGTCGAACATAAATCCATGCTGGCTAATTAGGTCCATTCCCAGTATAAAATCGTCCTCAATATTCGCTACCAGGACCTTACGCCGGATCATGTTGTCCCCTATCTGTAGCACGACATCTGCCTCACCCTGTATTGACATGGACTCGCCGGTGACTGTTCTGAGCTGGATGTTATTGGTAACTGGCCGAACTTCTGATGCTCTCAAAACCCTGGACGTGGCAATGCAAACAGCGGTGCCGGTATCGATGGTGATGGTAACTACTCGTCCATTGATGGTGCTTCTGATGACAAGGCTGCCGCTATCTCGGCAAAATCCCCGGATGGATACTGTCCTGGGGGCTGGTGGAGGGTGAGTCAGCATTCGCCCCCTTATGGTTGGAGTTTCCCTGGTTGGTAAGGTCGGTTTGTTGGCTACCCCTGGTTGGTGATCATTCCGGTAGCCTTACTCGACAGTCAGGTTGGAAGTGTCCTGTCCGTCCGCAGCGGTAACATGCCCCTCTGGTGCCAGTTCTTTGTGACCGTTCTAATATTTTGTTCAGGCCAGCAAGCAGCGCTTGAAATTGTGACTCTGACTCTTCCTGGTTGAAGGAAACTGCTCGGACCCTCGGCGTGGACATATTCATGACGGCCTCTACTTCCAAAGCCCGAAGTAGAGCTTCATTACTTTTCTTGAAGCCACTTAGTCTTAGATTTCGTTGTTCCTCCACATCTCTGATGCCGTTTATGAAACGCTGTGTGGCCAACTGGTCTTTCGATTCCTCTGGCAGGTCTGTGTAGGACAAGTGAACTAACCGTCTAATCTCTGCTTCGAATTCTTGAAGGCTTTCACCGGATTTTTGCGTTTTCCCACTGACTTGGTCTTGGTATACCTGGCTCAAGGATTGATTGTCGTATCTCTTGTCCAGAATAGCGATGATCTTGTCGAAAATGCCTTGTTCTTCGACTGGTATGCTTTGGAGGAGTTCTAGGGCCGGACCTCTTAACGAAATTACCAGAGAGGTAGATTTTTCTTGATTATCCCATCCATTAGCTGTAGCCACGGCCTCAAATTGCCGTTTATACATTCATTAATTCACTAGTATAAAACTTCATCAGCAACAAAATTCACATATCCACAAAAAAGTATTATAAAATTCATTTTACACTGCTAAAAATTAAGAAACCGTCTAATTTAATCGTTCCGATACTAACAACACGAAAACATAAAAAACGGCTGAAATAAAAAAGGGCAACACGACGGTAGCTCCGAAATTTCGATGGATATAAAAAACGGCTAAAGTTTTTCAGATGTCGAACATTATCTAGACTGGCACCCCAGAAGACTGGAAAATTCTTCGGAAGATTGAATTGTATGTAAGACAGGGACTATATTATGCGAGTAGGTTTCGATTGGAAGCAGCGTGTACGATACCAGCTGACAGTATCAGTCATTGTGTTTTTGTAAGAGAGATTCTTTCAACCCACAGAATCTACTCCAATATTCTGTAGATAAAAGAAATATATGTCAGCAAATTAAATATGGCAAAAATCATACAAAAAGTAAAAACAAACAGAACATTATTTTTTCTTCTTCTATACTGATACTGATAAAGAAAGAAAAAGGGCAAATTGGACATATATCATTGAAAGAGAGACAGTAAATAATGTATCACTGAAAATTCACAGTTTATAACGCACAGAAATATAATTAAAAATTACTTTTTACATACTGACGAGGTGGTACTTCTATCAGAAATTATAATAAAATATGATAATCAGCAAAAAATCTTTAACAAGTGTTAGCAAGAAAATATCCTACAAAATTCGTTGTAGATAATGAAAATGTAAAACAACTAAAGCATTTTAAGTACCTATTTAGATTGTCATATATCTTACGATTCACGCAAAAATGTTTGAGGTAAAAGGTACAATATAATAGAAGTGACACTGGTTTTACATGGAAGCTAAGAAATGATAAGGGTGAAGATTTTAATGTGTAATGCCTAAGAAGAAAAAAAGTTTACACAAAGATCATTTCAATCAGAAAAAGAGATAAAAAGACAAGTGACTAAACTCTCTTCGAGGTGTCATTCTTTTGTACGCAAGACATATATATATATATATATATATATATATATATATATATATATTGTTTCTAGTTAGGGAACCTTCATCAGTTGCGCTTCCCACAATTGAATGTCCTCTCGAACACTTCTTTATGTATTTGATACATATCGTTAAATTTGAAGACGCGAGATGTAAAGAACGACATCTAGGATTTTCGGGGAAGCTAGCACATAGAGGTTCCGAATCTGGAACCGTTCCATGTAATTGCTGTTACCCGTAATTCGTAGGTTAGAATGTCATTATTTTGCGTACAAAAGAATGACACCTCGAAGAGAGTATTCAATATCTCTGACAGGTGAAGTTAACCTGAAAATTTCATGTTGAGATTCTAACCTAGGAATTACGAGTAACAGAAATTACATGGAACGGCTCCAGATTCGGAACCTCTATATGCTAGTTTCCCCGAAAATCCTAGATGTCGGTCTTTACATCTCACGTCTTCAAACAAGTGAATATGTCAATTATAACCAAAAGAATAAAATGAGTATAACAGTTCTGGGAAAAGAATTGTGGGTAGGTTAATGAAAAGATTGGTATTGCAAACGACTCAAATCCTAAAAGCTGGAATGCAAACAAGAAAATCTGCTAAACGCATATTCTCTGGCAATACTTTCTTTAAACAATAACTAATCTCTGCTCAAAAACCACTGGACATAATGTCTTCACAGATGTTGTATTGCACTTATCATATTTCTCTGTACATTTATTTTCTACAGTTTTCACTTAACCAATAACTTCTCAAATTTTTTTATTTATGAAGATTGGTTTCACCTCAAAATGAATGAAATACATTAATTTTTTTACCATTTATATAGCTTTTGCTCAAATGTTAAACAGCATTTGTAATTACTTTGTACCGTTAACAGTGTTTGATAAACTGGTACAACGCTTCAGGTACGGATTATTAAATAAAACTGATGATTAATTATTAATAAGCTATTAATTAGATTAGATAAGATTATATCTTATCGAACTATGAGTTCTTTATCTTTACGAAGAGTAAAAACAGCTTTTATACTTACGACACATTTTACACGTATCGGTCACCCTGCAGTTTCAACACCTAAGCGAGGGTGAATATCACTTTTACAAGTTTAAATACAAAGGTTTTGAAACATAATTTTTTATCATCAGATTGTTTTTACCAGAGTAATGTCATTTTAAACTTTCAAATTAAAATAATTATTATTTACATTGTGTTTACATTATTAATATTGTATTAGCGTTAGAATTACCTTGAACTTAAATTGGTTAGACAATGGTAAAGTCGCAGCTCGAATTCATTTCTCACTTTTTGGAGCCTATCTGGTGTAATCCGCTCACACTCCTCCACTATTTTATGCACAGAGCCGATGAAAATATTTGTTAACCTGGAGACTTTTGATATTGATGTTTTGGATCCATGGCAAATTGACCTAAAATATCAATCTGTGCAGCTTCAGTTAAGATTCTACGATTCTTGACTATTTTATTGCACACTATTCCAGTTTCTTGAAATTTATGAACTAAATCCAACACATACTGATTATTTTTATCGGGATGTCTCTGATGAAAACATGAGCAGTTCTGCGTGCACAGCGTTGTTCTTCCCCATAAATAAATATTATTTCATTTCTTTCTTGTAAAGAATAAACCATTGTCGAAATTTGATGGTCAGTATACAACGAAACCACTACTAATAATAAATTGTTTACATTTACAGTCGCAAATATCTTTGGCAAAAACATTTAAGGATTTTTTCTCACTTTTTTATCTCGGTATTTATAATCATGCCTTTTTTCAATTAGAATTCAAAATTTTACTGTGTAAAAAATAATCTGATTTAAAAAAAATGATGTGTCAAACGATTGACAAAAAAGAGACCTTTAAAAAGAGTTATCATATGTAGGTAACGATTCATTAGAATAAAGGCTTTATTGTTTTATATTCAATGTCAAGAACATAGTAAACAATGTCAACGCTTACATGAAAATTGATATTATTTCCAAGGTAACCTCGTGAGCAACAGGAAACAGAAAACAAAGAAATATTAATTAATTTAACAATTTCAGCAGTCACCTGCACGAGCTTATCTTTCTGCTAACTTTTAATTTTTCCAGATATAAATACATCCAACTTGGTCACTTCTAGAACAGTTCTCACCAAGTATATTTTTAATCTTCAATGTTTAAAGTTTCAGTTTAAATAAATAAAAGTTTTTTAAAACAGTTTTAATGTTCGGCTATGACCTAACATTTAGCGCAGCTCAGTAGTATTTTACACTCAAACCAAGATTACGCTCACGGAGAACGGTGGATTCCAGTCCTTTGACGAAAAGTAAACCTACAACTCCAGGTAGAACACGGAACTGCCTCACTGCTTGGAACCAGACAATTCAGAAACAACTCCTGGTAGAACACGGAACTGCCTCACTGCTGGCAACCAGAAAAATGAACCACGTAAAAGCGTGAGTAACGAATTATCCAATTTCTATAATAATATAAATGAAATTGATATTTTTTGATAATATAGAAACAAATTTTTATTAAAACATTTATATATTTTTATACGTTGAAAACCAGAACGATTGTTATTAATATTGTTAAAATAGATTTAACGATATTAGTTTTAAGAACCTTATAACACTTACAGATATACATTTTCTTCTCTAAATTCCATTTGAAATATTTTGAATTTTATACAAATTTTCAATTTTCTTAATTAAAATCCGTTTCAATGTTTATTCCAAATTTCCAAACTAAAAATGGCTGAAACACAAGAAGAAGCCTACAAACTTTCTGAGATTTTCTCAATGGTGCCCGAATTCGAGGAAGATCAAATCTTTCTCGGTACATTTTTAAATGCTTGTGATTGTGCACACAATATGGCAATCGGCGACCAAATATTATTGCTAACAATTCACATAAAAAATGAATTAAAAGGTAGAACAGCACAATTAACTATCTCGCGAAACCCTTCAACCTACCCTGAAAAAAAACCCTTTAAATCTTCTCTTCGGGGACTCCCGTGATTTACCGTCCCTTATTCAAGATCTTCAAAGATCGAAACAACTTGAAACACCATTAACCTTCTTCAATAGATTACAAATTTTAAACGCGAAGATGCACGCGAACATACAAAAATCTGCAAATTTAACCCCGAGCCAAGAAATGTTCAGTGCTCTTTAATCGACACCATGACCCTAAACACATTATTAACAGGTCTAGAACTACCATACTTCGAAAATCACACAAGGCAAGACCCAATTCAACCAAAGAAACCAACTCCAATTTTAAAATGTATTTTTTGTGGCCGAAATGGACACACACTCAATCAATGTCGTTCCAGACAACCTTACACACAAACTCAAAATGTTTCAAACTGCCACAGATTTCCACAAAATCAAAGCCTTACACAAATACAATTTGCCCCTCAACAAAGACCACAATTCACCCCTCAACAAAGACCTCAATTTAATTTCCAACAAAGACTTCGATATTGATACGCAACAACGTACAGGTCAAATTGAGAACAGGCCTCCTATCATTCAAAAGAATCCTAATTATAATCAGCCCAGAGCTCATCATTTAAATGAAAATGAATATTCCGTTTCATATAATTTCGACACCTTTAATGAATTAAATGCTGATAATAACTATTTTCCTGATGATAACCAATATTCAACATTCTATTCAAATGTGAAGACGCGAGATTTAAGACCGACATCTAGGATTTTCGAGAGAATTAGCACACAGAGGTTCCGAATCTGGAGCCGTTCCGTGTAATTGCTGTTCTCCCTTATTTCCTAGGACAGAATGTCACGATAAAATTTTCAGGTTACTTCACCTGTCAGAGATATTGAATACTCTCTTCGAGGTGTCATTCCTTTTTTGTGTACAAGGGAGAACAGCAATTACACGGAATGGCTCCAGATTCGGACCCTCTGTGTGCGAATTCTCTCGAAAATCCTAGATGTCGGTCTTAAATCTCGCGTCTTCAAATTTAACGAAATGTATCAGATACATAAAGAAGTGTTCGAGAGGACATTCAATTGTGGGAAGCGCAACTGATGAAGGTTCCCTGACCAGAAACAATATATATTATATATGTTATATAATTTTATAACATGAACTTTGGGTGAACTTATGTAGCAACTGTCTTTCATCGTTCCCAGCTGACTCAGCGAACACGTGCAGTGTGACATTACAGTCCTGCCGAGCATCCGTAGGAAATGTCGACAGTGCCGATTCAGCATTCATTAGGTAATATATTGTAAAATCTTTCTTGTTTGTTATTCATTATTACTCAGTTACTCTGTCACTTTATATTGTTATTTTCATTCACATTTATAAAGTTATAATTTTTGTATTGTTATTAACAAAGTCTTTTTTAAAAAGTTAATATTGAGAAGTGTGATATAACAAATTGGCGCAGTCAGTAGGATCCGTCAACGTTACTAGAACACGAGCTTACTTCTAACTGGTAGCGGCGAATTCCTATCCCTCAACGGAGAAAAGAACCTGAAAGAAGTCCCAACTGCGATAACAAGGAGAACACGGATCTTCCAATGTTTCTGTTGATGTGAGTAGTAGTGAATCGTCTAACGATTAAGATTTATATAATTGATTTTAATATGATGATTTTATTTTGATATTCATTATTTGATATTTTTATTCAGTGAATTGAATCACTGATTATTATTTGATTCATTGATATTTTATATGATTTATTTGATTACTTTGATTTTATTCATTCAATTGAGTGAATTACTTGATTTATTAGTTTTATTTACATTTATTTAATTATATACCATTCTATCATCCAAATAACTTTGATATTTCCCCATTTACAAATTTATTGATTATTGATTTTTACATCATTTATTTTATTGATACCATTTTTTTCTTTAGATTTGAACCTTTTTCGTTCTTAAATTCTATTAAATCGCAATGGCACAATCACAGAACAACACTGTTGTCGAAGAAACTGAACAATATAGGTTGTCGGAAATATTTTCAATAATTCCAGAGTTTGAAGGCGACCAAATTTCTTTGGCCACATTTATTCATGTTTGCAATTGTGCATATAACTGCCGAACAAAAATACTCGTTAGTAATCCACATTAAAAATAAATTAAGGGAAAAAGCGGCGCAGTTAATCAACTCTAGGAACCCTGCGCCTTATCTCGAAATAAAACAAGTTCTAAATCTTCATTTTGGGGATTCTCGTGATCTTTCTTCACTAATACACGACCTTCAACGGTTACAACAACTATCCAATGAGTCTCCCTTAGCATTCTATAATAGGCTTCAAGTATTGAGTGCGAAAATGCACTCATGTATCCAAAAAGCTCCTAGTTTGAGCAACGAGCAGAAAGACGCTCAAACCACTCTCGTTGACACCATGATTTTAAACACCTTACTTACCGGTTTAGAACCTCGATTAGGCCAAATTATCCGTGCCAGTAATCCGAAGGATCTTCTTGAGGCACATTCTCGTATAAGAAGAGAACTTCAACTATCCTATTTTGAAGAACAAAAAGTAAATAAATCCGTTCCACCTAAGCCATCTTTTCAGGCTAGAAATCAAATCCACCTCCTAAATGTTTAAATTGTGGGCGATTAGGCCCCATTGCTGCGGACTGTCGGTTAAGATTTCAAAATAACCCTCAGCCTTTTAACCAAAATAATACACCAAACTTCATTGGGCCGAATCAATCATTGAGGCCAAACCCTGTCAACAGTAACACAAATCATCAAGGTCAACAATTTAGACCAAATAACTTTCAAAGGCCCCCTTTCAAGCCGAACAACTTTCGACCGTCTGTAATACAGACAAACCCAAATTTCCGTCCTGAAAGGACCTACCATTTTAATCACCATCAAAATGGCAATTATCACGAATATCATGCAGACGAGTATGATTATTATACTGATAATAATCAGCAGCATTTCGATGACAACACCCAAAACTATGAAAGCTATGGGTTTGAACAAACGGTAGACAATACCCCTGTCGTACCTTTCAGCCCTAATGAATACCAGGATTTTCTAGCGCTTCCGAGCCTAGATCAACCCCCAGGTACGACAACTACTCTTTCAGAAGTCCAAACTCAAATACAGAACTTGAATTTGGAAGACTTCAATCCCAATCTGAACTTCCAGAACAAACATTTCTTTAAGTCCCCTTCTGACAGTAAATTCCAAGAACCTCTATTATATCAACGACGCTTCTGGAAAATTTAAACTCCTAATTGATACCGGAGTTGGTATCTCCATGTTCAAAGAAAACACTGTCAAAAACTTCTCACAAAGATCTCCCGAAAGAGTAACAATTCAAGGCATTACTCAAGAGAAAATCCCGATCTCACAATCCACCCTCAGTCCTTTCACTCTAGGCAATCCACACAAGGTCTTTATCTACGATCTAGATATTGAGTTTGATGGAATATTAGGTCTTGATTTTCTGGAGCATTATGAATGTATCGTCGACTTAAAATCCAAACAATTAATTACTAACTTTAAAACTATCCCCCTACATAAAGTGCCCGATCACAACCAATCTAATACACAACCAACAGCCACCCCCAGTACTAACGCACAACCTCATACTTATAACAATCAAATAACAATCCAGGCACGACCCGAACAAATTTTCAAACTCAAATGTGAACTTAGAAATACTGACGCAATTCTACCGACACAAGTAATTGACAAAGTACGACTTCCCAACGCGGTTGTACGTGTTAATTCAAAGGGAGAATTTCTGACTTCGATAATAAACGCGAACGTAATGCCGAAAACTGTTAACTTTTCCAATCTTCATTTAGAACCCTTTGACAATACACACACTCTGAATCTACAAACTTAGACAGAAATTTTACAATCATGGAACAAATTCGGACAGAAGATCTTAACGACGAAGAGCGAGAACTTATCACGAATCTCTGCTTAGAATTCGAAGACATTTTCTATCTCGAAGGTGATGTTTTAACGTTTACTAACGCCATCAAACACACTATTGACACCAATAATGCCAAACCCGTTTTCACAAAATCGTACAGATATCCTCAAGTCCATAAGGAGGAAGTGAAAACCCAAATTTCCAAAATGCTTGATCAAGGCATTATCAGGCACTCTTCTTCTCCTTGGTCCTCCCCGTGGCGAGTTGTTATCGACTATAGGAAGTTAAACGAACTAACTGTAGACGATAAATATCCTCTGCCCAACATTTCCGCTCTCCTCGACCAACTTGGTAAGTGTCAATACTTTTCGACACTGGATCTCACGTTTCATCCCCAATTTCGCTAAGATCTCGAAGCCTCTAACAAAACTCCTACAAAAAGATGTCAAATTCATCTTCGACGCAGATTGCAAGTCTTCCTTCAACGAACTGAAGCAAGCTCTTGTATCTGAACCTATCTTGATATACCCAAATTTCGAAGAACCATTCCTGCTCACTACTGAAACTCGATATTCCACTATCGAACGGGAACTGCTAGCCATTGTTTGGGCGGTCAAGCACTACAGACCTTATCTTTTTGGGAGGATGTTTACACTTCTCTGTGACCACCGTTCGCTTACTTGGCGCTTTTCAAGCCCGGCAAGGTAAATTTGAACGCAGACGCTCTTTCCCGTATCAAAATTAATCACTTCAAACAATGCACTGACTTTATTACTAAAATCAACATCTTTGCAAATAACGAAACCGACTCAGAACAACCAGCCTCCGACAATGCTCAAGAACCCGATGAACATGACGAAAGAATGATAACAGAGTTTAATCGATTTGTTCAACTATATAAAACCGAGTCGATAATAGATTACTCAAAAATAGAAATTTCTAACGCCCAACTCCTAGACAAATCTCACAAACGAATAATAGTCACTTTCTTCTGGTAAAATAAACTTAATGCCTTGCATGACAAAATCATAGAAGACATTTTCGAAGAAGATCCAAACTTCACTACTGACACTCTAAACGTTCTAGCCAGTAAAACTGTAAGGCATAAAAAATATTTAATTGTCCCTTTACCCTTTGATCCTGGAACTGTTGTCTCACATCTTTTCAACACCCTCTATAACAACCAAGACCAGTTTGACGAATCCGAAACGTTCTGATTGAAAACAACGTAGAACTACCGATTCTTAAAACACTATCCTTTATACTTGCAGACAAAGACGTAAAACTAAAAATTTGTCAAAATATTGTGATAACTCCTTCACAAGACGAAATTCCCGTTATACTGCAACAGTACCACTGCGGCAAAAATAACCTTCACCGTGGAATTAACGAGACCATCCGACGCATTAAAGAAAAGTATAATTGGACTGGACTAATCAAAAGTGTAGAGCAATTTATTAAGTCCTGCGAAACTTGCTAAAAGGTAAAATTCTGTAGAAAAAAATTAAGTGCTCCTTTTGTCATAACCGAAACACCAAAAACACCCTTCGAACGTATCAACATTGATATTTTCGAATATCCAACGAGAAACTACGCACTGACTATTAGGGATGAACTAACCAAATTTACTCAAGCTTACCCTATTGGTGACAAAACAGCTAAAACAGTCGTAAACACCCTCTTAGTATTTTTCCAACATTACGGTACCCCACTTCGCATCCATTGCGACTATGGATGTGAATTTAACAATACTCTAATAAGGGACCTGTGCGAACTATATGACATAAAACTATCCTTTCAAGTGTCCACCTATCCCGAATCAAATGGTTCTATCGAAAGGTTTCACGCGACTTTAGCGGAAATGATAAGGGCAAATACAGCTGAAACATCCGGACGAATATCCATTCAACGTCCTCCCTTACGCAGTTATCTGCTACAACAACACTAAAAACAAGACTACTGGTTTCACGCCCTACGAACTTATTATTATTATTATTTGGGCTCACTTCTAGTAGACCCCCAGAAACAATATACGATCAGGAAAAACTCATTTCCAAATATGTTAGGGACCTTAACAACAGAATGAACTACTATTATAGACTTGCCCACCCAAAAACCGATCAACAAAAACAAAAATCTAAAGTTAGATTTGACAAACATGTTTCGACTAACCAACCAGAATACAAAGTAGGCGACAAAGTTTACGTGAAAGAATCTAAGATTAAAAGCAAATCCGAAAACAAATTCAATGGACCTTTTGAAATCACCGCGATAAGAAAAAACTCTGCCGCCGTTATAAACTTACAGACTAACCAAATCAGTAAAATTAACTTTGACAGACTAAAACCATATTTTGAATGAATCCCTTCTTTTCAAATTCTGTGGACTGTTTTCAGTCGTGAACCTCCAACAATACTCTCTTACACCCATTAACAATACAATAGGAGTTTTCTTCCATGAAGAAGGCACACTTAAAATTTCAAACGACAAATGGACACTTCTTGTCTTCAAAGACCTCAGCCCTTTCAGAGGTCCTATTTCAAATAACGACGCCATACTAAACCGAATTTTAGAAACAATTAACGAAAACACAACTAATACAAAATCAGTTAAACCAAAAATACAAACACATGTTAGCCTCTTGAAACAAATTTCTAAATCCGTTAACTCTAAATATACAGACATCTTCGCTGACACTCAAACTTCCCCTACTCACAGAAGAAAACGCGGACTTATTAACGGACTGGGATCAGTTTGAAAAGCTATTTCAGGAAACTTAGACACAACAGATGGTGAATACATAAATGACTGTATAACTAAAATTACTAAAGATCAACACCTCATTCAGGACTTAGTAAAGAAACAAATATCTGTAACAACTTCAGTCATTACGAGCCTCAACAACACTTTACAAAAATTTCAATCCGAGGAGAAACTATTCTCGAATAACATTCAATTTTATACATTTCAAATGACCTTGCTTTTCATGAATTTCAAATCAATATCTTAGATCTGTGTGAAAGCCTAATGGAGAGGTACATATTTATTGAAAACTCTCTAGATGATGTTCTAACTGCAGTCTCTTTCGCCCGCTTAAAAATTTTACATAGTTCGATCATAACCCCAGTAGATTTGGTCGATTCCCTTCAAAAGATTTCTCAGTCACTACACGAAAATAATTTACCACTTCCTATTTACAGTTCAAATGTTGCTCAGTACATTGATTTGATAGAATTGGAAGGTTTTCAAATCAACACAAAAATCATTTTTGTACTCAAAATTCCTTTAGTTGATCCTGAGATTTATACCCTTTACCACCTTTATCCGATCTCAATTTTGGATGATCGAACAGGGTTCCATCATATACTTTCAATAAAGACTAAATTTGTCGTGAGAGGTGACGATTCGTTA
This sequence comes from Octodonta nipae, assembly GCA_034190945.1. Lineage (NCBI taxonomy): Eukaryota > Metazoa > Arthropoda > Insecta > Coleoptera > Chrysomelidae > Octodonta > Octodonta nipae. The sequence continues at coordinate 95,691,929 of CM067217.1, read as the reverse complement.
TTATACACATCCTTCGAAGACCTGGGCGACTGCAAGCCTTTAACTAAAGATCATAAGATTTGTTCCAAAGCTATATCACATCCAATAGACAAAGATGCCATCTGCGAAAGTCAGCTTCTCAGACAGCCAGCCACATTTCCAGCAACCTGCAAAACTTCCATATTCTATGTGGAAGAATATAACATACAAGAGATCGACATAAACCTCTGGTTGATCTCAATTTCCAGACCACTACCTATAGCCATCAAATGTAAGGGACAAGATGTCGTAACGCAGACCATCACGACAAATTCGCTATTGCAAATCAAGTCCGAATGCAATTCCTTTATTGACAACATCAAGGTACATGCTACGAGAACGTCAAAGAACATCCAGAACATCACCTTCAAAAACCATCCAGTGGACATCCCGTATAGCTGCTGTGACGGCATGCCAGCCGCAAATCATCTTCACAAATTAAAACCCTTACAAGTGAAGGATTTAGATGTAACAAATCTAAATGTTGCCAACCATAAGCTTGCCCAATATTCAATGGAATTGGAAAAGCTCATGAATCAACCACCATTGGAGAAGCATACATCATGGCTCACAATTACCACAATCACATTAAAAATAATTGTGATTATGTTCCTTTGTATCACACCAATCAAGACAAGGTTCAGGAAAACCACTAAGTGCAGCCTCGATGCCGAGTCAGCTTCACTTCCAGGCCCATCAAAGCCTAAGTCCACGGGAAAACAAGTTTATAACATGAACTTTGGGTGAACTTATGTAGCAACTGTATTTCATCGTTCCCAGCTGACTCAGAGAACACGTGCAGTGTCACATAACAGTATCCGTGGGAATCGCCGTGTCGACAGTGCCGATTCAGCAGTCATTAGGTTATATATTGTAAAATCTCTCTTGTTTGTTATTCATTATTACTCAGTTACTCTGTCACTTTATATTGTTATTTTCATTCACATTTTTAAAGTTATAATTTTTGTATTGTTATTAATAAAATCTTTTTTAAAAAGTTAATATTGAGAAGTGTGATATAACATATGTATATATTGTCTTGCGTACAAAAGAATGACACCTCGAAGAGACTATTCTATTCAAATCCTGAATATCCAAATGAAAATTTCCAAATTGAGAATTACCAAAACAAAAATTTCCAAAAGGAAAATTATCCTAAAAATTTTCAAAAAAGTCCTTTTCAAGATCATCCCCCAGACACAGGACAAATACAACATTTGTGTTTAACCGGCAATGTAGATCAAAACCAATTCCCAGAACAGAGTTTTATGTAGACCCACTTTTGACTGTAAGCTGTAAAAACTTATATTACATTTACGACCTTACTAAAACTTTCAAAATTTTAATCGATACTGGTGCAGGTATTTCAATTTTTAAAGAAAAACTGTCCAAAATTATCCAACATTTCCAAAGAAAATCAGTTCAAATCAAATTCAAAGGCCCATCCAAAATCCAACTTCAAGCAAAAATCCGATAAATCCTGAACCATCTACTTCAAATAAAGTATATATCGAGGGTAGAACTGAAAAAATATTCAAATTAAAATGTAATCTTTCAAAGACTAAAGCGATACTTCTCGCTCAAGAAAAAGAAAAAGTTAGACTTCAAAAAGATTAATTTCCATTGAACCTGTGGGTTACTCAACCGATTTTCTAAATTTAAACTCTAATTTATATGAACAAATAGACAGAAATTCAACAACAACGCCGTTTAGATCATCTTAACGAAGAAGAAGGAGAATCAAGAACTGAACTTTGTTTAGAATTTGCCGATATATTTTATCTAGAAGGTGAACTTTTACCAACGAAATAAAACATTCCATTCAAACAAATAATGCTAAACCAGTCTATACCAAACCCTATAAGTATCCCCAAATTCATCGCCAAGAAGTTAAAACTCAAATATCCAAAATGCTAAATCAAAGTATAATTCAACATTCAACGTCTCCATGGTCATCTCCAGTTTGGGTTGTACCAAAGAAATTAGACGTTTCCGGTAAACAAAAATGGCGCATCGTTATTGATTACTGAGAAGTCAATGAATTAACCGTTGGTGAGAAATACCCACTTCCAAATATTTCTGATCTGTTAGAACAATTAGGTAAATGCCAATATTTTTCAGCATTAGACCTTGCGTTAGGCTTTCACCAAATTCAGATTGATAAAAAGGACATTCAAAAAACTGATTTTTCGGTAAAAAATGGCCATTACGAGTTCATGCGTATTCCATTCGGGCTAAAAAATGCCCCATTTACATTTCAAAGAGGTATGAAAAACATCTTATTATGTATTCAAAATTAACGAGCTGTTTATATGGACGGTATAATAGTTTATTCCCTACAATTCATGATCACATTTCTCGACTTAAAGAAGTTTTCAAAAGGCAGGAAGTAGCATATCTCGGACATATAGTTACTCTCGAAGGTGTTAAACCTAATCCTAAAAAAGTCAAATGCATTGATAATTTTCCAGAACCCAAAAATCCTAAAGAAGTAAAATCTTTCTTGGATTAACAGGATATTATCGACGTTTCATCCCGAATTTCGTAAAAATAGCTAAACCTCCTACTAGACTTCTGCAAAAGAATGTCAACTTTCGATTTGATAATGATTGTAAAAATTCGTTCAAACAACTTAAGGAAATTCTGACCACTGAACCCATTCTAACATACCCAAATTACGATGAAGACTTTATTCTAACCACTTATGCTAGTTCATTCGCTATTGGTGCGGTACTCTCACAAGGACCCATAGGAAAGGATCTCCCTATCGCGTATGGTTCTCGGACCCGATGTTTAGCAGAAACAAAATATTCCACAAAAGACAGAGACTTCCTTGCCATTGTATAGGTAATAAAAATCTTTAGAGGGCAAGTTTTTGGCCGACGTTTCTTAATTTTGACCGACCACCGCTCATTAACCTGGTTATTTTCAAGAGGAATATATAATTACAGAATAGTATATAAACATGGGAAGCAATATAAGAACCCAGATGCGTTATCTCGCATCAGAATAAATCACTTTCAAGATTATATAAACCTACATTCCAAAATCCATGCTTCAAATGAAGATGATGACTTAATTCCCGAAAATCCCGTTATTCAAAATGTTGACGACGAAGAAAAAATGATTTCTGAATTCAATAGATTCGCAGAACTATATAAAACAAAATCATTGATAGACTATTCCAAAATTGAAACTTCAAATTCACAACCCCTTGACAAAACCCACAAACCTATCATAACTTTCTTATGGCAAAATAAGCTAACCGAATTACATGACAAAATAATGGATGGCTTTTTTGAAATAAACCCTGATTTCAATACAGACATAATTAATATTTTTCAAGTAAATCTTTAAAAGATAGAAAATACTTTAAAATTCCTATACCATTCGACCCAGAAAAGGGAGCTTCACTTATTTTATATATTGTATAATTGCTAAAATTACTTTGAACCTTCACAAACTTATTATGTTGAAAATAATGTTGAACTTCCAACCCTAGAAATACTCTCATATACTCGTATCTTTGCTGACAAAGACATAAAATTTAAAATTTGTCAAAATCTTGTTACTACCCCAAATGAAGATCAAATTCCAATCATCTTAATACAGTATCACTATGGAAAAAGTAATCTCCATAGAGGAATTAATGAAACAATTAGAAGGACAAAAGAAAATAAAATGGCTCGGTTTAGTTAAAAGCGTAGAAAAGTAATGAACGATTGTGAAATATGTCAAAAGGAAAAATTTTGTCGCAAAAATTTAAGTGCACCTTTCATTGTTACCGAAACCCCCCAAAACCCCATTTGAAAGAATCAATATTGATATTTTCGAATATAAATTATAAATATAAATTTATATTTTCGAATATAAATTATGCTTTAACCATCAGAGATGAGTTAACAAAATTCACCCAAGATTCCCCCTTTCAGATAAAAAGACTTCATCAATTATAAATACTCTTTTAGTATTTTTCCAACATATACACTCTGATTACGGAAAAGAAATCGACAATACGCTCATGAAAGACTTATGCGAACTTTATAATATAATAACTTTCTAGAGCGTAAATCATCCTGAATAAAACGGATCAATAAAATGTTTCCACGCTACTTTATCAGAAATGATAAGAGCAACACTGCAAAAACCCCCAATGAGCATCCTTTCAATGTACTTCCATATGCGGTTATTTGTTATATTAACACAAGAAATCAAACTCACGATTTAACCCCGTACGAGTTAATATTTGGCCATACAGCAGGTAGACCACCTGAAATACTCTACAATCAAAAGGAATTGATTTCAAAATATATACGCGATCAAAAATGCGATTTGACAAAAATATCAATCAAAATCAACCAGAATATAAATTAGGAGATAAAGTCTATGTAAAGGAAATCCAAATAAAAAGTAAAGCAGAAAACAAATTTAACGGTCCATTTGAAGTACAATTTTTTTTGAAAATTCAGCCAAATTGATTAATCTTACAAAAAATCAAACTACTAAAGTAAATTTTGATAGGCTAAAGTCATATTCTGATTAGAGTGTTCTTTTCTTTACAGAATTCTGGCATTTCTCGGATTATGCAAAATTGCAACCTCTCAAAAATCATTAAATCCTGTGAACAACACAATAGGGAATTATTTTCAAGAAGAAGGTAATATGAAAATTTCCAACTCTCTTCTCCTTGTTTATAAAGAACTCAGTTCAATCAAATCCGATATAGAAAATAATGGCAACATTTTAGATCATATGTAAGATGTTCTTAATGAAGAAACTAATCATATGATGGCTTTTAAACAGAAATTGTGACACACGTAATTCTTCTAAGGCAAATTTCGAAAAATGTAAATGAAAATATAGAGATATTTTCCCAGACACTAGATGCTATATTTCAAATAGACTCAAATGTTGTATATTAAACGGTTTAGGAACTATATGGAAAACCATCTCAGGCAACCTTGACGCTTCTAATGAGAATATTTTAATAATTGTATAAACAAAATTACTCAGGATGAACATTAGATTGAAAATCTATTAAAAAATCAAATCTTCGTAACAAATTCAGTAACAAAGAATTTTAATTCAACTATTCATCAACTGCAGGTAGATGAAGAAACCTTTAATAATGACATTATTGAAATTCAAAAATCAAGTGTAGATCTCACCGAGCATTTTATCAGGCTCAAATTAAAACTTTGGAAATATGCGAATCTGTTATGGCAAGTTATGTTTTTATAGAGGAAACTCTAGACAATGTCTTACATGCAATATCATTCGTTAAACTAAAAGTATTACACCGTTCTATAATTGCCCCAAACGATTTGATGAAATCGATTCAAACAATGTCAGAATCTTTGCAAAAGAACGAACTTCCAATTCCTATATATACTTCCACTGTTGCATAATATGTTGATCATTGAATTACAAGCATTACAAATAGATTCAAAAATAATATTTGTCTTAAAAATTCCTTTAGTTGACCCCGATAATCATATTCTTTATCGTTTATACCCTTTACCGTTATTAGACAATCATACTGAATTTCATCATTTAATTCCAATTAATCATAAAGTCATTTGTAGAAATGATGATTCATTGCTTTATGTAACGATGGATTCAATACAAAATTGTAAAGAAATTGATAGAAGAAGAAAAATATATTGAGACATTTTACCCTATCCTATTGATAATGAAGCTTTATTTGAAGTTCAATTCTTCAAACCAATCAGCAGCCTTCCAAGAACATGCCAAACAGTCGTAACCTACGCAAAGAATATAACATTCAAGAACTTTCCTGGAACTACTTGTTAGTTTCAGTATCAGACCCACTACCAGTGACAATTACATGCGAAAGTCGAAACACCGTTACGAAAATAATACCGACAAACTTCATATTAAAATTTCAACCTCAATGCAGTGCTTTCATAGGCTCAACCCGAGTTGTCGGAAAAAGAATGATTGGTACCTATCAGAACATTTCATAAAAAAATCATCCACTAAACGTACCATACAGTTGCTGTGAGAACATGTTTTCAAATGTTCATTTTCCAAATTTGAAGGCCTTAAAATTGAAAAAAATAAATACCGAAAACCGCAATATAGCAGAACACAAATTATCACAATATTCAGACCAACTAGATGATTTGATAAATCAACCATACGTAACCAAAAGCTTATATTGGTTCACAAGTTTGACAACCTTACTAATAATTTGTCTAATCATTTTATATGTCTACTGCAAATGCCGAAGAAGAAGAAGTAGACGAGCCCTTATAGCCACCCAAAGTTCTAGTGATGAACCTCCAATTCCACCAGCCCTTTCAGCAGGCCTATTTCAAAAACGCCTCAGGCGTTTTATCCCAAGACGACGCCAAAGCATCCACCTGGGAGAACCAATCGAAGAAGACGTTCAACTAAAAGACATGTCGTGAAAGAAACATGTATGTAAAAAAATATTTTTGTTAAACATTATATAATTTTTGAATTATATATTTCTATTATATTTGTAATCATAATTTTAATTTTTTTCAAAAATTATTTAATTTTATTCATTTGCATTTTATATTTAATCAATTACTTATTTTATTCCATATTAAAATTTTCCAATTACAAGCTAACATTTCCCATAATTATAATTTCAATTAATCAGCAGTTTACGCAATATTTTCAAAACTTGACGTCCAATTTTTTATATGAAAGCGACGTGTTACGATTCATTAGAATAAAGGCTTTATTGTTTTATATTCAATGTCAAGATCATAGAAAACGATGTCAAAGTGTACATGAAAATTGATATTATTTCCAAAGTAACCTCATGAGCAACAGGAAACAGAAAACAAAGAGATATTCATTAATGTAACAATTTCAGCAGCACCTGCACAAGCTTATCTTTTTGGTAACTTTTAATTTTTTCAGATATTATAAATACAATCCAACTTGTAAGCTTGGTCACTTCTCATTCTATAACACCAAGTATATTCTTCTTCAATGTTTAAAGTTTCAGTTTAAATAATTATTTTTTTTAGTTTTAATTACCTAACTCACATGATACCCCTTTGTATTTAAACTTGTAGAAGTGATATTCACCCCCGCTTAGGGGTTGAAACTGCAGGGTGACAGATACGTGTAAAATGTGTCCCCCCGTAATATAAATTAACGTGTTTTTCGTTTAAGATATTTTAAAAGTTATTTTGGGTGGCTAGTTTTGAAATGAAAGCCCTGTATATATATATATATATATATATATATATATATATATATATATATATATATATCTATATATATGCTATCCTATATATATATATATATATATATATATATATATATATATATGTTCTGAGAGGCTTCCGCGTCATTATTATGACTAAGCTAGGTTCCGGGTGAGAACCGTGTCTGAATTTATTAAATACTCGACGTTTCGACTCCTGCTTTGGAGCCATTATCAAGAGACAAAAATAACAAAGAGTTTCAGAGTCTAGATCGCACTCGGGGCCTCAACCTGCCTACTCCCCAAGACTCACTGGGTAACTGAACTGAAGGTGAGTCTGCGCTGCTTCTTTTATTTATAGTTAACGGTCGATTAGGAGGGGATGTTGCGTGATGAAGGGGCTGTGCGATGATTAGTTGGGTGTGGTGGGCGTGTCTGGTTTGTTTAATCTGGCATTACGGAGGGCCAAGCTGTGGGACGGCGAGTGCTGTCATCTATTTAGACAGCGAGGTCTTTTCTCTATTTTGGATAGCTTCGCGAATAGTGGATGCCCTAAGAGAATTGAGAGATATGATAGTCCTATAGCCCTCGAAGTTGATAAAGTGCCCTGTTTGGATATGGTGATGCGCGAGAGCTGAAGTCGGATCTTTTTTACGAACTGACAGAGAGTGTTCATATACTCGATGGTTAACGCGCCTGTTGGTATGACCGATATATATATATATATATATATATATATAATATATATATATATATATATATTAGATGGTTTTCCGGGAATTCATCCGCCTAGTTGATGACTGATCCCTGCCGGGATCGATGGTAAAATGACGACGTTTCGGCAGAGTCATATCTGCCCTCTTCAGGTCGAATATTCGAGTAACTAGAAGCGAAAGCAGAGGGCTACGACAATTATGCGAACCGACCTGAAGAGGGCAGATGTGACTCTGCCGAAACGTCGTCATTTTACCATCGATCCCGGCAGGGATCAGTCATCAACTACGCAGATGAATTCCCGGAAACCATCTAATACATTTAGTGCCCGAGAAAACTTAAAAACAAATATATATATATATATATATATATAACTCCCCTTATCCATGAAAAGCCTTACATCAACATATAAACATTACAAAGGTAATTAGAAACTTAAAATTAAAATTCTTAGTATAAATAATAAGTCAAAAATCAAACTTATATAATGTAATAAGGGTGAGTGTGAATGGTTACTAAAATAAAATAAAAATGATAATATATTGTTACGAAATGTACCCAAAGCCGACCCTGTTTCATTTCAGTACGACAACAATCGCTTTGAGATAAAAAAAATGGTTCTCGAAATGACTCGACAGCTGTAGGAGTGATGACTGATTTTACTGGAGAATTCTACGTTGGTTTTATAAAGGAAGCAGGCCACGATCGCGAGTTCAGTTGATGGAGCGAAGAGCTTATATGTAAAATTTTTATTATGATATTTGAATCAGCTGTTGTATATTCGATGTAAATAAAAGTTTCTAGAAAAGTGAAAGTGAATATTAGTTTTATAATTTTAAATTGAACCCACGGACTTTACAACAAATTTGGTGATCAGAAGTAAAGGATTAAGTGCAGTTAAAATCGTAATTTGATTTATGGAAACACTGAACATGGAAAAAATGGACGAAACTGCCAAAAAAATAGTCAAGCAGGTTACGGAGGGACTAGACGAAAAAATTGCACAGATTCTAGAAAAACGTGACAAGAAGGAGAAACAACATCAAGAAGAAATTCAACAAAGGTGAGTAAAGTCTTTTGATGAAAAACGTAGAATAGAATTAGAAAATCTTGTAACTACGATGGAAGAAAAACAACAAAATCTAGTTTCCACGATGAAAAGTGAACAACAAACTCTTGTCACTACCATGGAAGAAAAACAACATAATTTAATTGAAGGATTATTCTCGAAATTTGTAGAAAAACAAGATCAAACCGAATTGACGAGACAAAATGAATTTAAATTATTTGAAGAAAAACAAGGCAAAACGAAAGAAAAAAGACAATTGCAATTTGAACAATTAATGCAAATAGTATCGCAAGTTATTTCGAAAAGATTGTTGAGGAGGTCTTGAATTATTTTGTCTGTTCATTGGGTTTTCTCTCCTTCAATTTTTTTCCTGTAACAGATTAGTATTTAAAAATTGTATATGTAGAACAAAGTGTAGTAAGGCAATTTCGTAAAATTACCCGGATTACTGGCTGTCTGTACAGAGATTCTTCCTCACAGTTATTCTGAGAGAAAGAGATGTCTATAAAATGATCAACCAGTATTCCTGTATATAAGAAATGTATTGTATATTGTGTAATACTTATCTGTGTATGGAGACGTTTCAACTCCGAGTCTGGAGTCGTTGTCAATCGTTTAGTGTTGTTTTCGAGGTTTTTTCTAAAAAAAGCACTCCGGGAGTGCCGGCAGAAGTGAAAACTTCAATATTAACGTTGTGTTTAATTATAAGTACAAAAGTACTATCATTTATGAGGTAGAATACAATATTTATTAAAAACCTATACCGATTATTTATTATTATCTTATTTCATTTATTTTTAGTCGAAATTATTTTTTTGGTAAACCTACACCGCAAATGGGCTTATTGTGGTGTCATGAAAATGTAGGTTGCTATAAAGTATAAACATATTACAATACTACATCTATTATGTGTAAATACAGACTCGATCGAAACCTAATCTTATTATTAAAATTGTATTTATTACTATTATTATTATTCGTTTTTTACGTTTTATAGTGCTCAGCTTATAGCTGGTTTTTCTGACGGCAGTTACGGGCTAAAGCCAAGTAAGAGTTTTTCATCTAGTATATTTATAAAGTACTCACTCATTTTCTTTCACTACTTCATCATCACTTTTTTCATTAATAGATGCACTTTGTTCAATTTCCATAATTTAAACAATTCACATATACGAATACACAACAGTCAAGCCGACAGCTGTCACCATCCTTAGATACGCGTGGCACGCTGTACATAAACACACACGGACATTCGCGCAAGCGCCCTGTGCCGCCTAAACGGAGCAACACACTCAGGCACGGTAGAAAGAGTGGGAGATACTAGTTCCTCTCCCTTCCCCTCGATCTTACGCTTTTTCGATCAGCATCACGTGACCCTAACGCGAGTTTGGAAATTTTTACCCATACAAAAAAAAGTGCTCAGCGCCGCTAAAGAAGTTTTCACTTCAAAAAAAATTCGCTTTGATCTTGATTTGTTGCTTGTCAAAAAATTTGACACTGACAATTTGTCGTTTGGCGATCACTTGACGCTGAGGTTACCGTTTTTAGGGTTCCGTATATACAATATACGGATACCCTTATAATATCACTCAGGATTTCTGCCTCTGTCACATCACAACCATTTTCTCCTAAACTACTGGACGGAAGAGGTTGAAATTTGGTATCAATGTATAGTTTGGTGAGCCGATCAGGAGTACATATCGTAAAAGAAAAAAATTGATTTTAGGGGTACTTCTGGGGGGGGAAAACTAAAAATCGACCGTTCCCCCCCTGATCTCCGAAACTACTGAGCCTAAAATTTTGAAAAAATAGGAAATATATAGCGTTGCCCGAACTTTACAGGAAAAATTAAGGAGGAACCATTATGTTAATTTTGGGGGCAAATATAGATTTAAATAAAAATTAAAAAAAAAATTTCAACGCATTAA